>JABFTP020000021.1:58521773-59100408 GCA_013387265.2 Cryptolaemus montrouzieri | reverse complement strand
AAAACTATCTGGACATTCAGAGAACAAAATACTGTATTTCATTCGAACTACGGCGAGTACCACCATGAACTTCAGCCTGAAAATAGTAAATATACAGGCACTTCGAATCAATATTTCAAAAGAGGTTGACAAACCGTACAGGACCGTACTAAATCGAAAAACTATCTGGACATTCAGAGAACAAAATACTGTATTTCATTCGAACTACGGCGAGTACCACCATGAGCTTCAGCCTGAAAATAGTAAATATACAGGCACTTCGAATCAATATTTCAAAAGAGGTTGACAAACCGTACAGGACCGTACTAAATCGAAAAACTATCTGGACATTCAGAGAACAAAATACTGTATTTCATTCGAACTACGGCGAGTACCACCATGAGCTTCAGCCTGAAAATAGTAAATATACAGGCACTTCGAATCAATATTTCAAAAGAGGTTGACAAACCGTACAGGACCGTACTAAATCGAAAAACTATCTGGACATTCAGAGAACAAAATACTGTATTTCATTCGAACTACGGCGAGTACCACCATGAGCTTCAGCCTGAAAATAGTAAATATACAGGCACTTCGAATCAATATTTCAAAAGAGGTTGACAAACCGTACAGGACCGTACTAAATCGAAAAACTATCTGGACATTCAGAGAACAAAATACTGTATTTCATTCGAACTACGGCGAGTACCACCATGAGCTTCAGCCTGAAAATAGTAAATATACAGGCACTTCGAATCAATATTTCAAAAGAGGTTGACAAACCGTACAGGACCGTACTAAATCGAAAAACTATCTGGACATTCAGAGAACAAAATACTGTATTTCATTCGAACTACGGCGAGTACCACCATGAGCTTCAGCCTGAAAATAGTAAATATACAGGCACTTCGAATCAATATTTCAAAAGAGGTTGACAAACCGTACAGGACCGTACTAAATCGAAAAACTATCTGGACATTCAGAGAACAAAATACTGTATTTCATTCGAACTACGGCGAGTACCACCATGAGCTTCAGCCTGAAAATAGTAAATATACAGGCACTTCGAATCAATATTTCAAAAGAGGTTGACAAACCGTACAGGACCGTACTAAATCGAAAAACTATCTGGACATTCAGAGAACAAAATACTGTATTTCATTCGAACTACGGCGAGTACCACCATGAGCTTCAGCCTGAAAATAGTAAATATACAGGCACTTCGAATCAATATTTCAAAAGAGGTTGACAAACCGTACAGGACCGTACTAAATCGAAAAACTATCTGGACATTCAGAGAACAAAATACTGTATTTCATTCGAACTACGGCGAGTACCACCATGAGCTTCAGCCTGAAAATAGTAAATATACAGGCACTTCGAATCAATATTTCAAAAAGGTTGACAAACCGTACAGGACCGTACTAAATCGAAAAACTATCTGGACATTCAGAGAACAAAATACTGTATTTCATTCGAACTACGGCGAGTACCACCATGAGCTTCAGCCTGAAAATAGTAAATATACAGGCACTTCGAATCAATATTTCAAAAGAGGTTGACAAACCGTACAGGACCGTACTAAATCGAAAAACTATCTGGACATTCAGAGAACAAAATACTGTATTTCATTCGAACTACGGCGAGTACCACCATGAGCTTCAGCCTGAAAATAGTAAATATACAGGCACTTCGAATCAATATTTCAAAAGAGGTTGACAAACCGTACAGGACCGTACTAAATCGAAAAACTATCTGGACATTCAGAGAACAAAATACTGTATTTCATTCGAACTACGGCGAGTACCACCATGAGCTTCAGCCTGAAAATAGTAAATATACAGGCACTTCGAATCAATATTTCAAAAAGGTTGACAAACCGTACAGGACCGTACTAAATCGAAAAACTATCTGGACATTCAGAGAACAAAATACTGTATTTCATTCGAACTACGGCGAGTACCACCATGAGCTTCAGCCTGAAAATAGTAAATATACAGGCACTTCGAATCAATATTTCAAAAGAGGTTGACAAACCGTACAGGACCGTACTAAATCGAAAAACTATCTGGACATTCAGAGAACAAAATACTGTATTTCATTCGAACTACGGCGAGTACCACCATGAGCTTCAGCCTGAAAATAGTAAATATACAGGCACTTCGAATCAATATTTCAAAAAGGTTGACAAACCGTACAGGACCGTACTAAATCGAAAAACTATCTGGACATTCAGAGAACAAAATACTGTATTTCATTCGAACTACGGCGAGTACCACCATGAGCTTCAGCCTGAAAATAGTAAATATACAGGCACTTCGAATCAATATTTCAAAAGAGGTTGACAAACCGTACAGGACCGTACTAAATCGAAAAACTATCTGGACATTCAGAGAACAAAATACTGTATTTCATTCGAACTACGGCGAGTACCACCATGAGCTTCAGCCTGAAAATAGTAAATATACAGGCACTTCGAATCAATATTTCAAAAGAGGTTGACAAACCGTACAGGACCGTACTAAATCGAAAAACTATCTGGACATTCAGAGAACAAAATACTGTATTTCATTCGAACTACGGCGAGTACCACCATGAGCTTCAGCCTGAAAATAGTAAATATACAGGCACTTCGAATCAATATTTCAAAAAGGTTGACAAACCGTACAGGACCGTACTAAATCGAAAAACTATCTGGACATTCAGAGAACAAAATACTGTATTTCATTCGAACTACGGCGAGTACCACCATGAGCTTCAGCCTGAAAATAGTAAATATACAGGCACTTCGAATCAATATTTCAAAAGAGGTTGACAAACCGTACAGGACCGTACTAAATCGAAAAACTATCTGGACATTCAGAGAACAAAATACTGTATTTCATTCGAACTACGGCGAGTACCACCATGAGCTTCAGCCTGAAAATAGTAAATATACAGGCACTTCGAATCAATATTTCAAAAGAGGTTGACAAACCGTACAGGACCGTACTAAATCGAAAAACTATCTGGACATTCAGAGAACAAAATACTGTATTTCATTCGAACTACGGCGAGTACCACCATGAGCTTCAGCCTGAAAATAGTAAATATACAGGCACTTCGAATCAATATTTCAAAAAAGGTTGACAAACCGTACAGGACCGTACTAAATCGAAAAACTATCTGGACATTCAGAGAACAAAATACTGTATTTCATTCGAACTACGGCGAGTACCACCATGAGCTTCAGCCTGAAAATAGTAAATATACAGGCACTTCGAATCAATATTTCAAAAGAGGTTGACAAACCGTACAGGACCGTACTAAATCGAAAAACTATCTGGACATTCAGAGAACAAAATACTGTATTTCATTCGAACTACGGCGAGTACCACCATGAGCTTCAGCCTGAAAATAGTAAATATACAGGCACTTCGAATCAATATTTCAAAAGAGGTTGACAAACCGTACAGGACCGTACTAAATCGAAAAACTATCTGGACATTCAGAGAACAAAATACTGTATTTCATTCGAACTACGGCGAGTACCACCATGAGCTTCAGCCTGAAAATAGTAAATATACAGGCACTTCGAATCAATATTTCAAAAGAGGTTGACAAACCGTACAGGACCGTACTAAATCGAAAAACTATCTGGACATTCAGAGAACAAAATACTGTATTTCATTCGAACTACGGCGAGTACCACCATGAGCTTCAGCCTGAAAATAGTAAATATACAGGCACTTCGAATCAATATTTCAAAAGAGGTTGACAAACCGTACAGGACCGTACTAAATCGAAAAACTATCTGGACATTCAGAGAACAAAATACTGTATTTCATTCGAACTACGGCGAGTACCACCATGAGCTTCAGCCTGAAAATAGTAAATATACAGGCACTTCGAATCAATATTTCAAAAGAGGTTGACAAACCGTACAGGACCGTACTAAATCGAAAAACTATCTGGACATTCAGAGAACAAAATACTGTATTTCATTCGAACTACGGCGAGTACCACCATGAGCTTCAGCCTGAAAATAGTAAATATACAGGCACTTCGAATCAATATTTCAAAAGAGGTTGACAAACCGTACAGGACCGTACTAAATCGAAAAACTATCTGGACATTCAGAGAACAAAATACTGTATTTCATTCGAACTACGGCGAGTACCACCATGAGCTTCAGCCTGAAAATAGTAAATATACAGGCACTTCGAATCAATATTTCAAAAGAGGTTGACAAACCGTACAGGACCGTACTAAATCGAAAAACTATCTGGACATTCAGAGAACAAAATACTGTATTTCATTCGAACTACGGCGAGTACCACCATGAGCTTCAGCCTGAAAATAGTAAATATACAGGCACTTCGAATCAATATTTCAAAAGAGGTTGACAAACCGTACAGGACCGTACTAAATCGAAAAACTATCTGGACATTCAGAGAACAAAATACTGTATTTCATTCGAACTACGGCGAGTACCACCATGAGCTTCAGCCTGAAAATAGTAAATATACAGGCACTTCGAATCAATATTTCAAAAGAGGTTGACAAACCGTACAGGACCGTACTAAATCGAAAAACTATCTGGACATTCAGAGAACAAAATACTGTATTTCATTCGAACTACGGCGAGTACCACCATGAGCTTCAGCCTGAAAATAGTAAATATACAGGCACTTCGAATCAATATTTCAAAAGAGGTTGACAAACCGTACAGGACCGTACTAAATCGAAAAACTATCTGGACATTCAGAGAACAAAATACTGTATTTCATTCGAACTACGGCGAGTACCACCATGAGCTTCAGCCTGAAAATAGTAAATATACAGGCACTTCGAATCAATATTTCAAAAGAGGTTGACAAACCGTACAGGACCGTACTAAATCGAAAAACTATCTGGACATTCAGAGAACAAAATACTGTATTTCATTCGAACTACGGCGAGTACCACCATGAACTTCAGCCTGAAAATAGTAAATATACAGGCACTTCGAATCAATATTTCAAAAGAGGTTGACAAACCGTACAGGACCGTACTAAATCGAAAAACTATCTGGACATTCAGAGAACAAAATACTGTATTTCATTCGAACTACGGCGAGTACCACCATGAGCTTCAGCCTGAAAATAGTAAATATACAGGCACTTCGAATCAATATTTCAAAAGAGGTTGACAAACCGTACAGGACCGTACTAAATCGAAAAACTATCTGGACATTCAGAGAACAAAATACTGTATTTCATTCGAACTACGGCGAGTACCACCATGAGCTTCAGCCTGAAAATAGTAAATATACAGGCACTTCGAATCAATATTTCAAAAGAGGTTGACAAACCGTACAGGACCGTACTAAATCGAAAAACTATCTGGACATTCAGAGAACAAAATACTGTATTTCATTCGAACTACGGCGAGTACCACCATGAGCTTCAGCCTGAAAATAGTAAATATACAGGCACTTCGAATCAATATTTCAAAAGAGGTTGACAAACCGTACAGGACCGTACTAAATCGAAAAACTATCTGGACATTCAGAGAACAAAATACTGTATTTCATTCGAACTACGGCGAGTACCACCATGAGCTTCAGCCTGAAAATAGTAAATATACAGGCACTTCGAATCAATATTTCAAAAGAGGTTGACAAACCGTACAGGACCGTACTAAATCGAAAAACTATCTGGACATTCAGAGAACAAAATACTGTATTTCATTCGAACTACGGCGAGTACCACCATGAGCTTCAGCCTGAAAATAGTAAATATACAGGCACTTCGAATCAATATTTCAAAAGAGGTTGACAAACCGTACAGGACCGTACTAAATCGAAAAACTATCTGGACATTCAGAGAACAAAATACTGTATTTCATTCGAACTACGGCGAGTACCACCATGAGCTTCAGCCTGAAAATAGTAAATATACAGGCACTTCGAATCAATATTTCAAAAGAGGTTGACAAACCGTACAGGACCGTACTAAATCGAAAAACTATCTGGACATTCAGAGAACAAAATACTGTATTTCATTCGAACTACGGCGAGTACCACCATGAGCTTCAGCCTGAAAATAGTAAATATACAGGCACTTCGAATCAATATTTCAAAAAGGTTGACAAACCGTACAGGACCGTACTAAATCGAAAAACTATCTGGACATTCAGAGAACAAAATACTGTATTTCATTCGAACTACGGCGAGTACCACCATGAGCTTCAGCCTGAAAATAGTAAATATACAGGCACTTCGAATCAATATTTCAAAAGAGGTTGACAAACCGTACAGGACCGTACTAAATCGAAAAACTATCTGGACATTCAGAGAACAAAATACTGTATTTCATTCGAACTACGGCGAGTACCACCATGAGCTTCAGCCTGAAAATAGTAAATATACAGGCACTTCGAATCAATATTTCAAAAAAAGTTGACAAACCGTACAGGACCGTACTAAATCGAAAAACTATCTGGACATTCAGAGAACAAAATACTGTATTTCATTCGAACTACGGCGAGTACCACCATGAACTTCAGCCTGAAAATAGTAAATATACAGGCACTTCGAATCAATATTTCAAAAGAGGTTGACAAACCGTACAGGACCGTACTAAATCGAAAAACTATCTGGACATTCAGAGAACAAAATACTGTATTTCATTCGAACTACGGCGAGTACCACCATGAGCTTCAGCCTGAAAATAGTAAATATACAGGCACTTCGAATCAATATTTCAAAAAAGGTTGACAAACCGTACAGGACCGTACTAAATCGAAAAACTATCTGGACATTCAGAGAACAAAATACTGTATTTCATTCGAACTACGGCGAGTACCACCATGAGCTTCAGCCTGAAAATAGTAAATATACAGGCACTTCGAATCAATATTTCAAAAGAGGTTGACAAACCGTACAGGACCGTACTAAATCGAAAAACTATCTGGACATTCAGAGAACAAAATACTGTATTTCATTCGAACTACGGCGAGTACCACCATGAGCTTCAGCCTGAAAATAGTAAATATACAGGCACTTCGAATCAATATTTCAAAAAGGTTGACAAACCGTACAGGACCGTACTAAATCGAAAAACTATCTGGACATTCAGAGAACAAAATACTGTATTTCATTCGAACTACGGCGAGTACCACCATGAGCTTCAGCCTGAAAATAGTAAATATACAGGCACTTCGAATCAATATTTCAAAAGAGGTTGACAAACCGTACAGGACCGTACTAAATCGAAAAACTATCTGGACATTCAGAGAACAAAATACTGTATTTCATTCGAACTACGGCGAGTACCACCATGAGCTTCAGCCTGAAAATAGTAAATATACAGGCACTTCGAATCAATATTTCAAAAGAGGTTGACAAACCGTACAGGACCGTACTAAATCGAAAAACTATCTGGACATTCAGAGAACAAAATACTGTATTTCATTCGAACTACGGCGAGTACCACCATGAGCTTCAGCCTGAAAATAGTAAATATACAGGCACTTCGAATCAATATTTCAAAAGAGGTTGACAAACCGTACAGGACCGTACTAAATCGAAAAACTATCTGGACATTCAGAGAACAAAATACTGTATTTCATTCGAACTACGGCGAGTACCACCATGAGCTTCAGCCTGAAAATAGTAAATATACAGGCACTTCGAATCAATATTTCAAAAGAGGTTGACAAACCGTACAGGACCGTACTAAATCGAAAAACTATCTGGACATTCAGAGAACAAAATACTGTATTTCATTCGAACTACGGCGAGTACCACCATGAACTTCAGCCTGAAAATAGTAAATATACAGGCACTTCGAATCAATATTTCAAAAAGGTTGACAAACCGTACAGGACCGTACTAAATCGAAAAACTATCTGGACATTCAGAGAACAAAATACTGTATTTCATTCGAACTACGGCGAGTACCACCATGAACTTCAGCCTGAAAATAGTAAATATACAGGCACTTCGAATCAATATTTCAAAAGAGGTTGACAAACCGTACAGGACCGTACTAAATCGAAAAACTATCTGGACATTCAGAGAACAAAATACTGTATTTCATTCGAACTACGGCGAGTACCACCATGAGCTTCAGCCTGAAAATAGTAAATATACAGGCACTTCGAATCAATATTTCAAAAGAGGTTGACAAACCGTACAGGACCGTACTAAATCGAAAAACTATCTGGACATTCAGAGAACAAAATACTGTATTTCATTCGAACTACGGCGAGTACCACCATGAACTTCAGCCTGAAAATAGTAAATATACAGGCACTTCGAATCAATATTTCAAAAGAGGTTGACAAACCGTACAGGACCGTACTAAATCGAAAAACTATCTGGACATTCAGAGAACAAAATACTGTATTTCATTCGAACTACGGCGAGTACCACCATGAGCTTCAGCCTGAAAATAGTAAATATACAGGCACTTCGAATCAATATTTCAAAAGAGGTTGACAAACCGTACAGGACCGTACTAAATCGAAAAACTATCTGGACATTCAGAGAACAAAATACTGTATTTCATTCGAACTACGGCGAGTACCACCATGAGCTTCAGCCTGAAAATAGTAAATATACAGGCACTTCGAATCAATATTTCAAAAGAGGTTGACAAACCGTACAGGACCGTACTAAATCGAAAAACTATCTGGACATTCAGAGAACAAAATACTGTATTTCATTCGAACTACGGCGAGTACCACCATGAGCTTCAGCCTGAAAATAGTAAATATACAGGCACTTCGAATCAATATTTCAAAAGAGGTTGACAAACCGTACAGGACCGTACTAAATCGAAAAACTATCTGGACATTCAGAGAACAAAATACTGTATTTCATTCGAACTACGGCGAGTACCACCATGAACTTCAGCCTGAAAATAGTAAATATACAGGCACTTCGAATCAATATTTCAAAAAAGGTTGACAAACCGTACAGGACCGTACAAAAGCGAAAAACTATCTGGACATTCAGAGAACAAAATACTGTATTTCATTCGAACTACGGCGAGTACCACCATGAGCTTCAGCCTGAAAATAGTAAATATACAGGCACTTCGAATCAATATTTCAAAAGAGGTTGACAAACCGTACAGGACCGTACTAAATCGAAAAACTATCTGGACATTCAGAGAACAAAATACTGTATTTCATTCGAACTACGGCGAGTACCACCATGAACTTCAGCCTGAAAATAGTAAATATACAGGCACTTCGAATCAATATTTCAAAAGAGGTTGACAAACCGTACAGGACCGTACTAAATCGAAAAACTATCTGGACATTCAGAGAACAAAATACTGTATTTCATTCGAACTACGGCGAGTACCACCATGAACTTCAGCCTGAAAATAGTAAATATACAGGCACTTCGAATCAATATTTCAAAAAAGGTTGACAAACCGTACAGGACCGTACTAAATCGAAAAACTATCTGGACATTCAGAGAACAAAATACTGTATTTCATTCGAACTACGGCGAGTACCACCATGAGCTTCAGCCTGAAAATAGTAAATATACAGGCACTTCGAATCAATATTTCAAAAGAGGTTGACAAACCGTACAGGACCGTACTAAATCGAAAAACTATCTGGACATTCAGAGAACAAAATACTGTATTTCATTCGAACTACGGCGAGTACCACCATGAACTTCAGCCTGAAAATAGTAAATATACAGGCACTTCGAATCAATATTTCAAAAGAGGTTGACAAACCGTACAGGACCGTACTAAATCGAAAAACTATCTGGACATTCAGAGAACAAAATACTGTATTTCATTCGAACTACGGCGAGTACCACCATGAGCTTCAGCCTGAAAATAGTAAATATACAGGCACTTCGAATCAATATTTCAAAAAGGTTGACAAACCGTACAGGACCGTACTAAATCGAAAAACTATCTGGACATTCAGAGAACAAAATACTGTATTTCATTCGAACTACGGCGAGTACCACCATGAACTTCAGCCTGAAAATAGTAAATATACAGGCACTTCGAATCAATATTTCAAAAGAGGTTGACAAACCGTACAGGACCGTACTAAATCGAAAAACTATCTGGACATTCAGAGAACAAAATACTGTATTTCATTCGAACTACGGCGAGTACCACCATGAGCTTCAGCCTGAAAATAGTAAATATACAGGCACTTCGAATCAATATTTCAAAAGAGGTTGACAAACCGTACAGGACCGTACTAAATCGAAAAACTATCTGGACATTCAGAGAACAAAATACTGTATTTCATTCGAACTACGGCGAGTACCACCATGAACTTCAGCCTGAAAATAGTAAATATACAGGCACTTCGAATCAATATTTCAAAAGAGGTTGACAAACCGTACAGGACCGTACTAAATCGAAAAACTATCTGGACATTCAGAGAACAAAATACTGTATTTCATTCGAACTACGGCGAGTACCACCATGAGCTTCAGCCTGAAAATAGTAAATATACAGGCACTTCGAATCAATATTTCAAAAGAGGTTGACAAACCGTACAGGACCGTACTAAATCGAAAAACTATCTGGACATTCAGAGAACAAAATACTGTATTTCATTCGAACTACGGCGAGTACCACCATGAGCTTCAGCCTGAAAATAGTAAATATACAGGCACTTCGAATCAATATTTCAAAAGAGGTTGACAAACCGTACAGGACCGTACTAAATCGAAAAACTATCTGGACATTCAGAGAACAAAATACTGTATTTCATTCGAACTACGGCGAGTACCACCATGAGCTTCAGCCTGAAAATAGTAAATATACAGGCACTTCGAATCAATATTTCAAAAGAGGTTGACAAACCGTACAGGACCGTACTAAATCGAAAAACTATCTGGACATTCAGAGAACAAAATACTGTATTTCATTCGAACTACGGCGAGTACCACCATGAGCTTCAGCCTGAAAATAGTAAATATACAGGCACTTCGAATCAATATTTCAAAAGAGGTTGACAAACCGTACAGGACCGTACTAAATCGAAAAACTATCTGGACATTCAGAGAACAAAATACTGTATTTCATTCGAACTACGGCGAGTACCACCATGAACTTCAGCCTGAAAATAGTAAATATACAGGCACTTCGAATCAATATTTCAAAAAAGGTTGACAAACCGTACAGGACCGTACTAAATCGAAAAACTATCTGGACATTCAGAGAACAAAATACTGTATTTCATTCGAACTACGGCGAGTACCACCATGAGCTTCAGCCTGAAAATAGTAAATATACAGGCACTTCGAATCAATATTTCAAAAGAGGTTGACAAACCGTACAGGACCGTACTAAATCGAAAAACTATCTGGACATTCAGAGAACAAAATACTGTATTTCATTCGAACTACGGCGAGTACCACCATGAACTTCAGCCTGAAAATAGTAAATATACAGGCACTTCGAATCAATATTTCAAAAGAGGTTGACAAACCGTACAGGACCGTACTAAATCGAAAAACTATCTGGACATTCAGAGAACAAAATACTGTATTTCATTCGAACTACGGCGAGTACCACCATGAGCTTCAGCCTGAAAATAGTAAATATACAGGCACTTCGAATCAATATTTCAAAAGAGGTTGACAAACCGTACAGGACCGTACTAAATCGAAAAACTATCTGGACATTCAGAGAACAAAATACTGTATTTCATTCGAACTACGGCGAGTACCACCATGAGCTTCAGCCTGAAAATAGTAAATATACAGGCACTTCGAATCAATATTTCAAAAAGGTTGACAAACCGTACAGGACCGTACTAAATCGAAAAACTATCTGGACATTCAGAGAACAAAATACTGTATTTCATTCGAACTACGGCGAGTACCACCATGAGCTTCAGCCTGAAAATAGTAAATATACAGGCACTTCGAATCAATATTTCAAAAGAGGTTGACAAACCGTACAGGACCGTACTAAATCGAAAAAC
The DNA here is from genome assembly GCA_013387265.2 of Cryptolaemus montrouzieri. NCBI lineage: Eukaryota > Metazoa > Arthropoda > Insecta > Coleoptera > Coccinellidae > Cryptolaemus > Cryptolaemus montrouzieri. The sequence continues at coordinate 59,088,480 of JABFTP020000021.1, read as the reverse complement.
TATCTGGACATTCAGAGAACAAAATACTGTATTTCATTCGAACTACGGCGAGTACCACCATGAGCTTCAGCCTGAAAATAGTAAATATACAGGCACTTCGAATCAATATTTCAAAAGAGGTTGACAAACCGTACAGGACCGTACTAAATCGAAAAACTATCTGGACATTCAGAGAACAAAATACTGTATTTCATTCGAACTACGGCGAGTACCACCATGAGCTTCAGCCTGAAAATAGTAAATATACAGGCACTTCGAATCAATATTTCAAAAGAGGTTGACAAACCGTACAGGACCGTACTAAATCGAAAAACTATCTGGACATTCAGAGAACAAAATACTGTATTTCATTCGAACTACGGCGAGTACCACCATGAGCTTCAGCCTGAAAATAGTAAATATACAGGCACTTCGAATCAATATTTCAAAAAGGTTGACAAACCGTACAGGACCGTACTAAATCGAAAAACTATCTGGACATTCAGAGAACAAAATACTGTATTTCATTCGAACTACGGCGAGTACCACCATGAGCTTCAGCCTGAAAATAGTAAATATACAGGCACTTCGAATCAATATTTCAAAAGAGGTTGACAAACCGTACAGGACCGTACTAAATCGAAAAACTATCTGGACATTCAGAGAACAAAATACTGTATTTCATTCGAACTACGGCGAGTACCACCATGAGCTTCAGCCTGAAAATAGTAAATATACAGGCACTTCGAATCAATATTTCAAAAGAGGTTGACAAACCGTACAGGACCGTACTAAATCGAAAAACTATCTGGACATTCAGAGAACAAAATACTGTATTTCATTCGAACTACGGCGAGTACCACCATGAACTTCAGCCTGAAAATAGTAAATATACAGGCACTTCGAATCAATATTTCAAAAGAGGTTGACAAACCGTACAGGACCGTACTAAATCGAAAAACTATCTGGACATTCAGAGAACAAAATACTGTATTTCATTCGAACTACGGCGAGTACCACCATGAGCTTCAGCCTGAAAATAGTAAATATACAGGCACTTCGAATCAATATTTCAAAAAAGGTTGACAAACCGTACAGGACCGTACTAAATCGAAAAACTATCTGGACATTCAGAGAACAAAATACTGTATTTCATTCGAACTACGGCGAGTACCACCATGAACTTCAGCCTGAAAATAGTAAATATACAGGCACTTCGAATCAATATTTCAAAAGAGGTTGACAAACCGTACAGGACCGTACTAAATCGAAAAACTATCTGGACATTCAGAGAACAAAATACTGTATTTCATTCGAACTACGGCGAGTACCACCATGAACTTCAGCCTGAAAATAGTAAATATACAGGCACTTCGAATCAATATTTCAAAAGAGGTTGACAAACCGTACAGGACCGTACTAAATCGAAAAACTATCTGGACATTCAGAGAACAAAATACTGTATTTCATTCGAACTACGGCGAGTACCACCATGAACTTCAGCCTGAAAATAGTAAATATACAGGCACTTCGAATCAATATTTCAAAAGAGGTTGACAAACCGTACAGGACCGTACTAAATCGAAAAACTATCTGGACATTCAGAGAACAAAATACTGTATTTCATTCGAACTACGGCGAGTACCACCATGAGCTTCAGCCTGAAAATAGTAAATATACAGGCACTTCGAATCAATATTTCAAAAGAGGTTGACAAACCGTACAGGACCGTACTAAATCGAAAAACTATCTGGACATTCAGAGAACAAAATACTGTATTTCATTCGAACTACGGCGAGTACCACCATGAGCTTCAGCCTGAAAATAGTAAATATACAGGCACTTCGAATCAATATTTCAAAAGAGGTTGACAAACCGTACAGGACCGTACTAAATCGAAAAACTATCTGGACATTCAGAGAACAAAATACTGTATTTCATTCGAACTACGGCGAGTACCACCATGAGCTTCAGCCTGAAAATAGTAAATATACAGGCACTTCGAATCAATATTTCAAAAAGGTTGACAAACCGTACAGGACCGTACTAAATCGAAAAACTATCTGGACATTCAGAGAACAAAATACTGTATTTCATTCGAACTACGGCGAGTACCACCATGAGCTTCAGCCTGAAAATAGTAAATATACAGGCACTTCGAATCAATATTTCAAAAGAGGTTGACAAACCGTACAGGACCGTACTAAATCGAAAAACTATCTGGACATTCAGAGAACAAAATACTGTATTTCATTCGAACTACGGCGAGTACCACCATGAGCTTCAGCCTGAAAATAGTAAATATACAGGCACTTCGAATCAATATTTCAAAAGAGGTTGACAAACCGTACAGGACCGTACTAAATCGAAAAACTATCTGGACATTCAGAGAACAAAATACTGTATTTCATTCGAACTACGGCGAGTACCACCATGAACTTCAGCCTGAAAATAGTAAATATACAGGCACTTCGAATCAATATTTCAAAAGAGGTTGACAAACCGTACAGGACCGTACTAAATCGAAAAACTATCTGGACATTCAGAGAACAAAATACTGTATTTCATTCGAACTACGGCGAGTACCACCATGAACTTCAGCCTGAAAATAGTAAATATACAGGCACTTCGAATCAATATTTCAAAAGAGGTTGACAAACCGTACAGGACCGTACTAAATCGAAAAACTATCTGGACATTCAGAGAACAAAATACTGTATTTCATTCGAACTACGGCGAGTACCACCATGAGCTTCAGCCTGAAAATAGTAAATATACAGGCACTTCGAATCAATATTTCAAAAGAGGTTGACAAACCGTACAGGACCGTACTAAATCGAAAAACTATCTGGACATTCAGAGAACAAAATACTGTATTTCATTCGAACTACGGCGAGTACCACCATGAGCTTCAGCCTGAAAATAGTAAATATACAGGCACTTCGAATCAATATTTCAAAAAAGGTTGACAAACCGTACAGGACCGTACTAAATCGAAAAACTATCTGGACATTCAGAGAACAAAATACTGTATTTCATTCGAACTACGGCGAGTACCACCATGAGCTTCAGCCTGAAAATAGTAAATATACAGGCACTTCGAATCAATATTTCAAAAGAGGTTGACAAACCGTACAGGACCGTACTAAATCGAAAAACTATCTGGACATTCAGAGAACAAAATACTGTATTTCATTCGAACTACGGCGAGTACCACCATGAACTTCAGCCTGAAAATAGTAAATATACAGGCACTTCGAATCAATATTTCAAAAGAGGTTGACAAACCGTACAGGACCGTACTAAATCGAAAAACTATCTGGACATTCAGAGAACAAAATACTGTATTTCATTCGAACTACGGCGAGTACCACCATGAGCTTCAGCCTGAAAATAGTAAATATACAGGCACTTCGAATCAATATTTCAAAAGAGGTTGACAAACCGTACAGGACCGTACTAAATCGAAAAACTATCTGGACATTCAGAGAACAAAATACTGTATTTCATTCGAACTACGGCGAGTACCACCATGAGCTTCAGCCTGAAAATAGTAAATATACAGGCACTTCGAATCAATATTTCAAAAGAGGTTGACAAACCGTACAGGACCGTACTAAATCGAAAAACTATCTGGACATTCAGAGAACAAAATACTGTATTTCATTCGAACTACGGCGAGTACCACCATGAGCTTCAGCCTGAAAATAGTAAATATACAGGCACTTCGAATCAATATTTCAAAAAAGGTTGACAAACCGTACAGGACCGTACTAAATCGAAAAACTATCTGGACATTCAGAGAACAAAATACTGTATTTCATTCGAACTACGGCGAGTACCACCATGAGCTTCAGCCTGAAAATAGTAAATATACAGGCACTTCGAATCAATATTTCAAAAGAGGTTGACAAACCGTACAGGACCGTACTAAATCGAAAAACTATCTGGACATTCAGAGAACAAAATACTGTATTTCATTCGAACTACGGCGAGTACCACCATGAGCTTCAGCCTGAAAATAGTAAATATACAGGCACTTCGAATCAATATTTCAAAAGAGGTTGACAAACCGTACAGGACCGTACTAAATCGAAAAACTATCTGGACATTCAGAGAACAAAATACTGTATTTCATTCGAACTACGGCGAGTACCACCATGAGCTTCAGCCTGAAAATAGTAAATATACAGGCACTTCGAATCAATATTTCAAAAGAGGTTGACAAACCGTACAGGACCGTACTAAATCGAAAAACTATCTGGACATTCAGAGAACAAAATACTGTATTTCATTCGAACTACGGCGAGTACCACCATGAGCTTCAGCCTGAAAATAGTAAATATACAGGCACTTCGAATCAATATTTCAAAAGAGGTTGACAAACCGTACAGGACCGTACTAAATCGAAAAACTATCTGGACATTCAGAGAACAAAATACTGTATTTCATTCGAACTACGGCGAGTACCACCATGAGCTTCAGCCTGAAAATAGTAAATATACAGGCACTTCGAATCAATATTTCAAAAGAGGTTGACAAACCGTACAGGACCGTACTAAATCGAAAAACTATCTGGACATTCAGAGAACAAAATACTGTATTTCATTCGAACTACGGCGAGTACCACCATGAGCTTCAGCCTGAAAATAGTAAATATACAGGCACTTCGAATCAATATTTCAAAAAGGTTGACAAACCGTACAGGACCGTACTAAATCGAAAAACTATCTGGACATTCAGAGAACAAAATACTGTATTTCATTCGAACTACGGCGAGTACCACCATGAGCTTCAGCCTGAAAATAGTAAATATACAGGCACTTCGAATCAATATTTCAAAAGAGGTTGACAAACCGTACAGGACCGTACTAAATCGAAAAACTATCTGGACATTCAGAGAACAAAATACTGTATTTCATTCGAACTACGGCGAGTACCACCATGAGCTTCAGCCTGAAAATAGTAAATATACAGGCACTTCGAATCAATATTTCAAAAGAGGTTGACAAACCGTACAGGACCGTACTAAATCGAAAAACTATCTGGACATTCAGAGAACAAAATACTGTATTTCATTCGAACTACGGCGAGTACCACCATGAGCTTCAGCCTGAAAATAGTAAATATACAGGCACTTCGAATCAATATTTCAAAAAGGTTGACAAACCGTACAGGACCGTACTAAATCGAAAAACTATCTGGACATTCAGAGAACAAAATACTGTATTTCATTCGAACTACGGCGAGTACCACCATGAGCTTCAGCCTGAAAATAGTAAATATACAGGCACTTCGAATCAATATTTCAAAAGAGGTTGACAAACCGTACAGGACCGTACTAAATCGAAAAACTATCTGGACATTCAGAGAACAAAATACTGTATTTCATTCGAACTACGGCGAGTACCACCATGAGCTTCAGCCTGAAAATAGTAAATATACAGGCACTTCGAATCAATATTTCAAAAGAGGTTGACAAACCGTACAGGACCGTACTAAATCGAAAAACTATCTGGACATTCAGAGAACAAAATACTGTATTTCATTCGAACTACGGCGAGTACCACCATGAGCTTCAGCCTGAAAATAGTAAATATACAGGCACTTCGAATCAATATTTCAAAAAGGTTGACAAACCGTACAGGACCGTACTAAATCGAAAAACTATCTGGACATTCAGAGAACAAAATACTGTATTTCATTCGAACTACGGCGAGTACCACCATGAGCTTCAGCCTGAAAATAGTAAATATACAGGCACTTCGAATCAATATTTCAAAAGAGGTTGACAAACCGTACAGGACCGTACTAAATCGAAAAACTATCTGGACATTCAGAGAACAAAATACTGTATTTCATTCGAACTACGGCGAGTACCACCATGAGCTTCAGCCTGAAAATAGTAAATATACAGGCACTTCGAATCAATATTTCAAAAGAGGTTGACAAACCGTACAGGACCGTACTAAATCGAAAAACTATCTGGACATTCAGAGAACAAAATACTGTATTTCATTCGAACTACGGCGAGTACCACCATGAGCTTCAGCCTGAAAATAGTAAATATACAGGCACTTCGAATCAATATTTCAAAAGAGGTTGACAAACCGTACAGGACCGTACTAAATCGAAAAACTATCTGGACATTCAGAGAACAAAATACTGTATTTCATTCGAACTACGGCGAGTACCACCATGAGCTTCAGCCTGAAAATAGTAAATATACAGGCACTTCGAATCAATATTTCAAAAAAGGTTGACAAACCGTACAGGACCGTACTAAATCGAAAAACTATCTGGACATTCAGAGAACAAAATACTGTATTTCATTCGAACTACGGCGAGTACCACCATGAGCTTCAGCCTGAAAATAGTAAATATACAGGCACTTCGAATCAATATTTCAAAAAAGGTTGACAAACCGTACAGGACCGTACTAAATCGAAAAACTATCTGGACATTCAGAGAACAAAATACTGTATTTCATTCGAACTACGGCGAGTACCACCATGAGCTTCAGCCTGAAAATAGTAAATATACAGGCACTTCGAATCAATATTTCAAAAAGGTTGACAAACCGTACAGGACCGTACTAAATCGAAAAACTATCTGGACATTCAGAGAACAAAATACTGTATTTCATTCGAACTACGGCGAGTACCACCATGAGCTTCAGCCTGAAAATAGTAAATATACAGGCACTTCGAATCAATATTTCAAAAGAGGTTGACAAACCGTACAGGACCGTACTAAATCGAAAAACTATCTGGACATTCAGAGAACAAAATACTGTATTTCATTCGAACTACGGCGAGTACCACCATGAGCTTCAGCCTGAAAATAGTAAATATACAGGCACTTCGAATCAATATTTCAAAAGAGGTTGACAAACCGTACAGGACCGTACTAAATCGAAAAACTATCTGGACATTCAGAGAACAAAATACTGTATTTCATTCGAACTACGGCGAGTACCACCATGAGCTTCAGCCTGAAAATAGTAAATATACAGGCACTTCGAATCAATATTTCAAAAAGGTTGACAAACCGTACAGGACCGTACTAAATCGAAAAACTATCTGGACATTCAGAGAACAAAATACTGTATTTCATTCGAACTACGGCGAGTACCACCATGAGCTTCAGCCTGAAAATAGTAAATATACAGGCACTTCGAATCAATATTTCAAAAAGGTTGACAAACCGTACAGGACCGTACTAAATCGAAAAACTATCTGGACATTCAGAGAACAAAATACTGTATTTCATTCGAACTACGGCGAGTACCACCATGAACTTCAGCCTGAAAATAGTAAATATACAGGCACTTCGAATCAATATTTCAAAAGAGGTTGACAAACCGTACAGGACCGTACTAAATCGAAAAACTATCTGGACATTCAGAGAACAAAATACTGTATTTCATTCGAACTACGGCGAGTACCACCATGAGCTTCAGCCTGAAAATAGTAAATATACAGGCACTTCGAATCAATATTTCAAAAGAGGTTGACAAACCGTACAGGACCGTACTAAATCGAAAAACTATCTGGACATTCAGAGAACAAAATACTGTATTTCATTCGAACTACGGCGAGTACCACCATGAGCTTCAGCCTGAAAATAGTAAATATACAGGCACTTCGAATCAATATTTCAAAAAGGTTGACAAACCGTACAGGACCGTACTAAATCGAAAAACTATCTGGACATTCAGAGAACAAAATACTGTATTTCATTCGAACTACGGCGAGTACCACCATGAGCTTCAGCCTGAAAATAGTAAATATACAGGCACTTCGAATCAATATTTCAAAAGAGGTTGACAAACCGTACAGGACCGTACTAAATCGAAAAACTATCTGGACATTCAGAGAACAAAATACTGTATTTCATTCGAACTACGGCGAGTACCACCATGAGCTTCAGCCTGAAAATAGTAAATATACAGGCACTTCGAATCAATATTTCAAAAGAGGTTGACAAACCGTACAGGACCGTACTAAATCGAAAAACTATCTGGACATTCAGAGAACAAAATACTGTATTTCATTCGAACTACGGCGAGTACCACCATGAGCTTCAGCCTGAAAATAGTAAATATACAGGCACTTCGAATCAATATTTCAAAAAAGGTTGACAAACCGTACAGGACCGTACTAAATCGAAAAACTATCTGGACATTCAGAGAACAAAATACTGTATTTCATTCGAACTACGGCGAGTACCACCATGAGCTTCAGCCTGAAAATAGTAAATATACAGGCACTTCGAATCAATATTTCAAAAGAGGTTGACAAACCGTACAGGACCGTACTAAATCGAAAAACTATCTGGACATTCAGAGAACAAAATACTGTATTTCATTCGAACTACGGCGAGTACCACCATGAACTTCAGCCTGAAAATAGTAAATATACAGGCACTTCGAATCAATATTTCAAAAGAGGTTGACAAACCGTACAGGACCGTACTAAATCGAAAAACTATCTGGACATTCAGAGAACAAAATACTGTATTTCATTCGAACTACGGCGAGTACCACCATGAGCTTCAGCCTGAAAATAGTAAATATACAGGCACTTCGAATCAATATTTCAAAAGAGGTTGACAAACCGTACAGGACCGTACTAAATCGAAAAACTATCTGGACATTCAGAGAACAAAATACTGTATTTCATTCGAACTACGGCGAGTACCACCATGAACTTCAGCCTGAAAATAGTAAATATACAGGCACTTCGAATCAATATTTCAAAAGAGGTTGACAAACCGTACAGGACCGTACTAAATCGAAAAACTATCTGGACATTCAGAGAACAAAATACTGTATTTCATTCGAACTACGGCGAGTACCACCATGAGCTTCAGCCTGAAAATAGTAAATATACAGGCACTTCGAATCAATATTTCAAAAGAGGTTGACAAACCGTACAGGACCGTACTAAATCGAAAAACTATCTGGACATTCAGAGAACAAAATACTGTATTTCATTCGAACTACGGCGAGTACCACCATGAGCTTCAGCCTGAAAATAGTAAATATACAGGCACTTCGAATCAATATTTCAAAAGAGGTTGACAAACCGTACAGGACCGTACAAACGCGAAAACCTATCTGGACATTCAGAGAACAAAATACTGTATTTCATTCGAACTACGGCGAGTACCACCATGAGCTTCAGCCTGAAAATAGTAAATATACAGGCACTTCGAATCAATATTTCAAAAGAGGTTGACAAACCGTACAGGACCGTACTAAATCGAAAAACTATCTGGACATTCAGAGAACAAAATACTGTATTTCATTCGAACTACGGCGAGTACCACCATGAGCTTCAGCCTGAAAATAGTAAATATACAGGCACTTCGAATCAATATTTCAAAAGAGGTTGACAAACCGTACAGGACCGTACTAAATCGAAAAACTATCTGGACATTCAGAGAACAAAATACTGTATTTCATTCGAACTACGGCGAGTACCACCATGAGCTTCAGCCTGAAAATAGTAAATATACAGGCACTTCGAATCAATATTTCAAAAGAGGTTGACAAACCGTACAGGACCGTACTAAATCGAAAAACTATCTGGACATTCAGAGAACAAAATACTGTATTTCATTCGAACTACGGCGAGTACCACCATGAGCTTCAGCCTGAAAATAGTAAATATACAGGCACTTCGAATCAATATTTCAAAAGAGGTTGACAAACCGTACAGGACCGTACTAAATCGAAAAACTATCTGGACATTCAGAGAACAAAATACTGTATTTCATTCGAACTACGGCGAGTACCACCATGAGCTTCAGCCTGAAAATAGTAAATATACAGGCACTTCGAATCAATATTTCAAAAAAGGTTGACAAACCGTACAGGACCGTACTAAATCGAAAAACTATCTGGACATTCAGAGAACAAAATACTGTATTTCATTCGAACTACGGCGAGTACCACCATGAACTTCAGCCTGAAAATAGTAAATATACAGGCACTTCGAATCAATATTTCAAAAGAGGTTGACAAACCGTACAGGACCGTACAAAATCGAAAAACTATCTGGACATTCAGAGAACAAAATACTGTATTTCATTCGAACTACGGCGAGTACCACCATGAGCTTCAGCCTGAAAATAGTAAATATACAGGCACTTCGAATCAATATTTCAAAAGAGGTTGACAAACCGTACAGGACCGTACTAAATCGAAAAACTATCTGGACATTCAGAGAACAAAATACTGTATTTCATTCGAACTACGGCGAGTACCACCATGAGCTTCAGCCTGAAAATAGTAAATATACAGGCACTTCGAATCAATATTTCAAAAGAGGTTGACAAACCGTACAGGACCGTACTAAATCGAAAAACTATCTGGACATTCAGAGAACAAAATACTGTATTTCATTCGAACTACGGCGAGTACCACCATGAACTTCAGCCTGAAAATAGTAAATATACAGGCACTTCGAATCAATATTTCAAAAGAGGTTGACAAACCGTACAGGACCGTACTAAATCGAAAAACTATCTGGACATTCAGAGAACAAAATACTGTATTTCATTCGAACTACGGCGAGTACCACCATGAACTTCAGCCTGAAAATAGTAAATATACAGGCACTTCGAATCAATATTTCAAAAGAGGTTGACAAACCGTACAGGACCGTACAAAGCGAAAAACTATCTGGACATTCAGAGAACAAAATACTGTATTTCATTCGAACTACGGCGAGTACCACCATGAACTTCAGCCTGAAAATAGTAAATATACAGGCACTTCGAATCAATATTTCAAAAAGGTTGACAAACCGTACAGGACCGTACTAAATCGAAAAACTATCTGGACATTCAGAGAACAAAATACTGTATTTCATTCGAACTACGGCGAGTACCACCATGAACTTCAGCCTGAAAATAGTAAATATACAGGCACTTCGAATCAATATTTCAAAAGAGGTTGACAAACCGTACAGGACCGTACTAAATCGAAAAACTATCTGGACATTCAGAGAACAAAATACTGTATTTCATTCGAACTACGGCGAGTACCACCATGAGCTTCAGCCTGAAAATAGTAAATATACAGGCACTTCGAATCAATATTTCAAAAGAGGTTGACAAACCGTACAGGACCGTACTAAATCGAAAAACTATCTGGACATTCAGAGAACAAAATACTGTATTTCATTCGAACTACGGCGAGTACCACCATGAGCTTCAGCCTGAAAATAGTAAATATACAGGCACTTCGAATCAATATTTCAAAAGAGGTTGACAAACCGTACAGGACCGTACTAAATCGAAAAACTATCTGGACATTCAGAGAACAAAATACTGTATTTCATTCGAACTACGGCGAGTACCACCATGAGCTTCAGCCTGAAAATAGTAAATATACAGGCACTTCGAATCAATATTTCAAAAAAGGTTGACAAACCGTACAGGACCGTACAAAAGCGAAAAACTATCTGGACATTCAGAGAACAAAATACTGTATTTCATTCGAACTACGGCGAGTACCACCATGAGCTTCAGCCTGAAAATAGTAAATATACAGGCACTTCGAATCAATATTTCAAAAGAGGTTGACAAACCGTACAGGACCGTACTAAATCGAAAAACTATCTGGACATTCAGAGAACAAAATACTGTATTTCATTCGAACTACGGCGAGTACCACCATGAACTTCAGCCTGAAAATAGTAAATATACAGGCACTTCGAATCAATATTTCAAAAGAGGTTGACAAACCGTACAGGACCGTACTAAATCGAAAAACTATCTGGACATTCAGAGAACAAAATACTGTATTTCATTCGAACTACGGCGAGTACCACCATGAGCTTCAGCCTGAAAATAGTAAATATACAGGCACTTCGAATCAATATTTCAAAAGAGGTTGACAAACCGTACAGGACCGTACAAACGCGAAAAACTATCTGGACATTCAGAGAACAAAATACTGTATTTCATTCGAACTACGGCGAGTACCACCATGAACTTCAGCCTGAAAATAGTAAATATACAGGCACTTCGAATCAATATTTCAAAAGAGGTTGACAAACCGTACAGGACCGTACTAAATCGAAAAACTATCTGGACATTCAGAGAACAAAATACTGTATTTCATTCGAACTACGGCGAGTACCACCATGAACTTCAGCCTGAAAATAGTAAATATACAGGCACTTCGAATCAATATTTCAAAAAAGGTTGACAAACCGTACAGGACCGTACAAAAGCGAAAAACTATCTGGACATTCAGAGAACAAAATACTGTATTTCATTCGAACTACGGCGAGTACCACCATGAACTTCAGCCTGAAAATAGTAAATATACAGGCACTTCGAATCAATATTTCAAAAAGGTTGACAAACCGTACAGGACCGTACTAAATCGAAAAACTATCTGGACATTCAGAGAACAAAATACTGTATTTCATTCGAACTACGGCGAGTACCACCATGAGCTTCAGCCTGAAAATAGTAAATATACAGGCACTTCGAATCAATATTTCAAAAGAGGTTGACAAACCGTACAGGACCGTACTAAATCGAAAAACTATCTGGACATTCAGAGAACAAAATACTGTATTTCATTCGAACTACGGCGAGTACCACCATGAGCTTCAGCCTGAAAATAGTAAATATACAGGCACTTCGAATCAATATTTCAAAAGAGGTTGACAAACCGTACAGGACCGTACTAAATCGAAAAACTATCTGGACATTCAGAGAACAAAATACTGTATTTCATTCGAACTACGGCGAGTACCACCATGAGCTTCAGCCTGAAAATAGTAAATATACAGGCACTTCGAATCAATATTTCAAAAAAGGTTGACAAACCGTACAGGACCGTACTAAATCGAAAAACTATCTGGACATTCAGAGAACAAAATACTGTATTTCATTCGAACTACGGCGAGTACCACCATGAACTTCAGCCTGAAAATAGTAAATATACAGGCACTTCGAATCAATATTTCAAAAAGGTTGACAAACCGTACAGGACCGTACTAAATCGAAAAACTATCTGGACATTCAGAGAACAAAATACTGTATTTCATTCGAACTACGGCGAGTACCACCATGAGCTTCAGCCTGAAAATAGTAAATATACAGGCACTTCGAATCAATATTTCAAAAAGGTTGACAAACCGTACAGGACCGTACTAAATCGAAAAACTATCTGGACATTCAGAGAACAAAATACTGTATTTCATTCGAACTACGGCGAGTACCACCATGAGCTTCAGCCTGAAAATAGTAAATATACAGGCACTTCGAATCAATATTTCAAAAGAGGTTGACAAACCGTACAGGACCGTACTAAATCGAAAAACTATCTGGACATTCAGAGAACAAAATACTGTATTTCATTCGAACTACGGCGAGTACCACCATGAACTTCAGCCTGAAAATAGTAAATATACAGGCACTTCGAATCAATATTTCAAAAAAGGTTGACAAACCGTACAGGACCGTACAAGAGCGAAAAACTATCTGGACATTCAGAGAACAAAATACTGTATTTCATTCGAACTACGGCGAGTACCACCATGAACTTCAGCCTGAAAATAGTAAATATACAGGCACTTCGAATCAATATTTCAAAAAAGGTTGACAAACCGTACAGGACCGTACTAAATCGAAAAACTATCTGGACATTCAGAGAACAAAATACTGTATTTCATTCGAACTACGGCGAGTACCACCATGAGCTTCAGCCTGAAAATAGTAAATATACAGGCACTTCGAATCAATATTTCAAAAAAGGTTGACAAACCGTACAGGACCGTACTAAATCGAAAAACTATCTGGACATTCAGAGAACAAAATACTGTATTTCATTCGAACTACGGCGAGTACCACCATGAGCTTCAGCCTGAAAATAGTAAATATACAGGCACTTCGAATCAATATTTCAAAAGAGGTTGACAAACCGTACAGGACCGTACTAAATCGAAAAACTATCTGGACATTCAGAGAACAAAATACTGTATTTCATTCGAACTAGATCCTTCAAATAATACTAGAAAGATGACACTGCAGCTTCAATTTACTAAAAAACGGTTTAGAAAGTTCTAAGAAGAAATCTCAAGTAGCCTTATCATATATTGCAAGTTCAGGCTTTTATGCCTCGGAATTCTATCCAACATTTACATTTTACAGGTCACAGATGCTATTTTTAATTTTGACAGTAAATATTTGGGCCGCTAAAAATCTCTAAGTTATTAGAGAAAGTCTATTTAGCAACAAATTTCGCTGAGTGTTTTGGTATGACTTATTGATGACACCTAATCAGCCCCTGAACCAGTAAGATAATCATGTGAGTACTACACAAACTTTTTGCAAAATGATCAACCCAATTTGTTTAAAGATGTACCCCTTCATTTAAGAGCCAATATGTGATTTTTGCTTCATCCTATTTCAGTATTCTTGCACTCTCGAAATCACAGACTCTTATCGCTGGATTGTATGTGGGGAACCTCAAAATTGATCAGCTTGCAGTCTGCATATCAATCCCTTATAATTCAATTTATGAACTCATCTGATGTCTCTTATTTATAAAATTTCCGTACAACTACCTATGCTGCATAGAGAAAACAGATAAGTAAAACTCTATACAGGGTGTCCGTGAATTGCGTGTACAACGTAACACCACAGATTCTTCAGCTCAAAATGAGTCGATTTAGGCTAGTTAGATTACTTACCTATATGAAAAGTTTCTTCGTTTGACCGCAAGGGGTCGCCAAATCCAAAGGTTTTTCTTCTTATTTTTCAAAGCATTCGAGAACAGCGCGATCGATAGAAACCATATTTGGTATGCGTAATCGGGTGCGCTATTCACGTTTTATAGTGATCCACTCAATGATCTGGACGTTTCACAAGTGTCCCTGAAAACTCAAACGTGTTTTAAATGAACCATAAGTTTTCAACTGTCTGCCTTTGAGCAAAACTGTTCCAGACATTGAGTAGCTAGACTAATTACCAAACTTTTTTGTCTCTTGAGAAATTTTGATATGATGAGAGGTTCAATCACGAAAAACAGTTTTTCAATTTCATGATTTCATTTCTTCAACCACCTAGCAAGTCAAAAATATCACATATTCACCACGTTGGCTTTGGATTTGTTTCTGTAGTCTGGCAGATTGCCATTTTATTGTGCTTGACACCTCTTGTTGACAAGAAGATGTTTTCTAGTTTGCTAAATCGAATTAATCCAATACGAAATTCAATGTTCAGTAGTACAAAAATCGAGAAATTCGAAGAAAAAATTTTTATAAATTTTTCACAGTGACTTTTTGAAAATATGAAAACAGGTTGGCCAGTTGGAAAGGAAATAAAAAAAAGAGACCCCCTTCAGAATAACGATTAATAAGTTTACACCCAAAATTTCATTCAACTATAGTAAATGTTCGAAAATTCTACCATCTTGCTGAATACAGGAGTTATTCCTCTTCGAGAAATCTAATTGGACCCTTGGCATTACTTCAGAGTCATTTTTGATGGCGTTGACCGCATTCAAAATTCTCATATTTAACTCTAATTGGGTGTCAATCGGAGAAAAGTGAACCCTAGATTTTAAAGCTCCCAAAGAAAGAAGTCGCACAGTCTCAAGTCGAGAGATCGTTCTGGCCAACTTGCAGGAGCATCAGCTCCCCTTCCGATCCAACAATTCGCATACTGTGCATGTAAGAACTCGCCAACCACTAAAGTGAGGTGAGGAGGTGCACCGTGGTGCATAAACCATATTTCTGCAAGCTGTAATACTGGAATATCGTCCAACAAATCCGGCAAAGTTTCTTGCAAAAATTTAAATATGCCTCTCCGTTTAATCGATCTGGAATCACTCTCACTCTCACTTTTATTAGGTCTGGCATCACTAATTGTACAGTGTCAAAAATCCACATGCTTTTACAAGTACACATCATCAGAATTCAATCAAAATTAATGTTTGGATTTCAGTAATTGACAATTTCATTATTGGTCCGGTAATAACGAAATTGTCAATTACTGAAATCCATACGTTAATTTTGAATTGATTCTGGTATGTAGCATGTGGATTTTTGACACCATACAATTAGTGATGCCAGACTTAATAAAAGTGCATTCGTCAGTAAATAGAATTTTCCTACTGAAGTGGAGATCCTGAGTTCTCTTCTCTTGGATAAATCGGCAGAAAGTAAGGCGATTCTCAAGATGAAAAATTGTTCCTTCAAGACATCGTTTTAGAAACGACCAACTGTAAACCTAAACGCCGCGTGCTTAATTGTGGGTTTTCCTCAACCATGTCCAGAATTTGTTTTTCACGTTCTACCGTCCTTACTGTTCGTTGTCGTCCTCGATCCAAATTCCTGGGTTTGGAGCAACCATTCTCGCGATGGCGCCTCTCCCTATTCCCAACCGTTTGGTGGTTCGGCACTATGCTATCTGGAAATCTTTCAGCATGTACTCTCGCGCTTTCACGTCGATTGCCTTGACAAAATGCGTACACCATAACCAAAGCAACCATTTCAGAGTTACTGTACATCTCCGTGCCTAATAGTGATAAAAAAATCACCAAAATACCTAGTCAAGAACTTAAGGAACACTGTTGTGTCAACAATTGGCTGTCAAGCCTAATAAAATGACAATCTGACAGACCACAGAAATAAATCCAAAGCCTATATGGTCAAATGTGATATTTTTTATCTCAATGAAAACTTTTTGAACAAACCTTGAATTTTTTTTCATTCAAGAATTTCTGTTATCTTTCTTATTATATGTAGTGTAAATGCCAATATTATTTTTTTCTTTCAAATTCTGAAGAACGGTGAACATTCAATTAGGAAACTCACATCATATCATTTCATATACATTGATTCATTTAGAAAAACTAAACAAAGGAGACATCCTAAAATACACCCAAATATGGAGTTGAAATGGAACGATCTGTATATTATTCAATCTCAATTAATATAATTTCAATTCTACAATGAATTCCAGAATAACTTTGTGGATAATCATTTGTAATAATGCTTTTTCCTATCTATATTCCTATATTTCACCTAGCTACCGAACACAACATCGAAAGTTACCACTCTGTATTTTTGTATACTTTTGAAAGATTTCTTTGGTTTTGAGGATTCCAGTATTTTTATCTTATTATATGTAGTGTACGTGCCAATATTATATTTTTCTTTCACATTTTATAGGACGGTGAACATTCAATTTGGACACTTTCATTATATCATTTAACAGTATTCAACTTAATAAACTATATTCTGGGTATACATACATCCCACTGTTATTAGCTCTATGAAGAAATAAGTTTCGAGTAAACTCCATAGGATACTGCATGTTGAAACTCGATGGTAGTCGAAGCTTTCTTTCGGAGACTTCAATGCTACGTTCAGTGATCAACTAGGAATATCGAATCCACTTCGGTCCAAACAAGCAGGCAAGAATGTTTGTCTGACATTTTGTACGTCAAAATCGAAAGAATTCCTCGTGTAGTATTATGTGTTTTGGTTACCAAGTGTTCAATTGATTTTTGTTAGTGAAGTCACAAGGCACTAGACACAATGAGTTCGATCTGTGTTGAATTGTTCTCGCGAAAAACCATAAAAATTATTGTACTTTACGTTTTATTAGGATTTATTGAGAAGGTAAGTGAGCTGTGACCGATATTTAGGTGCAGCAATTCAATTCGGAAAGTATATTAATATTGAACATAATCAAACCACATTTATGATATTATTGAGATTTTCAATTTCAACAACTTCCCAGATAAAATTAAAGAGATTAATTTATGAATTTAAAGAGAAAAGAATATTAATATAGTATCTGTTCTCTCCAAATGTATAATCTAATTATTTAATGGTTGAAAATATTTCAGGCTGTAAAGTCTAATTCTTCTTTATTTTTTCATTACTATTTTATATTCAAATCTTGTCATATGCTCTGATAAAGTCATTCCAGTTAGTATGACCAACATATTTGAAACCTGTTTGTTGCATTTAGTTGCATCTTAGAATCGGAAAATGAAAATATATATGTCAAATTAGTGAGCATTACTAACCTTTTCAAAAATTAGGGAAATTCGGCTTTAACGAAAGATTTCCTTCTTCGCCGAATAATTTTAATGTACCTAACCCGTCCAATTGACAATGAATGTAATTCCATAATTGTGGTTTTTGATTGTCTTCAAGGAATGGCAAGACATCAAATTAATTTTCATAAGAGTTTCGAATAATTTAATTAAATTCGCTGATATATTTCTTTAGTAGAAGCTCATAAAAATGAGGATCCAATTCCAAATTTGCTTCATGAAAAAGTGTGAACATGATCTTTTTTCTCCAAGTCACAAATGCATTTCATTTTGTCATAACAATTTAGGAGAACACAAACTCGCATCAAAATTTTCGACTCAATATGCGGGATTGAGGGAAACAAGACACATGAGGGTTTTGTCCGGTAAATGTCAGTATAAGGATTTGAGATAATTTTCATTTTATATAAATTTATGACTGGAGTAGTTTGGAATAAATATCTGATAATCATTATGATAGATCTTCATATGCATTGGTACATTAGAAAAAAGGTTGAATGAAAATCCTGAATATTTGTACATATACCTGAAGATGCCTACAGAGATGAAAAGAAACTGCCAGTATATTATTCAGTCTTAGGAATTCCAATTCTAGAATTAATTAATGTCTTGTTATATTATCTTTTTCGGTATAGAAGTACTTTTTCCGTTAATATTCATTGGTTTTTCATCAAAGGAGAACTAGTTCAATGGATAATGATATAATATTGAATGGCTTTTTACACTAGCCGAAGGCTCACGTAGAAAAATCAAACCCTAGTTAACAAAAAAAAAATTCAAAATTCGATAATTCTAATAGAAATGAAAATATACAAATTCCATCCTTTCTCATCTTAATCATTGCTAAGTTTAGATTCACAAATGCATTTAATTTGTCCGTACTGTTTTAGGAAAACAGAAACACTCTTTAGAATTCTAGACTAGACATGTGAGGTTAACATAAATATTGGCACATGATGATTTTGTCCAGGGAAATTCAGTATATGGGTTTGAGTTAGATGTTCATTGTATCATTGAAGTATCTCGGCATAAAATATCAGATGATTAATATGTTACACTTTCATATGTATTGATCTATTAAGAAAAACTAAACAAAACAAAAATCCTGAAATTATGTAAATACACCTAAATGTGGTGATTGTGGAGGTGGAATGGATATCATTCAAGTTCAGTCATTCTGATTTCAATTCTAGAATGAATTCCATAATAAAGATTATTCGAGTTTGTTCGTTACAAAGGATACATTTCTTCAGAGTTCGATTGTTTTTTGACGTCATGCCATCGTGGCTACTGAGATTAGCGAAAACTGACGCTATTCATAAATTTAAAGGAGTAATACGTCAGCTAGCTGAAAATTTCATCTTTCAAAACTGCAGTATTAGGGAACTCAAATTATTTTTCAAAGTTACCCTCATTTTTAATTCTAAATAACAAGAATGTGATTTTTCCTCGTAAAGAAATAGAATTTCAGTAGTTTCTAAAATTAATTTTACTTATAATTATTAATTATAATGCATGTTGAAATATTAAAACATTAATTTATTGAACTGAATGCCTATCAATGGAAAAATCAGACAGTATTAAAGAATAAATTTCTTGTATACCGAGAAAAGTATTATTACTCTCTGTTATAAATGTATAATTTTGATATAAAAATGAAACTATTTTAGTGTTGTTAGAAAGTTGAGGACAAAGTTGATTTTAATCTCAATCTAGAATACAAAAATTGAATAATATATACTACATTTCATTTGAAATAGGCATGCTCAACCGATTTCCTGAAAACTAAGACGCAGTCATCTCGAAAATATTTCAACATAAATTTCACCATCGTGTTATTTTCCTTCCCGATTCGACTCATTTCTGAGTGAGACACTTTGTATGTAGTTCGAAATTATGGAATATTTTACTTAATCAAGAATTCATTCTAATTGGACAAAAATATTGACAACGTGTCCTGATAGTATTTTCAGACGCGGGAAAATACAGAAGAGAAATGGAAAGCTATTTCTCATTACTGATCTAATAAACCTCTATGAGGTCTAATTTCCCATTTTTTAATCTAGAGCTACCACTCTTGCGGTGAAATGAAACGACATCGAGCAGTCTCGTACTTGTTACACTTCTTTAGTATACTTGCCTTCCTGATTTGTTATACCAGAAAATAACAACACATTTATCTATGTTAGTGGCGTCTTCTAAAAGTAAAGAATTGTTCGAAGTCGAGAAAACTTTAATATGTATATGTAAACACCTCAAAAAGTCTAGGAACACTTACCAATATCTTTAAAATATGAATTTGATGATTCGAATTTATAGAAATCTTTCGGTTTTTGTTAGGATGTATTGTATATAATGTATTCTCAAGAAAACAAAATAATATTTGACTTCTCCAAAGCACCTATTATGAAAAAAATTTGAAATTTGAAAATGCCGAAATTTGGTAAAACAAAAAAAATCCTGAACTAATATTTTCGAAACGATATGGAAGCTTTTATATTTTTCAGTACTCAGAAGGTCCACCTCTTTTACTAATGACACTTTGGCATCGTCGCGGCATGCTCAATATTAAATTGTCTAATACATTTTGGCCTGAGTTATTCCAAGCCCCCTGAACTGCTAATCGAAGCTCCTGTTCATGATGGAAGAAGTTTTGACGCAGGAGATTTCCTTTTAGGGTGTCCCACACATGCTCGATGGGATTCAGATCTGGGGAGCAGGATGGCTACGGTAGAAGATCGATATCATTCTTTTCGAGAACGTTCACGACAACTCTTGCACGATGTGGAGGGGCACTACAGGTAAAACTATCTCATTTGCGTAGAATTTTCCGTGAGGTTTTTCTGTATGAAAACGAGGTCAGTTCTTCCACCAAGGCGTATACCTCCCCAAAACATCACTGATCCGCCTTCCTGTCAAACAACTTCTCGAGCATGCTGGAGACGGTTTTGCTTTCCGTGTTCCCGAATCGGGATAATAACTAAATCTAGATTCATCACTGAAGAGAACTGTGACCCACCTCTCTTGATCCCAGTTTACGTGTTCTTGACACCAAGCTAAACAGCAGCGCGATTTCCATGGGTCAGTTGTAGAACTCTTAAATGACGTCTGGAGTGGAGTTGACCTTCGTGCAGTCGATTTCTCACAGTCTGGCTTGTAAAACCTGAAACGACCTGTATGGCGTTCTTCTACGCTATCTGTTTCATTGAAACGCAACCATAAACGGTTCATGACACTTGGACTACTTCCCAGAACCCTGGATACTTCCCGTTGTGAGCTCTCAGCTTGGAGCATGCCAACGGCTCGTAACATCTCTTCTCTAGTCAAATGTCGTCTTTCCATGGTCGAATCACAAAACTTGAATCTTTTATTTGTGCTTACAACAGAAACAAAGTGCCAAATAACTGATTTCAAACACTGAATACATGAAATGATTATAGAGCAGCATCGCATCTGCTGCATTTTTAGTTTTTTATAAAAAAAAACTGAAATCTGTTGCGGCACTTTACATAACTTAGTGAGAAATTGATGCAGGTGTTCATTTTTAAAAAAAAATCATCCATATTGATCGTTCTGGATACGATATATCGATATTCAGAAGTGTTCCCTAGACTCTTTTGAGGTGTTTATATGAATTGCTTGATCACAATAAACCCTTTTTCTTCTTCAGTCTATTACTGCCATGCTTCAAGTTGAATAGTATTCATGAAAATGTTTATATTTTATATCAAAAATTTATAAATCTCGAGACTTACTGAAGAGTCAATCTTCAATAACGGGATTGTTTGTACTGAGTCAAATTCCAGCTAAATTGTGTTTTCCTCGAAAATGAATAATTTATATTAAATTTTCCCAAAAACTTTACATCAACCCATAGAAAAATCATATTCCAAAGTTCTTATTGTATTTGATCCAGAATATACGAAGATATATAATACTAATAATAATACTGCTTGCACCTTGAATTAATTGATCCTTCATATATCTTGAATCTCTTTCTCATTTACTTGAATTTCCTTGCAGATGAGTCATGTCCTGAGTCTCAAGAATTGAACATGTAAATAAGCATTACACGAAAAAATATTACTCATATTTTTCAATGTGGTGTGAACTTTGCTATTCTTCTTAACATCATGAAACATAAATGATCGAATCAAATTATAGGTAACTGTTGAATCAATTTATTATTAACACTTC
The DNA here is from genome assembly GCA_013387265.2 of Cryptolaemus montrouzieri. Taxonomy (NCBI): domain Eukaryota; kingdom Metazoa; phylum Arthropoda; class Insecta; order Coleoptera; family Coccinellidae; genus Cryptolaemus; species Cryptolaemus montrouzieri. The sequence continues at coordinate 59,066,201 of JABFTP020000021.1, read as the reverse complement.
CTGACAGAACTGTTTCTTGTCCAGCATGTAAATTGCTGTGCGTGTTCCTATAAACGTCAATGGGCAGGTCGTAATGTATTGAATACCTCTATAAGAAGAATTTTTCAGATCAACCAATGACCAATTCAGCTTTCTGAGAGGTAACATCGTACATATTTTAGTTACGACCTTCTTGTTTCGAGGTGTATGATATTTTTTTACGTAGATTTATTATTGATAAATGGCCGATTATGAATACAACTCTTTGAATACTGATCTATTCAAAGCTTCACTGTCATTGGGCCTCGTATTCGTAAAGTATCCATAAAGAACTGAAAGACTGAAAAGATAATTATAGATTAGAATTTGATACACACAGTATATATATATATATATATATATATATATATATATATATATATATATATATATATATATATATATATATATACTTGCGAAATTTGACTGTATCAAATTCTAATCTATAAGTACCTTTAACATTTCAGTCTTTCAGTTCCTTATGGATACTTTACGAATACTGTTGAATTCCTTCAACTACAAGTGGCATGAAAAAGTATCATCTCCAAAAAACGCCCTGCGATATCTTCAGTTGTTTTTGAAATATATCGGAGAATTGAATTTGATTCCTATACAGATGGCCCTGGTTCAAATCCTGAGTATGATATGGTTGTTGTGATAAACCTGTATGTATGTAGGTGTCAGGTGAGGAAATATAGTTGAAATAATTATGTATTGATGGTTAATGCAAAAGAGCAAGACCAGTAGGGACAAGGAACGACGAATATAAGCTACTTGGCTTGCATCTTTCCTTCGATAAAAGAATCTTACGTAGGAATTCTTCGAAATAGAATAAGATCAGTGGAAAACTATCTGTGTTTCTTTTTTAAATATCATTGTCAAAGTTTTTAATATTCTTATTATTATCAAGATTAAGGGTCGAGGATTAGCCTATGATACTTAATTACAAAAATTTTACTACACACATAATATACCAACAAACTGAACAGAATATTTATATAAAAAGAAGTAAAAATTATGAAGTAGAAAGTAGTAGTAACTAATATAAAATAAATTAACTTAAATAGCACACTCTGTCCAGTTGAGCCATTATGAATGCTTGGTATGGAAAACCAGTGGAAAATAGAGGAAACAAAATGAAAATAGATTCAAGAGAGTATAATGTGGATAAATATCAAAAATTTGGTCGCGTCTTGGAAACAAAATTATCATAATGGTTGATGGAAAGATCGTTCCAACAGGTTGAATCACTCTACTCTATTGGACAAGAATGTCTTCAGGTTTTCCTTGTCAGTTTAAAATGATTTCCATCCAGAGAGTGATTAAGATTCAATGGAAACAGAGGAGACTGATCCGTGTAGAATAATTCATGAAGTTCACGATAGGCCGTAATGAAGTTACACTTCAACCGTCTATTGTCGAGAATTATGAGCCAAAAATTCATAACAGAGTCAGGACCAGCCAGAGGGAATTCAACTTCTTCTCTGTATAGTATCCAAAGATTTCGAATCCATACGGAGAATAGATGACCAGATTGGACCTTGCGATATAACAAATATAGGTCTCATAGAATTTAGTGTCGTTGACGGTACAGCCCTTGGAACATTTCTGAAATGAGAATGGCATTTTCTACACCTTCACATCGTCAATATGGTCAGACCAGATTAGATTTCATCAGTAATGGCCATGCTTATGCCCCAATGCCTAAGACTACTAACAACAGCCCTTCCGCATACCGTGTATGGTACTCGAGGGTTAGTCCTACTGCGATTTAAGCCGCAGCATTCGCTAGGATTGAGAAGCAGCAGCCTCTCTTAACTCCACTTTGCGATAACATCCAAATCATTCTGGATAACTTAATGATTGGTCATAGAGTTTCAAATTTATTCTCATCAGTAAACAGTGAAGAAGTAGATGCCATGAGAGATCGAGGATCTGTTGTATATAATATATATTTATTATACTTATTCCGGACAGGAAAGCCTTGACAATAGGTAACGCCTCACGATTAAATGCTTCAACGTCAGGACCAGGCTATGAAATGGACCACAGTCAAATGCGCGAGACAAACCCAATTTTACAATAACTGTAATACCATAGACCATTGTTTCAGGAAATAACAGTGACAACAGCTGTGATCAAGTTAACGCGCAGTTCGTGAGAATATTTGAAGATACGCCGTCAGGACCATGCTACTAAAAAACTTTTATTTGAGTTAGCGTTCTTCGACAATCTCAGCACTGAACTAGACCTCTGGAATAATGAATTCCCAACAAGGAGAATGAATAGAAGGTAGTTAACCAAAATGTTTGCATGTAAAGGCTAACCTCGGAAATCTTGGGGGAGTTTCCGGTAACACTGCCGAACGAATTTTGGATTTGTGATGTTTGCATCCTCACAGATGTAGTTCATCTATCTATCTCTTTTTATTTCCATAAATCTCAATACATCGTCATCAAATTCCGGAATTTGCATGTGCGGCTCGGTCCTTCACCCGTGATCAAACCTTATTAGAAAGTGTTTAACGTCGTGCGATGCGTATTTTCTTTGGGAAAATAAGACCTTTGTTTTCCGACAGGCTGAGTTTATCTGGTCTGTTGCCCTTTGATCAGGGGCAACTACGAAGAAATCTTTCTTTTTCCATCGTCTATTTTCGGCCCTAGATGAATAAACTTATTTACGTTGCCACAATCTTAAGTAGAAAATAGGGAGATTGCCTCGAGACACAAACTAAATTTCCTTGTAAATCGAATATTCGAACTGTTATCCCAGAGAAATCGTAAACTGCAGCTCGGTTAATGATTTTAAGTGAGCCATTGATTTCTTCATGATAAGATAGTTGAGTTTTCGTTATCCTTCATTGTTTTTTCCGTTGATTTTTATGAAGTTCGCGGACTCGATTGTATTTTATTTCTATTTCTTGGCTATTATAGAGCTTTGTCTTCAGTATTGACTTATTATGTAATAATTATAATGATAATAATAATGCTACTGAACATGCATGGTGCAGTACACCATAGAGCCGACATATACCGTTTACATACACCTAAAAATAAAGGAGGGAGAGGATTATTGAATTTTAAAAGCAGCTTTACCATCGCTATAGATAAAATTCAACAACAACTGAAACTTGAAACAAGCGGTTTAGTATACTGACAGAACGCGGAAAATGAGAGTCCAGGTACTAACAAAGGTAAATCTGAAACAGAGAATAAAAATGAAGTTTAAAATAAAAAAGAAAGGTGAAAAATGAGAAGATGGTATGAGAAAGAAATGCGAGGACATATAGTAAACAAAGCTGAGAAATACATGAAAACGTGGAAATGGATGAATCATGCAAACCTTAAGGAAGGAACCAAAACTCTGACAACAGCTCGCTGAGAATAAACCGATGCAACAACTACATGAAGGCTTAGGATTATGGAAACCAGCATCTACAGTATATGTAGACTTTGCCGGGTTGAAAGTAAAACTACCCATCATATAGTATCAGGTTACACCATCCCTACCAAAAAAGTTTAGTTGGACCGCTACAATACAGTTGCACGTTGCCTACATTGGAACATTTGTGAGTAATATGGCAAATAAGGTGTCAGAAATGGTATGAACATGTCCAGATCCTATTGCGGCCACTCCAGAAGTCACAATTTTATGGGATACTTAAGTTCAAATCGATTGAGCTATTTTTGCTAATAAACAAAATGGAATTGTTAAAAAACAAAAAGACTTAGACCTGTTTCTTTGTGTTGATGTTGCCATACCATCTGATTTTACTGATTTCAAAGTCATTCAGAAGGAATTGGAGAAAAAGTACATCGATTATGAATCACGAAGAAGGAAGTGGTCCTGTTATATGTTCAACGAGGCTAGTGTCCAACAAGTATTATGAAGCCATTAGGAAAATCCCCTGAAATCACAATTTTGGATTTTAACATAATGCAAAAGGCAGTTTCATTGTGTACATATGGTAGGGAAATTGTGAAAAACAATTTTCTAAGCCGGATACCGGTGATAGTTATTTATCTGCTGATTCCACTTGCTACCATAGAATGAATTTGTATGTGATTCTAGAAAAAATTATAATATTAATTGATACAGAATACCACACAGGTGATTGTGATGTTAAAGTAAAAAGTAAAATAACATACCATTTGATGAAGACAAGATTTTTGTTTCACTGCAACAATACACCTCTGCATTCATCCGTCGTGAAAGTGGCTGAAATCATTGATATGAAATTTATAATTTTCAAATATTCAGCATATTCACTAATTGAGATATCAAAAATTAATTCTTTGTGAAAATTGGATTATCTTGGTTCATATTATAACTTAATTCGTTAATAGTTCACTTCTGAACTGTACTAGGCCGTTTTCGGTATCTTCTATTCAAGTGCTAATGGCAAATGATATATACTCCAAACGAGAAAAGATATAAGATACAAAATAATCAAACGCGATTCTATACCTCTAATTTCATTTCGCCGAACATATGTAAGGAATGCAGATGACTCAACGTTTCACAGTGATGGCATTGATGACGTAGTTACTATTCGCTTTGTGAAATAACTACTAAGAACCGCACGAGTTGTGAGTATTCTAGGAATAGCGAGAATTAAAAGCAAACAACGACGGCCATCAACTTCATTCAAGATATTTTCTTGCTAACGTTCGTAATGATTATATGAAATTGAGTTCCTTGAATATGTGGACATTCAAAACTGAATAGGATGTCATCATTGTCTAAATTTCGAAGAATTTAAATCTTCAGGTATCTTCTACAGCATCTTCTCAAGAGAATGTAGCCTGTATTCTATTAGATCAGATTTTTCCATGATTCAATTTTTTTTATTCTGATAATATTCTAGAACTTCTACTATTATTGGGTACCACAGAAAAAGAAATTGAATTGTGAATACTTCTACAAGATAGTATTCCTAACAACAAATCAATTGATTTAGATTTCTAGTTCATCAATAAATGACACAGCGGGTTTCGGTAATATCAAGTACAGATGTTGCAACTGCGGAGAAATATATACGAAGTCTTCTGAAAGAGAATCGCAAATTTTGTGTTTTTTCAAAAACTATTGATTAAATCATGAATATCCATTCTCTCCCCTGCAAAGTAATTTTCCTCGAATATAATACATTTATGATCAGACTTTTAATTCCTCAAATCACTTAGAAACTAATTTTTGAGATCTTGATCAACCCTTCCTTTGATGCCGTCTTTCATATGCTTAGTTTTGGAAAAGAAAAGAACAGAGCCAGATTTGAGAAATACGGTGTGTTCAACGTCATTAGTACATTGTCTTTGACCAACACTTCGAGCACAAGTAACGATGTGTGAGCAGGAGCGTAATCTTGGATCAAAATCCAATTTTCATTCTTCTGCAAATTTGGGCGTTTCTGGCAGATCAGATGGCTTCCCACAAATTGCATATAACTTGAAGGTTTAGTTGATTATTGATCGTTCTAATCTGTGACATAAATATGAGCAAAACCCCCACATTCGACTGAAGTTGTCGTATCTTAGCTCATGCAGCTGCTTGAATTGGGATTATTGAGTTCTAGTTTCAACGTGATAATCATGAACCCATGATTCGTCACCAATTATGACCCTCTGTCTTCACTTCACTCTTTTCGTCTGTTTACATGCTTGGGCGGCAGACACTCTCTTCGTCGTTCATATCTTCTCGGTCCTCTGACAGCATTTTGTACTACCGATAAACATTGTTTTAATCCAAGGTAGCTACAATATTATGATACAGTCATTATCCAGAATGCATCCATGCACTTTGTTTTGTTTTTCGGATCAAATCTGATTCTGATTCATTAGTTGAAATAAGCCAAATTCGAAGTTAGATAAAAATCGAAGCTGAAGCAGATACGAATAAAAAAGCTGTCGAAAATCGAAAATTGAATACAAGTATAAGTTAAAAATTATCGAAACATTTTCAAGAGAACTCGAATACCCAATGAAAAGTTCGAACGTTAGTTAGGGTCCATTTAGAAATTATTTGACAGTAAATAAAATAGCTTTAATGGAGAGCAAACATTCATTTAAACAAGATTTGTCGTATTATTTTTCGAGAAAAGAGGTTTGAAATTATATATAATGAAAATCGGCAGATATAGAAATTCCATCAATTGCATCAATAAAGAGCTATACTTTACTCATATACTCAACTTCCTGAAATATTGAATTGATTTTTCTAATTAGTCTATGTCTATGTACTATGAAATATAGATATACAGATATGAAATATGTTTATTGAATCCTGTCTTATGTGAGTTTAGTCATCGAGGTTTTCAATTTCACAGTGTATTGACATGTATTCAAACGTAGCAGTAATCAAGGAAGCCGCAAAACAACTTCAATCCTTCTTCATCCCTTTAGTATAAAATTCCAAACAAACCACCCTGATATTTTATCATATTAGGTGTACGAACAAGGTAACTGAGATGAAGTAAAATATATTTCTTATAATTTAATTTTAATTACAAACAAGGTAAATTATAAGTGGCCGAATCATAGATAAATCATGAAATTTATTTCACTTAGTGAAAATAATATGAATAGTATACGATATATGAAGGAATTTAAATATCGATTCGGGAGTTGAGAATATGCCTCTTGTATATTTAGGAAAGGTTTAACGAAATATTCGTTTCAGAATAATACACAGATTTTGAGCTTTTCTCGTCAAGGTTCGGTGAGAAAATTTTGGATCTTATGAATGTTTTATAGATATGGAGCATTTTCAACATGAACTAAAATTCTGAAAAATAATGATGTGTTCACTCATAATTTGATAACGACTTTTGGGGTGCAAAATGAATAAAAGTAGAAGTGCATAAAACATATTACCATTAAATAATCAGATTCTACAGATCAAATTGAATAATTTTTATTTTCAACAGAAGTTAAAATCATTTCTATTATTTATGTCACATTTCAGCAAATGAATGAGTAACACAAATATATAAAACCATTCAAAGCTATGGTGGGTTTTAATTAAATTTAAGTATACAATGGTTCATCCTAGTCAAATTGGATGAAGAGTTTTGGAAAATTTTTTCATGGCGAGAGAACCTTCAGGAAAGGAGGGGTTCTAGGTTCACTCATCTCAGTTTTTTCTTTTATCTTGGAAATTATAGCTCATAGCAAACATTTACCTGTTTTGGTTGAATTTGACTGGATAGTTGAACGTCATTTCATTTGTTTGATAATTCACTCTTGGACTAATTTGATCCTGAACAAATTCAAAGCTTCCAAGCTTTTTCAGAAATTGTTGATAGATCCACATGATCATGGGTGAAAATACTGACTAGCTGTAGACAGCATTCTCGTCAATAAATTCTTGCCTTATGCGAAAGTGTGGCTCAAAGACTTTGGAACCTTAGCTTGTCAAAATAGAACCAATCCACGACAAGATTACACCAAATTTTGTTGAGAAAACAAGATTTATTCTTCCAAGAATTGAAGCTTGTAGGTATGACCAGTTGTAGTAGCTAATATTTTTTGATAAGATTTAAAAATACTAGAAAAATTGTCGATTATCGAGAAATATTTATCATGTTTGTCGTGTAGAGCAGCACATGTCTTACAGAAGAGGAAATTTTCATTCAAGATAAATCAGATAAAGTGACTTATATAATACCAACAAATTGAAATACTCTTACGTTATATTAATTACCGTACATACGTAAAAGAAAGTGTTCTTTGCCATATACTTGAAACTGGAATTCAATAATTAACACCTACGACTATCCTAATGGTCTAATTAATGACTCATTCGATTGCCAGCTAACATAAAAATATTAAAGGAAACTTTAGCAATTTTTATACACTATGCTTTATGATGCATAATTTGAAAATAATTAGTACATTATTGAACACGTTCCTTTTCAAAAGCTAGTCTGAATCGCTTACTACTCTTTTTATGATGTGAAAGTACCTAATGGTCTAAGACGAAAAGAATTCTAATGAAAACAAATCTTCACATCGTAAGGATGTATGAATAAAAAAGTGGAACGGTGTTGATGCCTTTTAATGTGTTGAAATTATATAAAACTTGAACGTTGGAAACCACAATTTTAATTCTCAAGAAGTGCAACGAAAGCTTATTAAAAAATTCGTTGATTTCAAATAAGTTTCAGATGAAGAACAACAAGAATGAAATATTTAACGTACAGTTTAACCTATTACTCGATTAATTCATTCATACTGGTTCCACGGCTAAATATATTTTATCATTTCCTGGAGGATTTCAACTGATAAAGTGTATAGAAAAGTGTTTATTCAAAGGAGACAGGAATAAATGCGATTAGTTCATAGCAATGATAGAAAATGATGACTCCTACATGGAAAAAATTCTAATAAGGGTCGAATCAGCATAGAAAAGAGATTCTCAAATACTCAAATTTTTGAAATGAACCAGAAAAATGTCACAGAGTATTGTACAAAATTCAGTGAATCGAAAATATTTTATAGTTATTGAATTAAGAGTTGACTTTCTGAATGAGGGTTCCTACCGAATGTTGTATCAATTCAATTTTGTTGGCGATTACTAAAAGCCGAAGTACATCACATATTTGAAAATCGAAATTAATGTGATAAAAAACACAAGGTTTAACTTTAATCTACACTTTATTTGAAAAACTTCGACGACGTTTCGCTGACACAGCAGCTTTATCAAGAATGAAAAACAGAATGAAGAGTATGGTATTATAAACAAATCGTAAAACAAGTTGGATGAATAACAGGAAAATCCACACTGAGCCATTGTACAGTTAGTATGAAAGGTAATAAAAACTAATTAAACAAGTTAAGTAAGGGTGAGTAATTCACATCTACCTGTTCATTCAAAAGCTTGTCCGAATGTTTGTATCTATTTATTTCTAATGCTTCTAGGAGATCTAATTTTGAACTTTTCGATTTTATATGTAATATGTCAAATTTTTATTGAATGAATGGTTTTCTTTTATTAGGTGGTTAGAATAATTTGAATCAGATTATTAGAAGATTATAATAAAGAGTTAAACATCATCAAACAGATAGCCATTAATAATTCATATAATCCGGATATGATAGATCTAATCATTCGTGAAAAACTGTATCAGAAAGCAATAAATGAAGTATATCCTATTCATAAAGACTATAAAATATTCAACAGTTCAACATTCTGAGGTTCTGCAAGTACAAATATTAAATCCTTTCTCGTCAAACAAAATCTTAATATAACTTTCAAAACTTAGGTAAACATATTAAAAATAATAAATCTCGTGTTGAAAAATCAAGTAAATCAGGAATCTATAAACTCAATTGCGGTTCTTGTGATAAAATTTATATCGGTAGGACCTATAGGAGTTTTGGCATAAGAACATCTGAACATAAACGTAGCTTCGGTAAAAATAAATCTGATTCAAATTATTCAAACCACCTAATAAAAGAAAACCATTCATTCAATAAAAACTTTGACATATTATATATAAAATCAAAAGTTCAAAATTAGATCTCCTAGAAGCATTAGAAATAAATAGATACAAACATTCGGACAAGCTTTTGAATGAACAGGTAGATGTGAATTACTCACCCTACTTAACTTGTTCAATTAGTTTTATTATCTTTCATACTAACTGTACAATGGCTCGGTGTGGATTTTCCTGTTATTCATCTAACTTGTTCTACGATTTGTTTATAATACCATACTCTTCATTCTGTTTTTCATTCTTGATAAAACTGCTGTGTCAGCGAAACGTCGTCGAATTTTTTCAAATGAAGTGTAGATTAAAGTTAAACCTTGTGTTTTTTATCACATTTATATCATGAATCTACATCAAGTAACGGCCTCCACAATTCAAATCGAATATTTGTCGTAAAATTATATAAAATCCAAAAATTGATTTCAAAAAAATAAACCATGATCAAATGGAGACAAAAGGAGAAATAGTAGAATATTTACCTTGGTCAGAACGATGTGACTGGTAGGTTGTGAATAATGGATAATAGAACTAAAGTCAAGAAGTAAAGACATAAGTATGGACACAATTTTTACTGAATTTACCCAACATTGTATGAACTACAGGAAAGCAAGCAAAATGTAAAACATTTTGAAAACCAATACGCAACATGGTATATGTAGTTTTAGATAATTACGACGAGTGTATTTCGAAAATTACTAAATAAAGAAGACAAAGAAGAATTTTATTCAGTAAAATTCAGAGATCAGAAGAATCATTGAAATAAAGCACTAAATAGTGAGTACCATATAGAATCAAGGTTAATATGGTAGATGTTAATATTCTGGTTCTGGTATCCTTTCAATCTATTTAGGTAGTTTTTAAAAAGGAAGTATCGGGGATGCTAAGCAAAATCTGTCTATTTTATTCGCACGAAGCTGAATGCTAATCTATAAATAGCAGACTGGAACATAGAGAGGATGGACAAGACGAAGTCCCAGGACGTCAGTGAAATACAAAGCTGCTGGGAAGGCAATTACTGCATTCACAAAATTGGCGAGCTGACAAAAAAACAAGTCTGAAAACAGCACTTCTTCGAGCTCTGTGAAGCGACAGAGCAGAATGCAGAAGCATGAAACGGTGTCAGGCGTACCGAATGTTAGTTCGGAAATGCTCACTCTCACTTGAAAATGCTGCGTAAGTCGAGGAAGTGGTTCATCCAAAATATAATCTAGAATTCAGCATCTAAGCTGATTCGTTTATGGCGTCCAAGACTAGTATTTTTCCTTAGATGAAAATTTTGGATAATTTGCTGTTTTCCCAATTCGTGAATTGAAGGCTGAAAGCAAATGTGGTTCTGTTCGGCTCTGCTAATTCAGATAGTAGAAATTACCTAGAGGAGATGATCAAGACAGTATGAACCTGGTAAGGACTGAAACTGTGATGCGGTGAATAAAGAAATTTTTTCGATATGGGGAAGATCATTCTCATGCTACTGACCGAATTTAACCATGTGCAATTCGGAAGAGGCCAAGATGATGTTCTCGTGCACGTAGAGCAATGGCTCTATCGACTGCAATGTGTTGAATTACAACACAAAAGGCAACAGCGTTAGCAAGTTTGTATGGTACATATAATTACTGAGAAACTTCTTTGCTTAAGCTTGAGCAGGAAACAGCGTTTTTGGGGTCTGAGCAGATGCAGATGCAAGTCAGCATTTCAGTGAAAATTTGTTTTAGTCCATCAGATCATACTCTAACTCTAAAGGATGGTTCAGTTAATTTTCTTCATGCCAAAACCAATGATATGGTTCTTATTCAAGATCGATGAGTTGTTGAAGGTTAAGAAACAGGCTTCAATAAATCATCGAGTGAATTTTGGAATGACACAAATTGTACTAAACAGAAATACCATAACATGTTTAATTGCTAGCACAAAATGTCACATTTTACCGCAAGAGGTTATTTCTGAAGAGATCTTGTGGCAATGAAGGTTCAGCTTACTATGGTGGTAAACCCTGAGTAGAATCCACCTTCGTCCACTCGAAGTCGGCCAATCCATCATCAACGAAAGATGATCGATTGTTTCAAGTGGCATGCAAGGACAAAGTTGATTTGTTGCTGAGTGTTGGCGCTAATTTGCACCACACCGCTTGGAGAAGCACAAGTTGCACTTCATTGTGAATGACTTACTTATAGAATATCTAGTCTGGTAAGATTAAGTTACGGCTAATGACAATAATGACCCAACTTTTAACACAACACTATGGAGAAAGGTCATAGACGTTACAATAAATGGTAGACCACCACCTAATAAATTGAAATCTAAGACTATAGCTCACAAAGCATGTAATTATCAATCGGAATCTAAATAGATATGATTGGAATGGTCACAGGGCAGAACTCAGGTGTCTTCTCATGACCAAGATAGTAACCCTCGCCCTGCTATCAACCTTGATGTTGTAGCTGTATATTTCCGGGAGACAATACTTGCATCATATAAAAATAGCTATCCTCAAACAGTACAAAAAACTGATAGAGATGTTCCTGCCCTCGAGAGGATAAATCATACAGTCCACAAGCAATTTTCCCTCTCAAGAAAGCATAAATGCTAGGACAGGTATTATCGTTTTCTTACTCGCTGATATTCTTTCACTTCTCAGACTCAGTCGAGGAAAATGCTGCTCTTCGAAAAACTTCTTCAGCAAGATATAAAGCATGCGATTGGGCTCACACCGAACGAATCATCGTAACTCATAGCTGAGAAGAGCACTAAGAACTTCTCAAAATCAGAAAGCTCAATCCCGGAAGGATAATCCGGAGACACTCACAAGAGAGGATGGATATCCTGGAACTTTTCTCGGCGACGATATTCACTGCGAGTTTGGCAGTGGGAGATATACATAAGACGTAATCAATGAATGACGTGGAATTCATATCAAAAAATGGAAGAGGGTCATATTCTCAAGCCAGTGCATGCGGTCTTATCTATCTTTACTCATTTCTTCTTAGGTCTCCAGAAGAAATAATTGAAAGAGAAGTTGGAATAAAGCTAGAGGAAAATTCAATCCTCCATTATAATCCATTTGCATTTTGACTTGAAATTTCAACTGAAAGTAAGCCTCATGCACTGGTAAGCAAGTGCAAGAAGATTTGGCTAATCATCTTATTTCTAGATATGCAACAGCACTTTGTCTGACTCAACGATTCGCTGTAAGAAAGGCTGGAGATAAAGTCTGCTGGTAATTAGCAAACATGCTTTATGGTAGACAGGTAATAGCAGCCATATTTGAATAGATATAGCAGTTGTGGTCAACAAGAGGTTGCCTGTGAAGTGAATCCTTTAACTCATCTTAGTAGACGTTTGTGGTTAACACTGCTTATCAACCTGAACATAGTCGGCTTCTACACGCCGCCGACGGTATAGTGTTACTGTAGGAGAGGAAATTCATTTCTACCACTATGAGACAGACACTAACAGTTCTCAAAATAGAAAAAGCATAGAATATGGACAAGGAACTTAAAACTAAGCTGACACGCCAAAGTACGAGGGATGCTAGAACGACCATCGAATCAATTTAGAATGAATCATACGTGGTTGAGCGAGCAGAAGTATTCAAGTATTTGGGTGTCGTTTTGCCCTCATCCTTGAAATCTGCTTCTGTAGGTGAAAATTTTGCTTCCCAAAAACTGATTGTTTGTACTCAGGAGGACAGTAGGGAAATTATGGGGACCAACAGGTCTTCAGCTGGAGTTTTAGAGCTGCTATCATATCATGTTGCAATGATTTGGTAGTCCAAGGTGAATAAATTCACCACAAAATGTTGGCTGGACAATATCCGAAAACGTGCGTGCTGTTATATCAAGGGGGTCAAGTCTAGCATTCCAATCGTTGTCGGATAAGAGTAGCAAACTGGACACTACATCTCTAGACTCTTCATTTCAGCATCAACTCTGTTATAGTGAAGGTTTGCATGCTTATCCACTCCGAATTTATGGCAGTTCAATTGTAGTCGTCTCTTCTGCAGTCACTCCTTCTAGGAAAAGACAAATTGGGAGAGTCCTGCTGATTCATCCAATGGACATGGTATGGTACACAGATTGTTCTAAACTATAGCACTGAGGAAAGTACCATAGCTCAATGCGCTCAAGAAAATATAGATCTACAATGCCATGGTTAGGTTATTCTTATACCTATATACGGCAGGTGAATGGTTGATAAAACCAAACATTACGCTTGGTAATCAATATCACAAAACTGAAACCTATATAAATTGAGATTGCAGTATTGGAAGAAACTCATTTCGGATCTGCTGACACAGAACAAAAACGAATTGAGAATAATTGTTGAATTTCTCACAAGGAATTACGACCATCGTCACTACCTACATAGAATTAGAACTCATTTGTATAGTCCACTATGTCAATGATATCACATGACATATTCTAAACCATGACATTCAAAAGACACCTAGCTGAAAGCGAATCAGGTTCAAAGAAGCACCAATAAATCGGAACACTCATTTACCAAGTTTGTGAATATAGCCAGATGAAGCATCGAAACATTCATACGACAACCTATCTATGTCGACTTTATTTACGCCCTAGGTTCCAGTAAAGAAAAAATGGAAGCGATCAGCTGAACTTCAAGAACGTCGATGTCGAAAAATTCCTCAATATTGGAAACGTTCAAAACCTAAAAAATATTCTGGGAAAATTACTTCTTGTCAAACAGCATAACAATTCTTATTGAAATAAAGCTTGCTATCTTTGTCATTGCATTAATGATGTGAACATAAACACTATGAAACTTCGGCAAGAATTTCATAATTTCATGATTTGTTATCAATTCTGAATAATTTATCATTTAGTTATTCATTGTTATCATTTTCATCTCGAACTTATTTGTCCCATGATGGAAAATCTACATTAAGAAAGAGCAAATTATTCTACTACGATTTCATTTTCATTTCATGCGGAGAAAACTGAATGTTAACGCTCTGTATTCAAAGAAATTTACCATCCAATAAAAATCATGGAAAACGAAGCAGATTAAAATAAAGATAATTAAAATTCTTTGAACATAAGGATATTTAGAATATATATTTGCAAATGAATCTAACAACCAAAAAATATCAAGGTTATTCAAGATATCTGAAATATTTTAAATATTCATAAACCAGACTATAAAACCATAATAATATATATCTGACATTTCAAATGGTTATCTGAAAAAAAGTATTAGGACACGCTTCTGAGTTATACAAAAACGAATCATGCATAATAATGTTACGAAATTCAATTAAATCAGACGATTTTGTTGGCTAATATTTGCATTCCTAATTTGAAAGTAGCCGGGTATGTTGCTTATGTTCATTTATCACCAAACGAATGACTGGGAGTGTTAATTCTCGCGGAGCGAATATACATTCTTTCAGTTACAAGTAAACAGTTACGGACGTTAATGCGTAAATAGGGACACACCCATCCTTTGTCTTATGCTGTAAAAATTAAAAACACGATATGCATTCTTAGAAGTATTGCCGCAGTTCTGCATGATATTTTTTGTTCTGAAATAGATTGAAGAAGATAATGATACTTATTCTAAGTGTGAATTACAGTATCCAGTTACCTATGCATTAATGAGACGAAATTAGATTCACGAAATAACTACATCTTGATATATTGCAATCAATATTACTTCGAAAAATAAAAATCAATCCCATCAAGACAATGAAACTTAACAATATTCCAAGTCGCAATGCAATTCTTTCAACGCAGAAATTTCTGAAATCTCTTGTAGAACCTTGTCCATTAATTAAATTGGAATGTATGGAAGCAATCATTCAACAATTTTATAATAAATCTTCATTCAATAACTTACCTTCCATCATATAGTGACATGAATAGGTAAGAGGTTACTTATTCAAATAACTTCAATAACTTGGTTTCATAGATCCCACAACTTTTGTGGTAGTACTGAGTATTGAGTTTATAGCTATTTCTTCAATTTCATATTTTTGATAAGATATTATATATTTCTGTATGTTTCATTTTAACGAATGTGTTATTTTGTTTGCGATAAGATGAAGTAGAAAACACTGTTAAAGTTTTTGTGCAGCTCAAGTACAGCGTATCATACAGTATGTTCACTATTTATGGCCTAAAATCATCCAAGTAACAGCTAAAATATCGTTAGAAAAACTGACCTCAATAATGACAATTGAATGTATAAAACTAAAATCGTTAACAGCCTAGACTAGACACATAAGAAGAGCTGCTTTGGAAATAATTATTCGACCACATGTAGTAAAACAATGAAATCACTATGAGCAAGCTGGTTTTAGAATCAACCAGTTTGATCGTAGTGATTTCATCTTTTCTTTGAACTTATGCCTCAATCAGAATAATTTTCAATTTAACAAAATAATTTTTGAGCGTACGGGAGGTCTTGCAATGGGTTTACCCCTTAATCCACTCCTAACAGAAACTTTCATGAAAAACAAAGAAAATATAATTTTTCAATACCATATAATATTTTGGTATCGATATGTTGACGTTAATTTGAGTGTTATAACGAAACTTCAAGATAATTAGACATTTTCCTGAACTTTGTTAATAATATTCATCCATTATTAATTAAATTTAAGCTAGAAAACGAAATCAAGAATCAAATTAATTTTTAGATTCAACTATTTTTAGACAACATAATCTTCTTACCTTCGATTTATATCGTAAACTTACCTATACAGCCATTTGCATTACTTTTGACCCGTTATATACTATTCAACATAAATAAGCTGCCTTCAATTATATGATTCACAGAGCTTTCGCATCACCTCTCTCCATTACAAATGTCAATAAAGAAATTTTCTTACTTGACTATCACAAAAAATAACGGTTGTTCTCTCCTAATGAAAGACCAACTTCTGTCCAAAAAACGTTTGCCAAACGCCAAAACAATATTTATCCTCAAAATAGTTCTGACTGCCACACACATCAATATTCCTCATTAACCTATTTCGGTCGAATTCCTGGAAAAATCGTAGATAACATCAAAATCCTCAATGTAAAATTAGCCTACAAATCCACAACCAAACTATCAAATATATATTCAATGCCAGACATGAAACTCAAAAAGTAGATAATTCAGGACTATATAAACTAATATGTTGCAATTGTAAAGGAATTTATATTGGTCGAACAGACACGTCGTTTAGAATCAGATATAAGAATTGTCATTCACATTATCGTGAAAATAAACAGATTCCACTTTGGCTCCTTATTGCATAGAAAACAACCATAATTTTCCATCAATAGACAATCTACAGATCCTATTATAAGCACAAAATAATTATAAAACTCAATTAACTTGAATTCTTAGAAATATTTAGAGCTAAACACTGTACAGACAATAATCGAATATTGTTTAACGACCTGACTGATTTATATTATTCCCCAATATTTGGGATTTTCAAGTAGTTCTCAATTATGCATTCGTACCTAATGTTAACTTCTAATATCTACTTTACCTGTTCTGTTAACACATTTCTCTGTACCTATATATAAGAAAATTGCTTACTTTATATTTTAGTTTTAAACTCATACTTGTCTGATGATGAGCGAAAGCTTGAAACAGCTATAATGTTGAATGAATTTTTCCATTTTAACAGTGATATTTTTTACGTAGCAATCCTCACAATTCTCCTGCATTGGCAAAAAATTGATCGAAACATCTGTAATTTTTTAACGCTTTATTATGTCATAATATATAATTCTAATTTTGAATATACATGAGAAAATTCAAAAAGAGACGTTAATTTAGCAACCGCAAAAACGTTTTGATTTTATTGCCGTTTTAGGCTAAAGTAAACACTATTGAATTCAGAATTTGAAGTGGATCTTTCCGCTAGAAGTACCTTATAATTTTTTCGATTTGTGAGGGGTATCAATGACCAAACAGAGCATCTGAAGATTGTACATAAAATATGTGTAATATAACTAGCCTTAGTTGGTTTTATTGGCTTCTAGCTTTATGAGAGAAGATACATTGGGGTGGAAAATGTCATGGGTTTGCTTCGAGGAAAACGTAGTATGGCTGACAATTTTAGTCGATTTGCCCGGGATACTTACATGTATTCTAATGTTTTGAATTCTCCAAGAAATTATCGGTGATATATCGTGAAAATAGATATTCTGAATGGATCGAAATGGAGATGAGAAAATGATATTTGGAATACCGTTGTGACTTCAATCGCTCAAAACTTTAGGAATCTAAACCTCAAAGTTATAAAATAAACAATAAAACGTGTAAGTGGAAGATCCTTTTGATATTTTACTCGTTATTATGTGCTTTTCAAACAATTATTTTTAGAGGTTCTAAATACCTAATTTGTTTATTAACGAAATGTCCATCATCTATCCTTTATGACGATCGTAACGTCCTCTTCTGAGTATATTTTATTACCAGATAGGTTTAACTAGTTTGGTCACCAGCTTTCTCCGATTTAGAGGAATATCAATATCATTCAGTTATTAATCATTTCGAATTGAATCACCCAACCATCCTTATAAGCATCCACCAGGATCTGCTTTTGCGTATGATGTATAACTCCATATCCAAATTCTGAAGTAGACGCATATGATTGAGAAATATACATTACCAAAGTCTACTAATCATTATCAACTATACTCGTCCAACAGAATTTTTTACCGAAACTCTTGAAACGCACGTAGTATGATTATTTCATGGATGTCTTTTGAACACTTGTTGTGGAGATACCAAACATACTAAATAACTAATCTTTAGCTTAACCTACTCAGGACAGGTTGTTATCGTCGACATTCCAATTAACGGTACCAGAAAATGTTCTGAAGTATTCTGAAGGGCCGAGAATACTTAACAATAAGTTAACTATACTTGGCAAGTATAGTTCATTCTGTATAACTGGAGTTTTGGTTTCGCTGAAATCCTAATAACTGACAATTAGGCATTTTTACAGTGCTTTACATCAACACTTATGGGGGGGACTCATGGCTGAGTGGGTCCATGTTGATCCTTGAGATTGTTGTTCAAGTGAAATCTCACCATTACATTAGGAAAGAAAATATCACAACAGTCCGAGTATTTTTCGCTGAACCGAGATCTCAGTAAGAATATAAACACTTAAATCAACCTGGTCAGTCATTATTGGAAATTCATAGTTCGAGATACTTCCGAGGGTATTGATAAGTTTTATGGTCGTTTATTTTTTTTCTAAACAATTCATACATATTGATAATACTAGCATTATTTATATTCAAGTATCCATGTCAATAGGGATTTATAATTGCATACATGTTCACAGATCTTAGTGAAGCAGAGTATCATCAGTTCTGTCTAATTCTTGTTAATCCAGACACTTTGCGGAGAGCATACATTCTGAGATACGAAATGTAAATATGAAGAATTAATTATTATTCCTTAAGACGGTTATAGAGTGAGTGTTATAATAACATATAATACCTGCTTAGTCAATTATAATCTAGACTATATTAGTTTTAAAATCCAACCAAAACATCGAACTGTAATATACAATCATTTTATAATGGCTTGACTTCATTACTCAGTGAATTAATCAGTTCACATTAACATAATGTAACGCCACAATTCTTGTAATGTATGGTGTTGTTCCACGAAATATATAACTTTCGGGATGGTTATTTTATTTGGCTAAATACTGATGAAAAACTGAAATATTTGAATCTTCACTCTTATACTCCAAAAATATTGTTGAAAATCTATAATTCTAAATTTAATAGAAAATTAATTGTACGGAATAATGGTCATTATATTTATTTATACCAAGGTAAAATTCGGATAATGATCACTTGATTTAAAAAAGAAATATCAAATTTATTCGTGAATTATTGCTAACTGTTATTTTTCCTTATTAGGTCATTGTTGAGATAATTCTTTCCGAACGCTCATAGGATATATTTTATATTTGAAATATGTATGTAGAAGTGCATGTGCACCGATGAAAATGAGATTAATTTTATCAAATCAGTAATTAGAAAAAGTTAAAGTAAGTATTATAAATGACAGAGAATATTTCATGGGTTCTAGGTTAATCTTGAAATTCTTGATGAAATAAATATTTAACTACAGAAAAATTCGATAAATCTGGAATTGGTCCTAAATCCGTTTTTGGAATGAAATTTTAAAAGATCCCAACGTGTATTGAAAATTTTATTCCAGTTCAAAAGGGAAAACATTGTATTTTAGAATTCGTATTCTACCTATTTTCCATTTAATGCTTGATCTGTCATTAATTATTTTCGAATGTGAAGTGGCGCCTTCGAGGATTCATATCAAAGTTATGCTTTTTTTTATTTTTTATAATTTTTGAGCTTGTTAACCGGAAATAAGATGAGTTTCTCTATTTCAGTATATGCTTCAAGTGAACCGTTTTCCAATCAATCAGCATTTTGTGCAAATTTAACTTTTTTTCCAACATCTCTCTACTGAAACTTTCCATACAGCTATATGAAGTGTTCCGTGAGGGATATCAATTTTTGTTTAGCATCATACTTCAATATTTTTCTTATTTCAAACAGAAGTTCTTGTATTCTGTGACTCCGAAGAAAATATTCTAAACCTATCTTCAATTGATTCAATTGAGTTCAATTGCATGCTAGAATTTTCACCATAATCAAATTTTTAACTCAAATTCTAGAACATTCTTCTTGCATACACAAAAATGTTCAGTGTGCATCTTCTACTGGGATGCACATTTTAATTCAACGCACAAAATTTCTTGGTATTCAGATTGTTCGGAGTAATATTATGGGGCGCATCTGGAGTTCTTCACATTATATCATCTATTGTGATATTCAAATAAACCCTCCCATATTCAATGACAAAGGAAAGACAATTCCATTATTAATTTGAAAGGTCTTTGTTGCATATACATATTTTTGCAAAAAAAATTATTTCGGACATTGTATATAAATATATTAAGGTCGATTTATTCCCGAAATATGCATACAGTACCTCAAAAATCATTCTAATCTTAATGAAAATATTTGCCTTTGCAGTGATTGTATGCGATTATCTTTTGATATTTCATTTTCGAAGTTATCCATAGCTTATTTCGACATTTTTCATTTTTCAATTAATTATCATTCAGTTTGATTTTTTGTTCTTCAAAGTTGATTGTTCATTTTGAGTTTTTGATTCATTCTTCTGAACTTTTCATACTTTGGTTTTTGGCATAAGTTCTTCTTTTTGACAAACACTATGAATTATACTACTTAAGAATAATTATACAGTTTATTCCATAAGGAATAGTCATGGAAAATGTTTATTGACATCTCGAATTCATGTGGAAAATTATCCGGGAAGAAGACATCTACAAGTGAATTGTTTCCTATGTTCAAAATGTTGATTTCAGTAAACAACACAAACGAAAATAGTTATGATAGGAGATAAAGAATTACAAATTCGTCTATCTGTGGAAAAAAATCCCAACTCAATTCTACGTGAACTGATCAATGAATGAGTTCTAAAAAAATCTTTTTTGTTGAAAATATCAAATAATAATAATTATCATTCATACTACGATTTGCCTCTTTTCGAGAAACGGGTGAACATACTTATTGAATCATCTTAGACGACCACAGCTGTGACCTGACAGGCATGGCCTCCTCCCAAGAGTTTAGAATAAAGCAATAATAAAAAAAATTCATTCATACCATGTTCTTTAAATGGAACCAAAGTAAATTGACGAAGAATGACAATTTCTTGAGATAGAGTTTGTTGGCGAAAGTATGCACGTTTCATTTTAATGACATCTTCAATAGATACAACTTTCCTTATTTTAGTCGCAAAAACCCACAAATTGTCACTATTTATAAACTCGCTTGAAAAGATTATAATCATTTCAATCTATAAATGTATGTGCATCAATAATAATTCAAACATTCAAACATTTCTTCAGATTCATTCAATAGGCAGAATAAGCAAAGGAAAATTTTTGTTCTGAATCACATTTTTCGATATTTCTGTTCATTTTGATTTGTAGAATTGTTGAATTAAAAAAACTCATATCTCGATATTATATGTTCTTCAGATTTTTCTTTAGGAACTATAACACTCATTATTTCTGTCACTATCTCCTTGTTGCAAACTGGATATGAAACTATGATTAGCGATATGTTGTTCTATAAAAGATTTTGTATGTATGGTCACATCATGATTTCTTTTGATCTAGATAAAACGAAGAGAATAACAAACCGAATGGTATTTCCACAGTTTTCATAGGGTAAATAACATTCTTGAGTTACATTCCTGCTCAATGGGTTTTAAGTCTGCCTGATATGGGGAAATTCTCAATATATTGTGATCATGTTTCTGGAGTTGTCAATAATACTTTTTATGCATTAGTTCGTTCATTCTCAATAAATCATAGAGTTCTGCTTGGTGGTTCTCTTCGGTGAAGAGAATGTTCCGGTGACACAACGATTCAACAAAATCTATTTTTGGATATAGCTCATTTTCTTCGCCGCTATCGATAACTGAAACTAAATTTGCGATTTTTCCTTTCAATCATTTTTTATAGATGAAATCTATAACATTAAAATTTATTTACTTATTTATTCAAATAAATGAGAGGGATAATATGAAAACTTGAAGGCCTACATCGTTGTTGTCATAAAATCAAACTTTGGGGAGAGTCAGAACACGAAACTAAGAAAGCACAGTATGCAGATTGGATAATCATTTAAAACACGCCATGCCTCTATCGATAGTTCCAAGAGAAAGCTCAGAAAAAGAGAAATGGGTGAACCATACGTAACCTTTTATCTAATTCGAAATAGCAGAGAGGACAAAACATGAGGAAAAAACTTGCCACCCCCCGTCAGTGATACATCAGCTTTTCAATTATTAGTGGGGCGACAGCAATCTGAAAAATTTAAGAGAAAATCACAGGAATACATGGTAAAAGTAATAAATATTCTTTCATACCAACTGTACATTATTGAAAGAAGCAAGATAAGCACAGGACTAAAAGGATAATCATACAATACACAATCTGCTATACGTTCCTTATCGCTATACTGATTTTCGTCCACAGCTTATCTTGCCAATTCTCAAACACAATCACTTTCGCCGTCTGAAATAACTTCAATTATCCAGCTTGATGAAACAATATCTTTCCTCTTTCTCTAATAGGGAAGGCCAAAATGATCAGGTGAACCGCAAAATGAGAAGTACCGTTCCCTTGTTTATTCAACAAACATTCACCAAAAAATTCACGAATATTTGAAAATATTTGACATCTAAAATAATTTAATTGAGCAAACGAAATATCATTATGATAATGTCTTGCTTTACAATGTGACTTAAGTCCATATATGCATGAATAAATCTATGTATACCACCTATATTCAATATTATTAATCTTTATCCTCTTGAAATAGATTCTGTCCTGAATCATATCTTTGGTATCCATATTTTAAGAGTCAATACATGTAAGTGTCATCCTTGTAAATCATTGGCCCATTTTCTTGGTGTTTTTTACACAATACAGGCGCTGATTGTTGATTTTGAGTTTTTTCCATAGAGAATTTTTGATCCGGAGTAGAATTTTCCTAATTCTGATCGGTAGTCAAAAAACTTTTTTTTTCAGCATCGTTAATTTTTCACATCTTTTTGGAATATGGAGAACAGTTGTCCTAATTCAGTCGTGTCTTCTTTATTACAAGTTGCTGAATTCTTTCGAGGCGTCCATAAGGTTTTTTCGTCGAAAAATATTTTCTTGGATCCAAATAATCATTAACTGAATTTTTGTTAAATGGTTAAGAAATTTCAGCAGTTTGTTCTACAGACTCTACGAAGTCCCTAAAACAATATTCATGAAAAAAAAACGGAAAGAAAAAACATTTTGAACATAATTTCGTCCAACTAAAAAAGTCATAATTCCTATAAATTTCACAGCATTATTGTATAAATTTGACGATCGCACAAAAAAAATAAATACCAGATCGTTACCCTCTATGATCACACTTCGAACAAGAGCAACCGAGTCTCGAGAAAGCCATTTTCTTAAAATATCGCAAAAAATAAACTATTTTGTGAATTCTGAAAAACGTGATTGTTTTGATTATCTCGAGCTGACTTCATAAAGTATTTCAGATAGATTCGTTTGAATTTGATGAAGATATAGCAAAAATAAAAAATTGCTATTTTTCCGATTTTTTTCGATATATTTCGATAAATGAGGTTTCACCTTGATCGCGACCTAAGGCATTAATCGAGTTCTTCATCAACGAAATCCTGATTTGTAGCAGCTCGTATCATCATAGAAGTTTTTGTGGAAAATATTCTGGTCTTTAAATAATTTCTATAGTTCTTTCTAGGTTAGATTACTTGGTGAGTTAATGTTCACCATTTCGGTGACTAATCGGAGACAAGAAAAAAAAATTCACTGTTTCCTTTACCTTTATTTTCCACAGGGATTTTTTTTATACAATTCTTGAGAACGAAATTCGCACTCACCTAGTCCGTGCCTTGTATTATAAATTGAGGGATTCCTGACTATAAATCGAGTGAAAGTTAACAGCCCAAAGTGTTAATGCCAAAGTGATATAGTATGTACAATTTGCTCTTGATTTACATTATCATAAATTGGCTTTAGTACTCCGTTAAGTACACACTCATTTCTTATAGGTATATTCAGAGTACTAATATCGGATTACCTCCTATATTATCTTCGTCGAATAAACCAGAAACCATTGAATTTACATCTGAACTAAACTCATATTTCAAGGCTTATAGTCTCTTGAAGAAAAAGAATATTAGATGGAAATAGAGTAGAAGTGTAAGTTGAATCTGAATTGTTAATTTGTCTGCATAAAAACGAATTGCTAGAGCTTGTCAGAAACACAATGAGAATGTAGAAAAACGAATTGGAAATGTAGATCTTCAACTCCTACTTGTTCTTCCTACAAAACTAAATTCAATATATATATATATATATATATATATATATATATATATATATATATATATATATATATATATATATATATATATATATATATATATATATATATATATATATATATATATATATATATATATATATATATATATATATATATATATATATATATATATATATATATATATATATATATATATATATATATATATATATATATATATATATATATATATATATATATAGTATATGTATTCTTTTGAAAAGAGGATTTACAAAAATTCGAATAATTGGATTTACATTAAATGCTTTTATCTATAATTTTGGTGTGTGTGAAAAAAAACAGAAGTGTGAGCTCAGGAAAATGTACTATCTTGCGTATGATTCAATAAACGAGTGAAAAAGCCTGAGGAAAAAGACTCGTTTCCCTGTGGCTATCGCACTAGCAATAGCTTGTCTGTTTATATTGTGTTAGTGTCGTGTGTACATAAAGAGTACCAAAGATTTTTCTGCTTAGCAGCTTCAATTCTCATCTTGCACTTCATAATTTCAAGACGAAGACAAGGGTGAAAGGAAGAGTTTGGTTTGGGACAGGAATCTGTAACAATGGAAAAAGAAAACCAGAAGAAAATTATTTCAACACTCATACCTGACTCTTATATGTTTAAACACACTTGAATTTAAGAAAAGATTTTACATAGCAAGCAAGGCCATAAAACGGACTAGAGAGATAATCAAAAAGTACTTAACCTGCGATATTTCGCCTTTCGCGGAGATGTTCTTCCGTTTCAGTGTGAGTCTCCTGAAACATAATCACTTCCTTATTCTTGCTTGCCAATTTTGAAGTAACATCGCAAAATACCTTCAATCTTCAAACTCAACAAAACAATTCCCTCTCTGTTTGACCGGGAGAGCCCCGATGGCTAGGTTCGGTCTTCTAAGTGATGCCGATTATTATCTATAGATGTTCTAGAATCATTATGAACCCAATAATTTGGGTTGACATCTCCCATATATTATTTCTTCGTGGTTCTTGTTTAATTTAAAGAAAAATTTGCGAAAAAATTTTGACAGTCGTTTTAAAAATATGACAAATGTCAATTATAATAATAGAAAGTTGTAAGGGCTATGCGTCAGGGCTTGAGAAGGTCAAATTCAACGAAAACTGAGTGACTGATGTGCAAAAATTTTAAATAATATTGTCAAAATTTCATAGAAGAGTTTGGCATTAAATAAATTTTCGATTTATGAGTCAATTTCAATCAAATTCGTTCTTTGTCTGTGATTGTCAACCGAAATCAAAAAATTGTTAATATTACTGATATTTCTTAGGTCGGTTCTGTTATTCATTGTGTTGTTCTTCCGTAACACATTTCAAGAAATTTGCGTTTTCTTTCGTTTTTTCAATACCGAGAATTTCATACTGTGACTGGTTCTATATATGTGGTTGGCCAAAGCACATCTTCAGGACGTAGTCTAGCATCACTTGTGTGTAATGCGAGCCTTATATTGATTGATTGACCAGTTTGACCTATATAATTTAAAACGCCGTTGTTACAATTAATTTTGTAGATAACGTTGCGATGCTTTATAAATGAAATTTTATCTTTATTATTTTTGAAAAATTGAATTTAGCAATCTTTGTTGAGCATTGTTTTCTAAAAAGAGTCAAATGCTTCTCAGTCATTCCTTCCAAATAAGGAAGTTTGCCGAAACGAATTTCTGTGTTATTTTCTATTTGAGAATTTTAAGAACTGACTGAATGTGTAATTTGTCGATGTGGTTGACTGGTACTAAGAATTGGTTTTTTTGAATAGTTTGAGGGATAACCATTCTTTTTCATGATGTTGAAATATCTTTCGAGAGCAGAGCGTACATAGAACTGGTCACAATATGAATTTTGAAAATATAAAAATTCTCGATACTGAAAAAAAAAGAAAGAAAACGCAAATTTTTGAAATGTGTTATATTCGGGAGAACAACACAATGAATAACAGAACCGACCTAAGAAATCTCAGTAATATTTACAGTTTTTTGATTTCGGTTGACAATCACAGACATAGAATGAATTTTGTTGAAATTGAATCATAAATCGGAAATTCATTCAATGCCAAACTCTTCTATGAAATTTTGACAATATTATTTAAAATTTTTGCGCTAAGCCAATTGTCACTGTTCCTGGCCTTCTAGAACGAAATATGAAAATTGCAAAAGATTGTGTTTTGTTTTTCTTCTACAAACATGTCAAAAGGCGTATGATGAGATGAACAATTAAAATAAGCGAAAAAATACAGGGTGTCGCATTTGAAAATCGAAAGTTCTTATCTTTTCCGGATTAACCAGAAACGAAATGTAAAATATAATAATGTTATCAAATGCAAAATGTTGTCTTCTATCGGATTCCCAAGTTTCATCAAAATATTCCAAATAAAAAAAAGTTACAGGGGTGGCCCTAGTTTCAATTGCAGTCAGATTATTTCACTCGTTTTGTACCATTGATGTCATTCACGGACCGGCGAGAGATGTTCCTCAAGTGTTGAAATTTCTAACGTTCGCCGTCTCGGTCCATAGAGGGCGACTCTCATACTTATGTACGAGATACGTCCTTTCTGGAACCGTTTGGGTACCCCGATTTAGCTTGTTAGGATGCTGAGAAGCGATATGTGACACTTATGAGCTCCTAATATGGACGATACTGCAGTCTGCCGCTTCGTTTCTCGGCATCTTGCTTAGTTGCACTATTGTGGCTCTAGGGGATTGCGTGCATGGCAGGCAGATTTGGGAACTAGCTCTTGTCAGGAAAGATTATTCATTGATCTACAGAATTTTGAATAATTCTTCTTGCCTTGAGTTTACATATGTAGACTCCTCGCGAAGTTTACTGCGGAAAATATTTGTATCATCAAATATTTACCGACAGGAGGTTTTATCCTGGAAAAAGAGGCCCATTTCCAACGGGATTATCTCGCTCATATTGTACCGTTGTTGTGATTCACGGACCGGCGAAAGATGTTCCTCAAGTGTTGGAATTTTAAACGTTCACACATCTGTTTGTTATTGTTCGTATCTTTCTCGAAGTCCGGTAGCGGGTTCGCCGTCTCGGTCCATAGAGGTCGACTCATACTCGTACGTTTGTACGAAATACGTCCTTTGTAGAACTACTGGGGTACCCCGATGTAGCTTGATAGGATGCTGAGAACCGATATGCGACACTGATGAGCTCTTAATAAGGGCGAAACTGCAGTTTTCCGCTTCGTTTCTCGGCATCCTGCTTTGTTGCACTATTGTGGCTCTTGGGGGTTGAGTGTCTATATTAAATTTAATTTACGGCATCTGGCATCTACAATTTCCGATTTTCTGAAGTTTTGATTAACAGCTCACTAAAAAATTTATTTGAAGTTTGAGCTATTTTAATTCTCAAGGCACGTCGTTGAAAATAGTCATTGCTTTATGTTTCACGATCATGATTCAATCCGGACCTGGTCGTTCAGTGGGATGCTGCCCAAACGAGTGTTGCAGCTCACTCTCACTTTTGCCGCACCTTTTATGGCTCTTGGTTTCTTACCGTGAACACTTAAAACATCTTGATCGTTTAGTCTTGTATCAGAGAACTGTCTGCTTTTGGTCCGCTGTTCTTTTTCGTGTAGGTTAAATAGCCTTGCTTAAATACGGAGGCAACCGCAGGAATCGAGAAATCGTAAATGATGATTATTAAAACAATATGCTCTTTAAATATGGTTGTTTTGTTGTGACCTTCATGCTGTGGATTGCAATTTCTCAATGATGTATACGTATACACCTCGTTCAGGTTTCTCAATCAATATATATATATATATATATATATATATATATATATATATATATATATATATATATATATATATATAATATATATATATATATATATATATATATATATATATATATATATATATATATAGTTTCTGAAGAATATATGATGCTACCTATTATTATTTGTACAACTGGAGCTATTCCTAGAAATCTTCACAAAAGTATTGACATATTAGGTCGGAAGCTTAATTTATTAAAACAGATGTAATTGCAGTTGCAGCTAACAGTAATCAAATCTAGTCTACTGCTCAGAGTCTTATTTCTTATTTCATTTATTTGTACATATGACCGTCACATAATTTGCTGAAAATTTCATAATTTATATTCTGAGCAGTATGTAATTCGATCGTATGCCACTTGACACAAAAAATAATAATTTCATGCAGTGTTACGTGACGAAGGACCATACACTGGATTCTTCCTAGAAGAAAGGTTCTGACACTTGGGTATATATGTTCTAAAATCAATCCAGGATATGTTTTGATTATAATCTTTGCCCCTGGCAATGATATTAATTAACGGGTGGTCCATTTATATTTTTACTTCGCGACTGTTCTTGGTTGATTTGTAGAAAGGGCGAAATCGGCGTTTTTCAATATTTGAGATAGACTGTTTCTTGTCTTTTTCCCCCTTACCAATACGTCTCTACGTCAGAATCTTAAGTAGTAATTTCGATTTCTTCATTTCCAACAACTCGGTTCATATTTGCACAAACTGCCGCTTACTCCGAATATTTGCAGCAAATTTTCGTACAGTTTATTGTGTGAATGTCTCCAATCAGGGTGTTTTTTGGGTGTAAATTCTTGATGCGAGGGAACAGTTTTCAGAACAATCGCCAAATATAAGGATCTCACACTTTTTTGTGTGCGTATTTCCAATCAGAGTATTTTTGGATGTAAATAATTGATACAAGTGAACAGTTAGAAGAACATTCACTAATCGTGTCAAATTGTTCTTCTTTCCAAATGAATATCTTCTTTATACATCTCTTTATCACTTTGACCTCGTATTTTAGAAAACACCGTTTGACTGGCAACTCCCACTTCACCGGCCTGTCACGGTATGAATTTTTGAGTTTTTTCTTTAAATTTTCTTTATATACTTTAAAAATATAGCGTCCACTTGAAAAAAAAATTTTTACCTCTGTTTCTCGACCTTTACGAATATTTTAGATATACTTCAATTTAAAATTCTTCTAAATCCAAACTTCAAGAAATAAAGAGATGTATAAAGAAGGTTTCCACAAAAATTCTAAGGAATCGGTCAGATAGAACTTGAGATATCGTTTCAACCACCTCAACAAAATGAATTTTGAGAAAAACGCGTTTGAAGTTTGAGAAAGATTTCCAGTAGAATAACTCAGATAATAATATTTAATACTCCCTTTGGATTAATCGGCGATGCCATATCCACAGATTGGACCTTCTTTTTTCTCAAAATCGAGATTTTGTGAAGTTACTTCTTCTAAACGAGCTGTTCTGCCTGCTTTTGAAGCAACAGAAGCTCGTAGTTGAGAGCGATTAATCCTCAGCTCGTTACGTCTAACAGCAAATGTGTTAGCTTCAGTACCAACGATGATGCCTATGAGTGCCATTATATTAAAAATCTTAAAAGGCCTTCATTAGAAATAGCAACGGGTAAATAATTTGCAATTTATATAGTTTGGGTTCGAGCGTGAATATGCTTTGGAGCAAAAATCCATATGAAGGAATTGAGGGATTCATTATTATTTTGTGTTTCGGATCCTAAACATCGTTCTAATAAATCAACAGATCGAAAGATGGTATAAATGGGCTCAATAACATCCAATATTTCAACATCCAAGTCAGATACAAAAGAATTTCTGGAAAACAACTGCCGTTCATTGTGTGATCACTCCGCTCGGCTTAGGCGTCGAGTCACAAAATCCGATGTATCTCCCAAAATAATTCGAATTTTGAAAAATCCTTTCAAGTGCATATCTTTGGAAGTCTAAGCTTTTTAAATATGCAAAAAATAAATCCAATTTTTCAATTTTCTAGACCAGAATACCCCCTTATCAGTAATAACTGTTTTGAGCAATTATTTACATAACATCTTACAGTTCGTGAAAATTATAATTTGATGAACTAAACTGTATAATATACATCATTGATATTCCGATAACTGATATGGATAATATGCCAAGTGAATGTTTCTGAATATGTCAAACTAGTCGACGAGATTAAGAAATATATCCACCAGCAATGCTGGTGGATGTCGCCATACCAAATAATAACAACGTGCTGAATAAGTTCCAGGAGAAAAAGTCCAAATACACAGACCTTGCTATTGAGATCAAGCAGATGTGGCACCTCGAGAAAATAGATATTGTTCCTGTCATCGTATCCTCCACTGGGTTAATACCCAAAACTTTGCATGATAGCCTTAAGAAATTAGAATTGCAATAATTGCATAAGAATACCTATATAAAAATGCATAAAGCTGTAATTCTTAATACATGTAGGATAGTTAGGAAATTTATATCAAGTATATTGTAATCGAGTCTATTCCCTTGATTGCTGAATCTGGGAAAGGTAAATTATATCCAGCTAACAGCTGAGATGCATAATAATAGCATTTTATTGGCATCTTGTACAGAAATAATAATTATAACTATCACTTACATTAAAGATCTTAAACTTATTATGAGTGAGTGTTTCTGTACATTGAGAGATACCAAAAGGTAGGATACAGCATACCTGATTAATCCAACCTGAATAAATTAGAAACAAATACTAGACAAATGTACCCACAATTGTACGGAAACATCGTTATGTAAGAGATATTTATCTTTTAAATCTTGTACTATTCTTTGTAGGTAGAAAAATAATGAATTAAAAATATTCCATATGGTTTTATCCTGCTTTTTTGCCTTCTCAACCTCAAGTTGGACAAATCGAATTCTGGTAACTTAAATGGCCAAAAATATGTTTTCCAGTGAATACAAATTGTCTTCACATAATAAATAAAAAGGTCAATTGGAACAGACTGCGAATTCAAACCTTGAGAATTATATATTCAATCTATTAATAGCAAGTTGTTTCCTTCCAATTTCTTACAATTTTAAAATGACTTTGAATTAAGAATGATAAAGTAATACAGTTATTTATTTTAAAACCATAACATAATAAGAAATCACACTTTCATTCAGATTCAAATGATGAATATCTTGATTACTTATTTATCGAAACTTCAAATATTTATAAATGTTGCATAATTGCTGATGTGTTTCGTGTTTTATCATTCAAATTCTAGTTATTCAGTTCACAGCTCCCAAAAAGTAGATCTGTCAACTTTTTTCACTCATTTCGGATTTAATTGGCTTGTACTGCTCTATTATAAAACTTTTGAAGCTATGCATCAACTACAAATCCTTTTTTCATCCATAAAATCTCCGAAGTGAACATAAGTAAACTTGAGACAAAGAGAATTATTCAAAACTCCGTAGGTCAATGAATAATCCTTCCTGACAAGAGCAAGTTCCCAAATATGCCCGCCATGTACGCAGCAGCCCCCAAGAGCCACAATAGTGCAACTAAGCAGGATGTCGTGAAACAAAGCGGCAGACTGCAGTTTCGCTTTTATTAAGAGCTCATCAGTGTCGCATATCGCTTCTCGGCATCCTATCAAGCTACATCAGGGTGCAATATCGATTCCAGAAAGGACGCACTTCGTACATACGTACAAGAGTCGCCCTCTATGGAACGAGACGGTGAACCCGCTACCGGACTTCGAGGAAGATACGAACAATAACAAACAAATGTGTGAACGTTAGAAATTCCAACACTTGGAGACATCTTTCGCCGGTCCGTGAATCACATCAACGGTACAATATGAGCGAAATAATCCCGATTGAAATGGGCCTCTTTTTCCATTATAAAACCTCCTGTCGGTAAATATTTGATGATACAAATATCTTCCGCGACAAACTTCGCGAGGAGTTTACATAAGTAAACTTGAGACAAAAAGAATTATTCAAAACTCCGTAGGTCAATGAATAATCCTTCCTGACAAGAGCTAGTTCCCAAATCTGCCCGCCATGCACGCATATATATATATATATATATATATATATATATATATATATATATATATATATATATATATATATATATATATATATATATATATATATATATATATATATAATATAATAAATACAATGAAAATTTCTAAATATATGATGCTTGACGAGATTAAAAAATGTGGAAAATGAAGAAAATATTTATTCTACGATTATTATTTCTACAACAGGCGTTATCCTAGAAATCTTCACAAAAGTATTGAGATTTTGGGTCTGAAGAAAATTTGTTTGAACAGTTACAAAAGATAACAGTCATCAAATCTTGTAATATTCTTCGTAGGTTTCTTTCCGAAAATAATAATGAGGTAGAGTCATAGGTTTTCTTTAGTTTATACTGCTCAGAATCTCATTTCATATTTTATTTATTTGTTTATATAAATGTAATATAATTAACTGACAATTTTGTCATATTTATATTCAGAGCAGTATTCTATTCGATCGTTCACCACTTCACACAAAGGAAACTATTAATGAGTAACATTCAGTGTTACTTGACTAAGGTCCGTACACTGGATTTTTCCGGGAGAAAGCCTCTGACACTACTCGTTGGTACATTGATATCATTGTCTGATGATGCTATAGTATGTATATATTCTGGTAGATTGATATATTCTCATAACATTCAACGTTATCCTAATATATAATTACTCCAGGATATGTTTTGATTATAATCATTGCCTGGCAATGGTATTAATTACTGGGTGGTGGATTTATATTTTTCATGAAATCAGTTTGATTGCATGAACAGATATATGGGCAACTCGTCGGGGTAAAACCCCTATATATATATATATATATATATATATATATATATATATATATATATATATATATATATATATATATATATATATATATATATATATATATATTCAATTTCAGAGTTATTAACATTGTTGTGAAAATCATTCGTGTCACTAGCAGAATTTAACGTTATTGTCGTTTGCTTTACCATTGAGAATAGAATACAGTATTGAGTTTCAAAGAGTAATTTATCATCTTATAAGTTAGCTAATAAGTGCAAAAAATAAATACGTTTTCAAAATTAATTTTACGATATGACATACGATACAAGATAGAGAACAGAAAAATAATATACGGAGTAATATAAGTACATAATATGGAACTACCTATAAAAGCTGTTCAATATGGCCTTCGTTTTCTTATAAACAAAAGTCAATTCTTCTTAAAACTTCGATAGAAGCAGATCTTAGTGAAGTTCTTGAATAAGTAGCAAAATAGGCTATTACATTCATTTGTGAGTCTTTGTCAACTGAACCTGAGTTTAGTCTTCTTCTAAGAGAAGTGAATATTCTAGTGGCGTTGAAATTCATTCTCAATTATCCAAATTTATAACGGTGCATTGGTGGTAATTTAGGATTAAATTGATATAATATATATATATATATATATATATATATATATATATATATATATATATATATATATATATATATATATATATATATATATATATATATATATATATATATATATATATATATATATATATATATATATACCCGTGTAAATCGTCAGAGACGTATTGATTTATATCTTCTACATAAGATTCTGAATTTTTTTCTGGCTACCGAATGGCGACCTCGAATCCGAACTTGAAATGTGCCCCTGATCAGTTGCACAGGGGTTTCAATACTTCAAATATGAAATCAGTTAATTCGACTTGTTCAAGCCCACAATTGAATGAGAAATTTTGCGTTTGTTTCAAAACTGTGATAAAATATAGTGATTCCAATTTGAAGAAATCAATTTGACCTTGAAATGGACCCGAAGGTCAAGGTCAAATTGAAGATGGCCATCTGATAGTTGAAGATCAGGCAGATTATCGTCCTTATTTCGAAACAAGGAAATGAAGAGAAAAAAATATATATATTTATTCTTTTTCATCTTCTCTCACTCTACTGTTTCAAAATGAGAACGATATTTGATAATCTGCTTGCTCTTCAATTACATCGAAAGAAGGAATAAAGCTACTCCTCAGATATTTCAAAATTCTAAGGACGAAGTCAACGGATTTGAATAGCATTGCATGGCAGATGTCCAAGCCATCTAAAAAATACAATGACAAAGAAATCCTCCTTAAAGCAAAAATTGAAGAAAGATTTGAGTGCACCATACAGGAGAGGAATGCCTCTACTCGAGAGCACTGAGAGAATATCGCCCGCATTGGTGTTTCAAGAGATCATCGCAATATTAGCCTTCATGAAGTGGAATATGTAACGATTACCGAGCTCAGTAGTGAAGTCCCAAATAATCAATTGATGAGAATTTTAAAGTCTTGAATGTTTAATTCCAAAATTATGAAGAAAGCCTTTGCCTCAAAAATTTTATAAAGGATCAATGGATATTGACTGATACCTTCAAAGAATCTTAACAGATAAGAGGTGGAAACGGAACATAGGTGAAAGTGGAAATAATTTTTGGGAAGGAAGACCCCGACAAATTCACATAATAAAAATATAGGCATGAAATTATTTGAAGAGAAATTACGCTAAGGATTTAGTTCCAGGAAGTCATGTTAATGACTGGACTCTATCAAACGATAACTTTTGTTCGCTGTATGAGGAGGAGCATTATTATGCATCAAAAAAAAGTCTGGACCGGTATTATTTGCGCATGGAATAACAACGAAACAACGGCTTATTGATAACACTAATTGCTTCTATAAAAGGAGCTCAGTTCTGCAGCTGAGCGAAATTCCAGTCTACACCATGATGAGCCTGTTCCGTAGCTGTGCATTTCCTGGGTATGTTGGATTCAAATCAAACCTGGTGCTTCCAAATTGGCTTTTTTCTTCAATCTTGTTTCAAATTAAGATAAGGTTTATCAATAAATAAAACATTGCTTCAAAGATTGTTCCCAGACAAATCGTTTTTGAGTCATTTCTAATCGAACGACGTGATTTCAAAGCCTTCTGTTTACTAAATTGCCGTATTTTATCCTTCTATAGATGGTTTGTCTCAAAACGGTGATACTAAAAGTTTCGCAAAGATGATTAATATAACATGGTATCATTTTCCTCATCTTCTATTTGTACATGTCATTCTTGGAATTGTCATGCTTGGCTAACCCAAATAATTCTCCCTTATAGTTGAATCTCACGATAACGGAGGTGCGCGATGTCACTCTGTGTGGTCGATATTGCTGATATTGCTCCATCAACATCAAGCTGCAATCAATTTCACAAATTCATCATCAACTGATACACTTTCGTAACAATGTTTATCGAGGTTAGGTTTAGGTAACTTTCGATAAATATATTTTCTTGTAAAACTTTCTCAAAATAGTGCCACAAATAAGTATTGCTTATATCATCCAACAAATTAAATTATTAGAGACAAGTAATATTTAATAACTTTAGGTTCTTAGCATGTATGCATATCCAGTAATGAGCTGATATAATGCCTGAGAACAATGATGATTATTATAGTTATAACAATAAGGATATAGAAATTTCTTTTCCAAATTAAAACTGGTCCACTAAGATAATCTTCTTATTCTCAGAGTGGATTCTTCGTACTTAATGTAACTAGTTACATTATGTGAGTAAAAAATTAGTCTATATTTCATTGAAATTAATTTTACTATTGACGACGCCAGGGGAATAGTTCATTGCAGACGCTCATTCAATAGCGTGAGCCAACTCCAATGAGTCAATAATGATCCATTGTCTTGAATATATGTGCATCATTTTTGACGCGAAAATGAAAATGAAAGTCCTGCTCGAGCTAGCCATTCATTTCACTGACGACATAATAACAGCGATTCGATGGGATGCTGCACCAGAATGCGGCCAATTATAATCCTTTGAAACTTATGGTTATTGTGTTTCTATAGATTGTTGGTGCATGCGAAGAACAGTAATTGAAATTACTCGCAATTTCATAAAGTACACACATCCTCATATAATTCATTCTGCAATTAAGCAAGTGAAAGCGGCATCTAACTCAACCGTAATCGATCTCTCTTAAAGTTAAATGAAATACGTGAATTGTTCAAGATACATTGATATAATAGAGGATATTCGAAAAGTTAAAGGGATATTCGTTAACATAAGCAACGTTGACTCATATAAAGTTTTATGATTATTTTAATCAGTTTCTTGGTGTTAATTCACTTATACCGAGAGAAAGAATTTAAAGAATGAGCATTTGTCGTCCACATGAAATTTTTGAGGTTTTCCAGATGAGAAATAAAATATTTCTTCCGATTTTTTCATAGTAATGAAAGGCAAAGATTAACTGGTACTTGCTTGCATCACATATATCTGAACTTCCGAAATATCAACATCTTAGTGAACCAAAACGAGAATAAGACCTTCGGGTCTGCAGATAATTGTACCTTCATATCAGTTTTGTACATATTCATTTTTCATCCAAATTCATTGTATCGCCTTCAGAGTAGGCCTCTTGCGAAATAATGCATTTACGCCAACAACAAATCCAATCATCTCTTTTATGTGTTCTATCGATTCAAAACGGGTACCTCAAAGTGGTAGTTTGAGTTTAGGAGAAAAAAAACGTTGGCTGGAGCCATATCAGGTGCATACGGCGCTTGTTCGGTAATATTTGTTGAGTTTTTGATCCGAAATTCATTAACAATGATAGTCTTGGGACATGGTGAATTATAATGGTGTAAAATCCATGACTTTTCTCTCTATAAATCTGGAATTTTCCTACATATTTGCTCTTTCAAACGCCGCATAACGCTTAGATAATATTCTATATTTATCGTCTTATCTTTTGGCAAGAATTCCAAGTGCACAATACCGCCATAATGGAAGAAAACAGTCCTAGTTACCATGACTTTTGATCGATTTTGAAATGGTTTTTTCGGTTTCGTTTCAGTTTGAAGGCGCCATTTCGAAGCTTGATGACTCGATTGCATGTCAAACTCATAAACCCATGTCTTAACACCAGTTACAATGCATTTTATGATTTTGGGGTAAGAATTGACTAGCATGTCTTCAGCAACCTTTATGATATTCGATATTTGAAGAAAATTCAGGTCTTTGGGATTCGAGCGTCAACGCGGTTTATGTCCAATCAATCGTTTAAAATGCTTCGAATTGATTCGTGAGACACAGAAAGTTTATTACCTATCTCTCTCAAAGTCCAATTACCATTTTCGAATGCCATTTTCTCACTTCATTGATGTTGAATTCAGTTTAAGATGTTGATGGCCAACCAGAATGAGGCAAATCTTTCACCACATCTCGACCGCTGTTGAATGCACTGTACTAATCATATGCACGTATTTTTGATGAAGTCGATTCACTGTAAGCCTTCTGTATCATTTTCAGTGATTCGGCACAAGAAACTCTATTTGCAATACAAAACTGAATGACAGATCACGTTAA
This sequence comes from Cryptolaemus montrouzieri, assembly GCA_013387265.2. NCBI lineage: Eukaryota > Metazoa > Arthropoda > Insecta > Coleoptera > Coccinellidae > Cryptolaemus > Cryptolaemus montrouzieri. The sequence continues at coordinate 59,028,394 of JABFTP020000021.1, read as the reverse complement.
AACTCTGCGTCAGCATAGAAAACAGTTGTGCCAACCCAGAAACAACAAAAATTGTGACTATAGTTTCAAGAAGATTTCTTAATATTTCTTTTGGAGAATGTATGTCTTATCGTTCATCTAGATATCCCAATCGATCTCCAGCCCTTGTTTCAACAAAACAAGTTTTCGTGCCTTTCTCTTTTTACAAATAGTTCCAGGTTTGAAGAACATGTAGAGTTGATCACTAAGGACCTATTATTTCTTATACTACCAAACGAGTGCGAGTTAGAAACATTAGAAATATTGGTTCTGCATTGAAATAGACTACCTGAAGAGTATGATCTATTCCTAGACTTGAAAATTAACAAGCTTTACAGGCAGCTCACGTCCGAACAATTAATAGAGGAAATTTACAAAACCACTACCTCGATTTAATGTCTTCAGATTTCAAGAAGTAATACAAGTACGTAAAAGTATATAAGGTGCCTATTTGAAATAATAAAATTAGTGTCTACATCCGATATAATCGAAAATGGGATAGTTATCATTTCAGAAATTAGTGGATTTTTGACAACTTTACTTGACTAATTGAAAGTTATCAGATTTTTAGGAGAATACATATTTTTCTCATTTTACCAACATTTTATAATTCGTAAATTGTTCTATGAACCTCGTTTTCGAACGAGACAACTTCGTGGGATATTTTCAAAAGTCTATTTTTGTGAAATTTCGTACTGAAATATTACAGATATGGGTGTTGCAAAACACCATAATATAGCATTGCTTGTCGGAAGTAGCGCTTGACAGCAAGAAATTATTCAGTATTAGTTTAGAACGAGAAATGAGATCTAGATTTCCGTTACACGATAGCTGTGGCATTTTACAATGGCTTCGAACGGAATCGCAGATTTTTCCTGCTCTGTTCAGAATTGAATGTATTATTCATTTAACGACATAATTTTTCCACTCGAGTCTACTTCTAGATCAGTATGTCTTGAGTGCTTGAAATATTGAATTAATCCAAAAACTAGCACCATTTAAAATAACGAAATTAACGACTAGATATCTGTTTGAAATATATTTTCAGGAAATTTTATTTTTATAAGATTCATCTAAGTTGAGGTCAATTTTTGGAAATTATTCATTGTTATTAGTTCTTCTTCAATATATCATCCATTTGAAGTAATGCATGCCCTAGAGCTGTTTTAACACATTTGATTCAATGGCTTTCAAACTTTCAAATCTTCTTCTAAAAATTTAAAATCGAAGAAGGAAAAAAGTCAAGCGAAGTCATATCGAATGAATACGATATCTGCTCAATAGTATTTTGGTGTTAGGCTTAAAAATCTGTTATATTGCGCACTATGTATAAAGAAACATTCTATAGTGGTGCAGATTCAAGATTGAATTTTGTTGGACCATAAATCAGACATTTTTTGTAGCACCGCTTCTTCGAAAAACTTTAGAAGGGTTCAATTCCTTGTTCAGCTATCAATCCATATACAAGAACTCAATGATTTGATTCTACTTCGGCTCTTCTTTGAGACAGTCTTCAGATGTTGTTTGTTGGTATGTTTGGAGGTCTCGTTTGATATAATTATGTCTCTCATGAACTGTAGATCAGTTATGGATTTTAAGATCACCTCTCCAAAAACTTTCTTTCAGAATATCGAACCAATGCACGAAAAACTGAAGATATAACATCCAGCCCCAGTAAACCGCTAATCTGCCGTCTTATTACTCGATCGCGCGGATAGGTGCACTAAAAGACTAAAAATCAAGAAACCAAATCAATTCGGGTACTGAATATTTCACTAAACGTCATATTATCCGTCTTTCCAACAAAATATGCTAGAAATATTCTGAATTTTCCTAGACAAACTAAATAAATTAAATAATCAAAATGATCTTTCACATGCAATTCAAATTTTCATGAATTTGAAAACGAAACTTCCATCTTGGAATATTTTATCTTAATTTTTTGCTAATATCTCGTGATAACCTTAAAGTATTTGTCCGCTTTGGTGGCACCATCCTTATTTCTCAGCTGTCAGCGCTCAAAAGGAAATTCACTAAGAGAGTTAATGAGAATACCTGGGCTATTTCTAACTTCATATTTATATGGTCTTCTTCAGAATATAATATCAAATTTTGTGATCTCGATCGTAGGTTTCTTGATCGTTACATTCGCCATAAGTACGTAATGGGATATATAAAAATTTATTGAGACGGCTTCAGTAATGGATAAAAAAACGGCATCCATTGACTATATATATATATATATATATATATATATATATATATATATATATATATATATATATATATATATATATATATATATAAACTTGAGACTAAGAGCAACTAAGCAGGATGCCGAGAAACGAAGCGGCAGACTGCCGTTTCGCCCTTATTATGAGCTCATCAGTGTCGCATCTGTTTGTTATTGTTCGTATCTGTCTCGAAGTCCGGTAGCGGGTTCGCCGTGTTGGTCCACAGAGGGCGACTCTCATACGTATGTACGAGGTGCGTCCTTTCTGGAATCGATAGGGTACCCCGATGTAGCTTGGTAGGATGCTGAGAAGCGATATGCGACACTGATGAGCTCCTAATAAGAGCGAAACTGCAGTTTGCTGCTTCGTTTCTCGGCATCCTGCTTAGTTGCACTATTGTGGCTCTTGGGGGCTGCTTGCATGGCGGGCAGATTTGGGAAGTAGCTAACTAGCTTTTGTCAGAAAGGATTATTCATTGATCTAAGGATTTTGAATAATTATTTTTGTCTCAAATTTATACATATATATATATATATATATATATATATATATATATATATATATATATATATATATATATATATATATATATATATATATATATATATATATATATATATATATATATATATATATATATATATATATATATATATATATATATATATATATATATATATATATATATATATATATATATATATATATATATATATATATATATATATATATATATATATATATATATATATATATATATATATATAGCAAGCAACGTTACTTACCTAACAGACAGAGTGAGTTGTTAATTCGGAACACGTTCGCCTCACAATGTGGGAGCATTGTTGCTGCGTTCTATTTCATTTACATATACCGAAACGTTCACATTATTACGATTGGTACATATCTATTTTCGATAAATTTGTTCTCATATTACCCAACTAATATTTCTCTTTATATTGCGTCACTGACCTCGCTCAAGCATAAGAGAAAAAATTTACGATTGTAATTAACTGAGGATGTGGGCTCGCTTATGGTTGAAATCAATTCCCTGCAACTCGCAATATGTGGGAAAAATATGAAATCATTAAGATGGTGAACACTATCTGATCCAAAATATATTCTGCCAGCAACGCTTCGGTTCATAATACCCGCCCCTCGTGTAATTGAATGCATGAGAAAAAATAGAAAGTTCGAGCGTTGAATCAAGAAATAAATGGCAGCAAAATGAGTATATTAAATTCATTTTTGTGGCCATATACACTAAAGATTCCTTTTGATAATTCGATTGTGAAAAAGTGTGAATATGTATACGGAATATCTGAACCAATCATCAATTTGCTCAAGCATCTCATAAGCACGTGGAGGACATCAATCAGAATAAGTACAAAAAATGGCGAACTCACTACTCCGGAAATTAAGATAAACCGAGGAATATTCGAAAGCTTTGAGCCCCTTATGGTTCTGCCTTTCCATCAAACCCCTCAGTACAATGCTGAACAACTCAACAAATAGCTACATTATCAACAAAGATAGTACCACCCGCATAAGTCACCAGCTCTATTTGGATGACCTGAAACTCTATGCAAGTAACTCTGATAAACTGAAAAGCCAGCTTGAAATTTTATCCTTTAGTGAGGCGGTCCATATGAGTTCATGAGAGAATGAAAATAGTTGAAGGAGCAATTGCAAATTAAGTATTGGAAGACTTTCAAAGATCACTTTCAAATTGCAGTTTTTCAAACGGTATGTAGATGACTGTATAGCATGTATTCCTCGCGACAGAATAAACGAAATAACCAAAATCTTCAATTCATTTCACCGAAAAATTCAATTTACGAATGAAATCGAAAAAGATAAAACAATCAATTTCCTCGACATACAATTAACCCTCAACGATACAGGAAAAATATATACAAATTGGTATCAGAAATCGACATGGAGTGGTAGATACCTAAATTTTGAATCAATTGTACCAAACCGATACAAAAAAAGCGTTATAAATAGCCTGGTTGATAGAGCCATCAAACTTTCACAACCTTAATCTAAAACAAACAATAAAAAGAAATTGAAGAACGTACTAACAAGGAACGCGTTTTCACCTATTTTTTGAGCCACTCATAAAGAAAAGAATACATGAAATATACAATACAGAACAAAGGAAAAAAGAAAAAATAGACTTTAAATACATCGGCCTCACTTATACACCCGGACTGTCACAACAAATGGATAAATGCCTAGAAAGTTACAACATCAAGATTGGACACAAACCTAACAACTACTGCAAACAATTTTTCACCACTCTAAGGCCAAGGGTGAAACATGAGAACAAAACACAGTAAACACAGTGTATATACAAAGTTAATTGTCAGGACTGTGGAGCGTGCTATATCGGTAATACTGAACAATACTTGCATAAAAGAATATATCAACACGACTACTACGTTAGATCTAATAAAAAAAGTTCCGCCCTAGCGAAACATAGCATTGAACAACTACATAAATACAATTTTGCTGACGATGTGTATGTGCTGATGTTGTCTTGCTTTTTTGTTTTTGTTTTACCAATGATGTCAAGAGAGAATGTGTAAGGTGAATAGGTTTTAACTTAAGAATTGTATTATGTGTTTCACTGAGATTATCAGGGTCGGAGTGAAAAAATTGGTTTATTCCCTTAAATAATTAAACAAACACCCAGTACATAAATTCACGAGGACTCTTGCACTATCTTCATCAGCAAAAATTGCTTTAAAAATTAGCCTACTGCGAAAACATTCGCATTCCACTACACTTTTTATTGGATTATGATTATAAGGAAAAAAATTTCTTCTTTTTTTAAAAAAAAACTATCACCAAATGTAACTCACCTTTCAACTAGAAATTCAACGTTGGGTACTAATTCTCACAGAATGAATGCGATGAAGAATTCCGAATAATTTTTCTTCAATATTTTTATTAAAAATATACAGTGTGCGTCCAAGTCATCTCTCAGAAAGTTTTCAAATACCATGGTTATGTCAACAACCTTCTTGTTTCAAAAATTAATGTCAATTGAACCAGTATCTGACCACACAAACAATCCCTAAGGGAGACTTCGATTGACATTCAGAACATAATTAATGCATCATTTAAAACACATCAATCGAGGACGAATATTTCACGTTGATAAAACTCAGAATAAAAATGAAAAATTCATTCGAGAATGGAAACATTGAAAGAGATCAAACACTAACAAAACAAGAAATAACTAACAATGAGCTAATTTTAAAGAATGTCACAACAAGTTTCCAATAATTTTCCTCCTTCTCGTATCTTTGAGCGAACTGCCAGATGCCCGACTGATTTTCTAGTATTGGTTGGTTTCGAGTAAAATGCAACCTTCTTCGCTTCTTCGGATTAGGTGCTCTCAGTTTACTATCTCCTCACCATAGACAAAATTCTTTAAGTAACCCCACAAAAAATTGTCCAAACACGTAAGGTTCTATGTTCAACAGATCTGTCAAAATTTTTACTGATAATTGGCTTAGTTAATCACTGACTGTTAACAATAGAAAATCGGATTAGCTCAGAATCAGTGTTGATAGATCTGTGGAACACAGAATTAATTAACGATGACATACTTATCCAGTTCGTGGAATTTCACATTATCAACGAATTCTATTCAATATACGCCGTTTTACGAACAATCACTATGCTGATGTGATGTTGGTGTATGGGTTTTGTCGTTGTAATTCTTAGTCAGCAGTCAGAATATATCGGAGGCGATATCCACGACGGCTTGTTCCACATAACCGAACTTTCAAAAGGGTTAATCATTCTTGAAGAGGAATAGAAAGCATGCCATCGGCTCTAAAAAGAACAAGGCCTGTTGAGGCGATCGATATCATTGAAATTGTAGAGGATAATCCGAACATAAGTACACAACGAGTGGTGACTACATTGAATTTGAGCCAAAGTAAAGTATGGCGAGCCCTGGACAAAGGGAAAATGTATCCGTACCACTTCCAGCCGGTCCAGGTACTACATCCAATAGATGAGCTAGTAAGAATTGAATTTTGCCACTGGGTATTAAGAAATCGACATTTATTCATAAAACTTTGTTCACTGATGAGGCAAAATTTACAAAATTCTTACGAAAAATAGCATTATGCAAAACACGCATGCCTGGGAAAGAGGAAATCCTCACTCGATGAAACCCCGCCATTCCCAAGGCAGATTTTCTGTCAACGTTTGGTGCGGTGTTTATAATAACACTCCAATTGGACCTGTTTATCTTCCCGACCATTTGAGTAAAAACAGTTATTTAAATATTTTAAGAAACCAATTATCCAATCTTGCTGACAATGCTTATACCGACAGAAGAGGAATGTACTTTCAGCATAACGGTGCACCTCCCCATTTCACGAATGATATGGTAGAACATTCGAATAATGTGTATCTGCTATATTCGGTTAGAAGATGTGGTCCTCATAACTGGCCTGCGCGATTTTTTGGCATATAATAGTATAAACCTCTAGGGGGCTGAGCTGAAATTAAACCGTTCTTTGCATAAGCCGTTGTTGATAGCTCCTCTTCCAACACCTTTATAGGAAAACATTGATTATCGCAACAAAACGGACAATAAGAAATTCCATTTTTCTTGTCAGTGTAGATGTCGTAATCGATCTGAATGGTCTTCATTTGGAAGCCCAAATACCCGATGTGGAGAATAAATTGCGTACTTGATGGACAATGAAAGGCATTTGGGACGCACGTAAATAGGAACCTCACCCAACTATTAGGTTCAACTTATAACGATCGTTTGAGCATTTTTACAACGTGGTCGTCCACTTCTACGTGTTTGGGTTTCTGTAAGTAAGCCTTTGCCTCATACCAGATTATTTTGAATCATTCTCATGCTGCCTTTTGCCTGAAATGTTCCAATTGCCCGATTTGAACTTATTCACACTAATACACTTCATTCTTCCATTTAGTTGAATTTATCGTAATATAGTATCATAAAAATAACATACGACGAACTAATCGTTACATCAGTGAAGGAAATCATTCTATGAAATCTATAAAAGCATCTTTTATTGAAAATAGATAAAACTTATAAACATTTATGAACATTTAAATATTCTTGTTGTTCCATGCTCTTCATTGAAATTATATTCAAAAACATCTCCTTAACGTATAAAAACGCAGGATATACAATGAAAATACTGCAGAAAATTTTTAAGTACTTTCATTCCTGGCATTAAAACCGATCGTAATAATTCCCAAATTCTTCATCCTACTGTCTCCTAGTTCCTATAACCAAAATAATATTTCAAAAATATGATTCAGATTTTTCGGAGGATGATGTGGAACACAAATACTCTAATCAGAGTATAGATTACAATTAATTATAATATGTTTGATTCAATTCGGCCAAAAATTTGAAACTTGTAACTAACTTAGAGTTGTTAAGCGTTATTTAAAGGATCGTAATAAAAAGTGAAAAATTATTATTACTATTATAAATATAGATTCATTTTGAATGTATTGAAAACTATAATTATGACGCATAAACAATAATAAAAACCTTGAATTATTAAGTTTCAATATCGTGTGAGAATCAAAATGACATATTATAATTTTTTAACAATTGTTATCTTTTCCTGATGAAAATTCGTGTTTCTCAGCACGCTCCGAAATGACTGAATTTTATTAATATTTATATTTTTCAAATGTTAATTTCATGTATAAAAATAGGAGAATAGTATCTTTTCATTCATCGCTGCATATTGAAAAATATTCTCTACTCAAAATTATAACATTTATTATGTTCCAATTAAAACTAATTCTTTCACGGAGTTTTCCTTTAACTCCTCAGCATAAATGTTGTTCTTCTATTTAATATCCATGTGAAAAACATCTAAGCATATCTTTAAATGTTTCCAATTGAATGAAAAACAGTTATTTAGTCATTGCGATCGGCGTTTGTTAGGAAACATTTATATGCCAACAAGAAAGTAAGGTATGTGAACTATAGCTAATCTTTATTCTTCAATAAAGACAATTCTGGACACTTATATTTAAAAAACGTATTCTTATATATGTTGAATTATTGGAATGTATTGTATTCAATAAATGTTATGTGCTGAGTCCTTGAACAAGCTGGTGATAGTGAAATATCTCCTGCATTCTTCTGCACGGAATAAGTGATAGTACAACCATTATTAACTCGCACTTGTTTTAAAGAAATAGTAATATGATTTTAATTTTTTATATACTAACTGATACTTATTTGAATTGCAATATAATTCTTTCAAAACTCAGAAAGCATGGTAATAACAAGTAATTCGTTCATTACTAGAACGAGAGATATCAATACATAAGTAGGCATGTTTCAAGAAAATTAATTGTGAAACTTAATTAGTTGGGTATTTTTGTACTTTTTATGGATTTCTTATATGAAGAAAAAATATTGAAATTATTTTAACTTACGAGATCAAACTGTTCATGCAAGAAATTGTGAATTATTTTCAGGTAAACCATATTCAGTCATTGTTTGTTGAAAATCAGGTTCATTTGATATATAATCTATTGCTTCTTTTGGAGGCAACGAATGCGAATACTCATAAAATTGCGAATACCTTACTCAACAGGTACACATGAACATTCTCTTCCATTACTTCTGCTCAATCCCTCATTGCAGTATGTGTCATTTCAGACTTGTTTAATTATTCACCTGTGCATGAAGAGTTTGGGAATTATGAGTAGGTTAAGGCACTAGTCCGGTCCAATTGCATTTATTCCAGTTTTCCATTCAAGTAACAATAGTTTTGAAATACAATTTAAAACAATTCGAGTACTTTTACTATCTATCAGTTCATTCTATATATTCTGGACGATATGACTACAAATTAATCTAACATACAAGGAAAGCGTGTACTGCTGTAAGTGTAAGAAGAAATATTATGCAATGTAACATTTGTTTTGAGGGTGTCTCACTAAGCGTGATGTCGGTATATGTTTTGGAGTTCACGCAAATTTAGCTATTTGATGAAGACAATAACTAGGGAAATATACACCAAAGTTATTATTCAAAGTATATCATCAAGTATTCTAACCGCTTCTATTTTGATGAAAATTGAATTTGAGTAGCAAGTTATGAGAAAGTCTTGTAAGATCACGGAAGTGAGCATGATCCAATTCACTTACATTCTCTAGATCTTAAACCCATGAGAACTAAGTCGAGCTCGGAAAATGTTAAGTAATCGGCGAAGATGCTTCCATCAGTTCAAATTCCGCACAAAAGCATTTCGTTCTTTTCACAGTATAACTGAAAGAATTATTACTGTTATTACAGTAAAAGATGAAATAAAATTTCATTTTATAAATCCTTAATATGTATTCCTAAAAATTTTCATTTTTAAACAATGAATACAAAATATTGTGAATGAAGAGGTATTATCACTTTTTTCCAGAAAATATTTCGATATCCTTAATTTTGTTATTTAGTATATCATTTTCGCCAATTGCGAATTTTTCATCTAAATGGCTATCAAAGATAGCCACTGATCCCCACTGACAGTAACAACTAGTCCTGTTGTATGTTGTATGTTGTATGCGAATTATTCTTATTTTCATACTACGCAATAGTATAGAAATCATTATAATTCTAAACAATAGTGTAGAAAAATAAAAACAATAACTCCGATAACACTTTTGTTCGAAACACGACTACTTGTTACTATCAGAGATGGGTAAAACAGAATTTTTTCCTAATGTTTTTTCAAAGGTTTTTGTCTCCCCTGTTTTCTTGAATTATATAGGAGAGTGATGAGTCCAGTTCATAAGGTTAAATGTTTTTTATTTTTAATGAATTTTAAAAGTTATAAGCAAATTGAAGATAAAGATGAATAGTATTGTTCTTTGAAAATTATTGAAGCTGTTGATAACTTAGTTATTTTAATTTAACGTTGAATGTAGAACCTCACGCGAGGTTCAGCAACGGGCGCATAGTCTCCCGAGTATACTCCGGAGACTATGCATCAAAACGATTGTTATGAAGTATCAAATATCAATGGCAATTTCAATAAAATATTATCCTTGAATACTTGAGAACATAAATTCTCGATGAAAATAAATTTTTATTAATTTTTCGAATCTTGTTGTCAGTTGTCATGGAACTTCATCTCCATTACAACCCTCAAAATATGTTACAGATATTAAACTCACCAAATTTTATTCACACAACTCAGTTTTGAACACTATAGCTTATGCTTGCGTTGAATATGTAATAAAATGGCTTGAAATATAATTCGTAAAGGCGCCGTAGACATGGCAATTGCAAGCAATGCTAAAACGGTATGAAAGAGTCAGAATTTGTTTTGAATTAAATGAAATGATAAGCTTCAAGTTGGGGTACATGCTTAGAATAGATTTTGGACCATCGATTTTCCTACTATTCTAATCAGCTCCCCGTTTACGCTGGGCCATATATAAAGGGTTCAGATATGGCGCAGGTGCTCGGAAGAGGAAACAACAGGCCAGGATAAAAGCACCACAACATGAAAGAAGGAGGATAACCAACCAGTAGGACCCCAAGACAACCAAAGGTGTAAAATAAGCGAGATGGAGAGGAAAAAGGATAGACATTCGACCCTCACAAAAATTCAAGGATCACAGAGTGGCGGAGGTACTCAACTCATTATCCCATAGGTTTAACTGCCGCGTTCAAGTAATCCCAAGATTCCGTAAAGAACTCCACTACTAAATGTGAGAAAAGCTCCGAAAAGTGAAAATTTTAAAGTTCACTTTTTGTTGCCTGCAATGAAGATGGTGGTCCGAAAATATCTCGTTATTAAGTCTAACTTGTGAATTAAAAAATTACTTGAGTTTTTTTCATTCCTTCGGGTTTTCAATTGACACCATAATTTTTCAAGTATGTGCTCATTTTGAAGACTATGAATCGTCTGTTGTAGGTAGCTCATAGCCCTAGATTGAAAGTTAAATGAAGATTATGAATGCGAGAGACAAAGATTATTAAGTTTCGATTTTTATTTCGGAGTGTTGAAACTATATATAGAAAAATGTGTATATTCTAGTTGGCAAAATGTATATAAAGAGATCTACGTAATTCCTTGGGAACAAATATTTTATATTCTATTCTTTGAGGTAGCTTTATATAACCGCATTCTCATTCTGTCTGGTGAAAAATTGAATATATTAAGTCTAAGGCAATAAATGAATATTTTGTAATAACTGGTTCAATAATTAGCAGAAATTAAATCATATTTCGACACGTACGTAGAAACAATTTATGGCTTCCGGATAAATAAAACATCCGGAACTAGAATGAATTATATTGATCATGTGTTCCTATTTGTTTGTTAATTGTTACTAAGAATCAACTGCGTTGAATTTGTTTGAATGAATCAGTTTTTAATAATTAGTTGAGTCATAATAATTTTACATCTAATACCATAGCATCAAAATTAATCGATGTTCACCTTTGCGAAATTAGTAAATAGAAAAACAATATTTTCAGGCAGATGCCCCATATTTCTCTAATCGTAGAAACTTGGTTCAAGGAAAAATCGAAATTCTTTCTAATTGTGTGATGTGTTTTATTCTTCAGGTAACCATAATAGGATACGTACAAGAGTCCCACAGTTAGGTATCATCGCTTTGGTAGAATATTTCACACATTCAAATAACAAAGAAAGTTATTGACAATATTTCTTGAGGGAATTATGATCCTCAAACGTGCCAGCACCGAAATGGTTTTTAACAAAACATACGGAACACTATAACTTGGAAAAACTAAATTTGATATTATATTATTCATGTCTATTTTCTCATTCTTTATTTTGCAAGGGACATAATGAGTTTAATAAGCTGCCGGATTGTATTAGAAGAACTCAATCCTTGAGAGAGTTTCATTCGAAATTAATAGTTTGGACGATAACGGTTAGGGATTATTTGGGTACTTATTTTGTTTGATATATATATATATATATATATATATATATATATATATATATATATATATATATATATATATATATATATTTTTTTTCACTTCTGTTTTGAAACTTTGCTGATTGCTTGTTTATGAATTACATCTTTTTCTGTTCCTGGGAATTTGTTTCTTTTAGTTAGATGTAAAATATTTTGGTAAGTATTACAGGTTGTTCATAAGGGTGTCCCTATTTTCAATAAGGTTATTATAATATTATATATATATATATATATATATATATATATTTATTTATATTATTTATTATATATTATAGATTTCAACAATGAAATTCCGAAATCGAGTATGCAAGCATCGAAACCACAAGCGAGGAGGTGAATGGTAGGGAAGAAGAATCTCCTGTTTTTTGTTTGATAAGTTTTTTTCTTTTTGAATACCAATTATAGAAAAAGTCCGTGTATTTTCCGAAAAAATCTTATTGAAAGTCCCTAGGATGTGGAATATTCTTCATATCAATAAATTAAAGTTCTTCATAATAATGGTTAGGAAATGTTTCCTTAGGGAGTTACAGACTCCTCAAAGTGTTTCTTCAAAATGGTGATTTTTCCTTCAAATCGACGGAACCTTCAAAACAAAATAACCAAATTTGATATTTTAGCATTCTAATTCATTCTTTTGTAGGTTTTTCCAGTAACAGTGTCGAGAACATAAATGGCAAAACCAAGGGGTGGAAAGTGAGAGTCATCCCATTATATTTTGTGTTGTCTATACGAAAAAATTGTAGTCTTGATTGATTCGCCATTTTCTTGTAAAATCAGTTCTGAAATTTCTTCACATTTCCTTTCGCATTATGAACTAAACTTTTTCCTACCATATCTTCGGAATCCTTAATTAAAACAACCACAAGTGAAAAGAGTCAATTATTAAGATTACTGGGTCGAAGATTTCTCGAGTCGGAATTACAAGAGGAATTTTCTATCTGTATGAAGAGGTTCTTTTTCCCAAACGTTATGTAGATAGAAATTAGAAAACTTCGCATCGTAGTGGCTTCAATCAAGAGTAGCATTTCTTCGTAAAAATACTAATTTTTCAGCAGATATCCGGATGTAAGTTCGCCATAAAAAGCAGGAGATCTTTACCTTCCACCTCCTGGTTTCGCCACTTACAGTCCTGGCTTCGAAGGTCCAAATAAAACACCTACAATAAAATCAATAGGAGGTCACAAATATCGAATTTAGTTAGTCAACATTGTGGGGTTCCGTTGATATCGTAGAACAGTTGTACAACATTTAGAGGGCTGTAACATCCTATGGAAACATTTTTCAACATATGAAAGCACTTTGGCTATAAACGAGATAAGAGATTTAGTAGAATCTAAAACTCATTTTACGCAAAATAGATAGGAGTTGCTGAATTTTCTAGAATCAATGGCACAAACTCATACAAAAAAAGACGAAATATGTAAAAAAGGGTCTTCAACCTCAATCTCCTCTGATTCTGACGTTTTTGTTCTAGTTTCGAATTTTCAATATCAAAAGAAAACGGAACTATAATTTACAAATATGAAATTTGGTTATTCCTTGTTATGGGGTTTCATAGATGTTAAAAACCATTTCGGGGGGTGGCACATTTATGGGACCGTATCTTTCTTAGGAAGAATAAATCAACAATTATGGTTGGGTTTGCATTTGTGTTTATATATCATTTTTTTTATGAGTAGAATATCCTGGCAAAGGGCGACACCCAATTATGGGACACTAAGTATATATGATATCCAATTTCTGCAAGGATCTCCGAAAAAAATATTCGACTTAGAATATATGTGACGACAGAGTAATAAATTCTTCAAATGTTTCTTTTTTGTTGAAGTAATCCTACCTCCTTCCGTATATTCTAACAGCGATCGACGAAAGAATAACGTAAAACGTCATGACAGGGATGTGAGTGCTTTAACTGTTTCTTTACTATTGGACTTAATTTCGAAGTTTCCTAGCGTTTTGAGTGGGAGTTCATGAAAATTTGTTATAAGTAATTTCTATCGACGAATTAATACTCTTAAATGCTAAGCTATTGATTTGCGAATAAATATCTAGAATATCTAGTTCAAGAAATTTTCCTATTTCACGAACAGCTTAACAGACATCACAGACTTATGAGTTAATTTAATATTCAGAAACTTACTTTTCTAAATGTATAATATGCACATACATACACATATGCAGCAGTTTACATTTGTCACTTATTATTTGACGGTGTCGTATGATGCGTATGATTCAAGACAAAGAAGATTGACAAATAATAAATAAATGCCTACGAGATGAAATGCCCAGAGTTTAATATCGCGGTTGTCTTACCCGTCTCATGCTCACATTCTTAGTTCCTTAGTTAATCTATCTGAATCTCGATACTTGCGTATACATATACACACTCCAACATAACATATTTCTCATATGACAATTTTTACCGATGATCTACGGAATTTCGTTCAAATAATTTTGACTCCATTTATTAGATGAACTTAATTTGGACAAAACAATTTTATTTCTATTTCTATTGTATTTTTTAATTTTAGGATTCGAATGGTATGTTTCGATAAACGGGCTAATGTTGATTTTTCCTTGATATGAATTGCATCATAATAACGTGGTATTTTAGCATACGGGTTTTCAGTGCATATTACATTTAATTCTGTTCCACTATTTTTGACTAATTCTTTAGAATACCCTAAATTTCATGTCCCTAAGGACATAAAATTTAGATCAGATTCAAGTTCCTTTTTCTGGGGTGATATACCAGCTCTCTTTTTGGCGCTCCTCATCATTCTATTCGCTCTAATTTGTGTAAGAATCCTAGGACTTCAACTTTATAGGGGGCCTTGCTCTCCATGAATTGTATGATATATGGTTACAAGTCGAAGATTTGATTCATACAAGATTATATTTCATTTTATAAAATCAACTTATAAACTAATAATTATTCAATAAGGAAGCAAAGCTTGCTTCAAATTAAGCCGCTTCTGAAAGTTTTCACCCAATTAAATTTTATGTCAGAACTTATGAAGTAAATTACATATGTTGCCATCGGTCTTCATAAATCTGGGTATTTCGAAGATGATACGAAAGCAAATATGGAGAATTTCAACGATTATCTTGCTGAGCACATTCCAAAACTAACTCAAACACAAACGTATTCTTTCCTTGAATCTAGAGTAGGCGGGCATTATTAATTTCAAGTTGTAAAATCTGGGGTTTTCCTGAGTTTATTAATTTATAAACTTTTCAACAGATTCATTCCTATATTGCGTTCCTCGAGACACTTCTTAGAACTATTGTGTGCTTTGTTGATTGAATGAGCTCACATAAGAGGATTTCTTGTCTGAAGATATATGGTCTTCATATCTGCATTCGAAATTTCTACCTGTTTGACCTACATAAGATGAAGGGCACTCGTCACATCCGCTTTGGAAAATACCAGATTTGGATTTATTTGTTTTCTGTTTTGCATTAAAAAGTAATTGATTAAGATCAAGACCGCTTGAGATTGAGGGATTTATTTCACATTTTGAGAAAAAAATGTTTCGTTTCATGAGAGAAGGGGCCATCATAATTAAAAGTTTTTCGGATTTTTCTTGAATGCAAAGTTATAATTGAGATGTTCGTTTTTGTTCATTGCAGTTACTGATTTTATTTATGAAATAGACTGGAATATTGTTGTCAGAAGCTATTCTTCTTATGGTATTTATTTCCATTATGAAATCTTGAATTGTAATAGAGGTAGTAAAAGCTCTGTGTACCATGGAATTGTATTCGTCGAGTTTATGATTTAAATGATTGAACGAGTCGATGGAGATTGTTGCGTTTGTGAGATATTATAAATTTGGATATTGCTAATGTTTGTTATAGCTAAGCCTTGAAAATTTATAGAGTTATTAGTTTCAACTTCAACATCATATCTAATTGTCTATTTAAGCCACGAAATCCAACCAAAATCTCATCAACATACGGATACCAGAACAAATGAATTTTGACTGGATCACTGTTCAGTATTGATGAATTTTATAAGTTATCGATGAAAATATCTGACAATAGGCGGCTACGTGACGATCCCATATTGAAACCTGATTTCGATTCAGAGAATTTATTCGAAAAAAATAATTTTTGTCAAATCATATCTTTAATTGATTGCAAAATTCAAAAGAGATATGTGGTAATGTGTTGGTTTTGATGAAAATTTCTGAAAGTTGGAGTTCAAAATGGTATGTTGTAAGCATTCATGAGTTCTATAAACTTAAGGATGTCTCAATATACGATATTACTGGCCTAGAAGGTTTCTCTTCTTTATGCAGCTTGATCAGTCCATACATTTTAGGTAATTGAGGGTTCTTCGGCTAGAGTCTTCGTTTTTCTCATATTGTGTACGCTAGATGGTCTACATGTTCCAATACTTCTTTGACTTTCTTGAGAGATGATTTCGTTGGGTCAGTTGGTAATTTCCTGATCTTCAATGTTTTCAATACATCTTACATTTTGATATTGTAGTGATCTTCAGTTAGGATTACTATGCTGTTGCCTTTATCTGATTTAGTCATTATAAGGTGTTTTTCTTGCATCTTACTGGTTATGGAATGGATAGTTTTCAAATGCGTCTCTTCTTTGAATTTTATCCGAGTATTTTGAATTTGTATATTCAGCTCTGCCTGTACGCCCATCAGACCTCTTTTTAGAAGATCAGTTAGTTCGCCATCGAATGGAATATTGGACAGGTACCAAATCAATTCACATGACAAGTTATGTCATGTGTCTCTGAATCGATAGAAGAATTTGGTGGTTGTTGAAATTACTGGTGTTCGAGTTTCTTACTTTCAAGTTATGTGACTTTTCTGCAGAGGCGTTCATATTTATTCTCTTATATTTTGCTAATTTGCATTCGGATTGTGAACTCTAGGCAATCCATTCCAATGCTATGTAACATGTGGACAAGTTCATATCCTATAGATTTGATGTACAGTTTCAAATTGTCACGTACCTTATAAAATCTTGTGATCTCTTCTTTTAACAACACAATTTAGTTTCAGATATTTTCACTGAAACGAACGCATTTATACATATCTCCTTTGAATTTTGCAACATATTGAAAACATTTTCAGACCAAACTTATTTCCAGGTTCAAAATTAATTATTTGAACAAAATTCAGGACTTCCTATGGGATCGCCACTTAGCTCCCTATTGTTAGATATTTTCATGGAGAACTTAGAAAACACATCTACACTGTTCAGCGACCTAGGCAAAAATTATATCATGTTCTGGTATCGCTACGTTGATATTTCGATTTCATGGTTCAAACAGGCAATTAAAAACATTTCAGAACGTCCTCAATAAAATTCACGATCATTCAAAATTTACCGTTCAAGTTGAAAATAATAACTCCATAAAGTTTCTGAACTTAAATTTAATAAATATAAACAATATCCTAACATAATATTTATAGAAAAGAATCGTTCACAGGCGCAACAATTCGCATGGACTAATTCAATCATTTGAATCATAAACTTGCCACCTACAATTCTTGGTCCACAGAGCATTTACTACACCCCTCTCAATTAAAAAATTTCGAAACGGAAATAAATACCAAATCAGAATAGCCTCCAACTACAATATTCCAGCCTCTTTCATAAATAAAATCATTAGGTGCAAAGAACAAAATCGAACATCTCAATTATTATATTGCATTCGTGAAAAGCCCGAAAAAACATCAATTATATCGCCCCATTCCCATATAATGAAACAATATTTTTCAAAATTTGAAATAATTCATTCTCAAGTGGTCCTAATCTTAGCAAATTATCTTTGAATGCTGAACAGAAAACAAATAAATTCAAACAATCTGGTATTTACAAAATCAAATGTAACGAATGCCTTTCAGCTTATGTAGGTCAATTAAGTAGAAATTTTGAATGCATGTTTAAACAACATATATCGTCAGACTAGAAATCCTAGAAAAATGCAACAATGGAAGTAGAATGAATCTGTTGACTAGTTTGGAAATCAATAAACTCAGAAAAACCCCTCATTATTCTACTAATAATAGCCAACTTAAAATCAATAATTTCCTATATTTAATATTTAGGGGAAATAGAGCTTGTAATTATCTTGATTAGTTTAGAAAATGACCGAAGGGTCGAAACCGATCGTGTATCAACAAATAAAAAGACAAAAGTATTTTTTCTCTTCCATAATTCAAAATGAATTACCACCAGATAAATATCGATATCATTAATACTGGTTTGTTCATATTCAATTGCAAATTGGGATTACTGCAATATGGTTGTAGATGTCTGCTGGGTTTGCAAGTTCAAGAATTAATCATCCGGATAATTGTTTTACTTCCTATATTTGTAACGTTCACTTTTGATTTGTCAATCTATTTTAGTGAAATTGTTTCAGCCCCCCTTATTGGAAATTATATACCCAAAAAGGAGTTGAATCAATATTGCTAGAATATATAATAACGTCATGAATCTCGTAAATATAATACAACCACAGATATCGAAATGATCAGATCAATTCCTTCTCATGATGACCTGGGAACAAACAGTTAACGCGAAAGTAATTTAATAACAAGTGAAATTACCTATGTACGAGATTTGTGTTCCCATGGCGTATTCAGGAAGTTTAAAATGTTATAAACCAATACAAAACAAAGATTATTGGAACACAATCCATCTTGTACTTAAATGGATGCCAGAGTTGAACTATTTCTTTATTACACTGATGTTACCATAACTGTATTCTAGATAATGGGGCAATCGCCGCAGATAACAGTCATTTATAGGATTCTGTGCCAGTAAAACAGATAATGGAGGAGATTGCAGTCTGCTGTTCATTGGTGTAATTAGAAATTAGGCTGAAAAATTGAAATGGATAATATCTACGTTTCACATGCAAGAAATAATTTTTTATGCAATCGAAAACATCTAATTGAATAAATAAATCTAAAGTATTTCCTTTTGGTTTGTTTTTTATGATTCTGCAGTGAAAATTGATAGGGCAATAATTGAATTCTAGGACAGATATGGTTTCTAGGTCACATATTTGGAAAATGTTTCAAGTTCCTCTATCATCTAATAATTCTTTATAAAAGTGACCTTCCTATCTCATCACAAATAGTCATACATTTGGAACCTCACCTAGTCCATTATAGGAACTGAATCCTTCGATAGCATTTGTCGTAATTTAGTGAAAGTTGGCTTTTCTCAAGTTATGTGAGAATTTGTTTTATAGAAGAGAATTAAAATTTATCACAAGAAGGCTTGGAGCATCGATTTTGCGCCTAACGAAAGAAAAATAAGTAACTTAAGAAGAAAATAGCTTTATTGTTTTTCGAAGTATTCTCCATGAAGATCTATATACTTTTTCGTGCGCTTAAACCAGTTTTCTAAATGCTTTTGCCACTATGAATGAGATGCCTCCAAATAGTGTTTTGGATGGCTTCAGCTGCCTCTTTTGCTGTCTAAAATCATTGCCCACGCAGTTTTTTCTCAATGTGCGCAAACAAAACGAAGTTGTTAGGTGCCAAATCGGGACTATAAGGTGGATGGCCATTGGTTCAATATTTTCGATGTTCAAATGCTCCATCGTATTCACTGATCTGTGTGAGCTTGCATTGTCATGATGCAGAATAAATTTAGTTCTTCGATTTGATTTCCTCAACTCTTCGAACACTGCAACAAACAAGTGGTTATATACCATTCAGAATTGACCGTTCTACGTTTATCTTATGCTATGTGGGCGACACGTTCAGTGTTCCTTAAAAAAACAGGAGACGATTTGCTTCGAAGTGTTTCTTGCATGGACAACTTTTGTTGGATGTGGCTCGTCTTGAATGACCCATTCAATTTCGGACTCGGACGCATATATCCTAGATTCGTCGCGTGTAATGATTTAGTTAAACGTCTTTTGAAGCACCCCGGTCGAATTTTCTCAAGATTTCTTTGCGCCAAACGACAAGCCCTTTTTGTAGCAATTGTTGAGTTGTGCGGGATCCAAAGCGAACAAATCTTCTTGACAGCCAAATGTGCATGCAATATTGAATGTATGCTGGTGGTACTAATGTTAAAGGTTGTCTCAATTTCACGATGAGTCACATGGCGATCATCGTGTACCATTTCGCGCACTGCATCAATGGTTTATGGCAAAACAACTGATTCGACCTTCACCAAGTTCATGACTGACACGGTCCCGATAAAATTCGTTATGTGAGCGTTTCACAGTGGCCAAGTGTGGAGCTTCATCACCAAAAGTCAAAGCAAATTGTTCGCAAAACTGTCACTTTTTTCCAAGTTGAACTTCAAATGACTATAAACAAAACAAAACTCTTTTGAACGTCAAAAGGTTTTAAGTTCGTTTAGACTAGAAAATGTCAAAACACACGACGACTTGTTGGATGCGAGCTGTAAACAGTAAAAGTGCTAGAGGCGCAGTATTTAAAAGGCAACTTACGTACTATATACCAAATATAAATATTTTGTTATCACAAATGTAAACTTACGTATTACAGGGCGCGTTGTTTCTGTATTTGTTATGGTGATATAATGACTTGGACGTTGGAAAGTTATATGCGATACCGATGAGTTCCTAATAAAGGCGAAACTGCAGTATGCTGCTTCTCGACATTCAAGAAAGGTTACATTAATTTAATCGAACAGAAAGGTTTCTAATATAAATTTTATGTTTGGAAGTGATTATAAGTAGTCTTCAGGAAAGTAATGAATAACAATGAACAAAAATTTTAAAATGAATCAAAATGAAGCGAGTTTCTAATAGTGTAATCGATGAGAAATAAATTACAGCAATCGAAGAAATGTTTGTATTGAAGAGCCAACAAACATTGGAAGATTTTCGCCTGTTTTTGGCTGAATACTATTGAAGTTTCTCTTAAAACTCAATCACCGAAACGTTTTTATCATCATTATTTTTAAGTATTGTTCTCACTTAAGATAACTATATTTCAAGAAATTTCAGATATTTACGTTCACTTGTGTTTTGAGAATTTGTTACTAATGAAATTTTGTGGTTGTCTCAGTTCAGCAAGTCTAAATTAATGCGACCAAGCATCCTTGTGATAAACCTCCTTAACAGATTGAAATATAGAAGGTAAGTTTTTTCCTTTAAAATCACAGAATCCTGAGAAGAGTTCTGAGAATGATGGAACAATTTCTTCACATATCTTTTGAAAAATACAACTTTCATCTAGTTAGGACAAATGCAATTGAAGTTGACTGAGCTTCTCTAATGAAATGAGTGTGTTAGAGATGTATGACGATTCGAAGTAATAAGATAGACAAGTCACTTTATAGGAAAATTATTAGATGCTGCAGGAACCAAGAACATTTTCCGAATCTATGAGCTATATATATATATATATATATATATATATATATATATATATATATATATATATATATATATATATATATATATATATATATATATATATATATATATATATATATATATATATATATATATATATATATATATATATATATATATATATATATATATATATATATATATATATATATATATATATATATATATATATATATATATATATATATATATATATATATATATATATATATATATATATATATATATATATATATATATATATATAGATTCGGAAAATGTTCTTGGTTCCTGCAGCATCTAATAATTTATTATTATATATATATATATATATATATATATATATATATATATATATATATATATATATATATATATATATATATATGAGAAGTTATGGAGAAAATGGAGAAGATAGGTACATTTACCAAATACTAAAAGTTGTAGCTAAAATCAAATGGCTGGAACAAGCAATCAGACGACATGTTCATTCATTGGTTTAGTTGAATCCGTTATTGAAAACACAAGTATTCAACATCTTAAGCATAGCATAGGGCATAGATACACTGTCACTCATCAAATCAGATAGACAATTTAAAACAATTCAAAAATCTCTAGCGCTTTTAATGTTAGGATTAAACCTGAGGTGTTGAATCGCTTATTAAGAGTTAGAAGACGCATGGAAATAGGGGATGTCTCAGTAAGAGTCACCAGGACAAGCTGGAGTTACTCAGAACGCACAAGACCACCAATAAGTTATATACACAAAAGAAAGTAGGAACCAATTGGCTACAGGAGGCACAGAATAGAATAGAATGGAATAAACGAGAAACTAAATGATCAGTAGGAGACAATTCAGTGCTGAGAAATAGAACGTGTGTCACTTCAAACCGTTTATTTTCAATATCGAAGTCGGAATATAAATGGTTTTCATTATTGGTTGCAAAACAAACCTCATAATGTTGCATGTTTGGATATAATAAATTTTGCATAACTCATAAAAATCTCTTTATGACTTTTGAATTGAGTTTATCATAAATAGCAAGAACATAATGTGCAAACTCCAAGATTGACTGCTATTCATTTCCAATTGATAAGCTAGACCAATCCACGACGTTATATATAAATTACACGTAATTTTCTTTCACAGTAAGTATTCATTTCTTGACTGAAATTCTGATGGCCCACTAACTACGCCACTGGGAAGTGACACAATGCAGTCTGAAATACCTTCCGTAAACATAATATTATGCAAAATAGAGATTTCTGCATTGTTGGCCGTCGCGGATTTCCGGACGTAATAATGTTTGAATTGGTAAATATTTTATGAGCATAGCAAAGCTTCACATTCATAGTTGATATTAGGAAGCTCGTTTAGTTCTGGAATTTTCAGGTTTTAGGGAAAGTATATCAGCCGATGTCAAGATGAACTCATTGTTTGCAGGACAACACCATGATATCCCTGCATCCTGATTTTCAACATAATTCAAGATTTTTTCTATTTCTTTATTTCTTATCATTCAATATATTCCTAGTAAATTCTGTATCTAACCTTGACGCTACTTATCGATCCATTTGTTCAAGCTTGGGTAAAAATTTTGCTATATCCTATTTTTGTTAAATAGAGAAAATATTAGAAAGATATGGTTTGAGTAATGAGTATCCTTTCGTACCAACCGAACATAATTAAAACAAGAATATTGATCGTGAGGAGCAAGATCATACACTGGACTAAGAATAAGATCATAAC
Organism: Cryptolaemus montrouzieri; assembly: GCA_013387265.2. Classification (NCBI taxonomy): domain Eukaryota; kingdom Metazoa; phylum Arthropoda; class Insecta; order Coleoptera; family Coccinellidae; genus Cryptolaemus; species Cryptolaemus montrouzieri. Next base: position 59,005,029 of record JABFTP020000021.1, on the reverse strand, counting down.
CTGCTAAACTTTTCTATTTCCTTTATTTCAGGGGTCACCAAGATAAGAGAGAAAAACTTGATTTTGTTTATGCTGAGAAATTTAGCTATAACAGCCAATGGTCTGCACGACGCTTGCGTTAAAATGTCCCACTATTTCATCAGTAACAAGCGAATTCAATCTTCAGATTTGAATTTATGAATGTTGCAATGAAAAAATGATTTAACCTATATTTTTTTCAGTTTTAGCAAACAAGTTTTTTTGAATGAAAAAATTATGATAATTTTGAGAATAATTCAACATTAAAATTTGATAAAGTAAGTTAAGTTAATACTACAATAAACTTCAATTTCTGTTTGATGGTACAGAATATCTGATTAACTCTCCCCAAAACCGTCTCTGCTAGATATTTTGTGCTATTTGAATCATTTTCATTCATAATGCCTATTTGAAAATGCTGCTGTATAGTGAAACCGCGAAACATATGCTGCTTACGCCATTGTTGGAGAGGGCACTAATTTCATATAATAAATTTTAATTATCGAATTCCTTTTTCTAATAGAATTATACTGCAGTAAGGTTTCATCCCCTCAAGAATTTGTGGAATTGGTGCCTACCCTTGAGGAACTGGAAATTGTTTTATTGTTCAATGAATTAGTACTTGCTTAAATGCTTTGGCCATGAGGAATTTTGAGAGCAGCTTTTATAAGGGTCAACTCATACAAGGGCGTGAAATAAACACTCTATCTCTTTCGTTTTGTTGAGATACCGAGGTTGAGACGGTTACTCAACCATCTAGAAAAAAACTTCATCAACAACTTAGTAAACATTTAAGTTAACATCTTAGTAACCCCCGTTTGTGAAATAGTGTATATTCGTTGATTAATGAACTTTTGAATAGTATCGTATGCCTTTTAAAGCCAAACTTACCCAAGAGAAAAGAATTTTTCCTCAAAAATCTTGATAGAATTGAATAACGAATAGCCCTTATCAAAATCCTCATTTTCATTTCAGGGTCTATGTCAACTAATAGACTCCGACTTCATTCCCCAAGTATCAGCGACATGTAAGCCAGGATACATGAGTATTAAAGTTGCATTCAACAGTAGTTTTAGTGGAGCAATTCATGCCAGGGACTTCAGGACACCAGCCTGCATGGTCCATGGGGACGGAGGAAAAGTAGTGACATTGGATCTCAATTTGGGGGCGCAGAGAGGTTCCCCCGATTACTGCGGGCTACTGGTAAATAATGTAAGTCGAAATAACCACTAAATCATGACAGGGTTTTCTTCATGAGCGTTTTATTGATTTACTTATGTCCATACTGTTTTGCGAATTCGTGACAGGTTAAATTCTTTGAACGTTGTATTGTGTTTGATAACTGATGATAAAATGATTTTATTGCAGATGTGACATTCAATGATGAAAGTGGGTAGACAATATCGTATTCTGACGTGAATTTATTGCAGAAATAAATTTAAATACTTTTCCATGAATTGAACCTCATGATTAATGATGGAATAGTCATTTCTATCTCATAAGGATTTGATTGCCATCTTCTATACATGTTGCCTTAATTTCTATAAGATACGGTTCTTAAATAACGATTAGTTATGATTTATGTAACCATTCAAAGGATGAATTAATAATTTTTTACAATAAAATGGAATTTGGATATATTTTTCCAAATTGCTTACATAATACTAAGAATTCTACTATTTATTCTCTGCATCATGAAAAAACCCATAATCCACTTCGGATTTACTTGGTGATGACATATTTCTTAGATCTAAGTAACGTGACGCCCATTGCATTTTTAGCCAGTATGATACGGGCGCATTGCGGGTATGGCCATCAAATTTCTGTATGAACTTGTCATTTTCGTTAGTCCAACGATGACTGAACTGATTTTAATAATTGTTTTTTGATTTATTCGTTTCAACATGAGCATAGTATAAGGGGTTATTAAAATTTTTGCTTTTATCATTTTCTACAATTTAATATGATACCTCCTAGTATAAATATAACTTTGAAATTTCTTTTATTTATGAAAATAATTTTAAATTTTTGGAAAGTACCTGTGTTTCTGCTTGTAACTTTTTAACGATTCAAAATATGAAAAACTGTTTGAATAATAGTTAGTCCGAAAAACATTTTCTTCGGAAATGTCCAATGAAGAAGGCTCGTTACAGGAAAGAAATAAATTTTTGGTGGCGTTATATTTAACAATTAGGAAATTTTCAAAAGCAATATATCAAGTGCAAAAGAATGCGTTTGTTGAACCCCCTTGTTCTAAATTTTTTCCTTGTTTTTCGTTTGCTCGATATAATCATGGACAATTCAGTTTGGGAGGCCGTGTATAACACTTTATTGAAGTTCGAAGCCTAATCCAAAGAACATCAGTAAACGTAAAATCAATTCATCTGATTAACTATCCTTTTGGTGTTGGGTTGGTTTATTTATTTTTAAGAATTTAGCACCTGTATCTGTGAGACAAAGTATCTGAAGAGGTGTAGGAAGACATAACTGTTTCTTTCTTTCCAAATTTATTTTTCTCAATTGTTTCACGCAATGCTTGTATTCTGCAAGCTACGTGTAACCCCCCCTCAGATTAATGCATACAACTATAGATGCGATAGAGATACGGGCTTGACTTTCTATGGTGATGTGTGTCATAGGGTTGAGAGTCGTACTTTAATGGCCATAGATAGCAGACTATTCTATTAATAAGAGTGGCACGTGAAGTAGAACTTTTGACAAAGAATATATTCAATCCCTTTTATTCTGAATGAGTATTTTCCTCAAACATAGTCGCGTACTGCGAACAAAGACTATTGAATACAGAAATCCCAAAGTTGGAATAATTTTCACTCCAAAGGAACCAATAACATCAATTGCATCCTGTAGAAGTTCCAATTTCATAGACAACCAGATATATTATTGTTTCAATTTATATTAATGATGTGTCAAGAAAAAGTAATTCCAATCCCTGAAGGTATTCAAATAATGATAATTTGCATTCAAGGAGTAGACTCGTATAACTATTTAGGTGTGTTGTGCAGTGGGTTACAAGGTTGCCCAGATGACCACTTTATGTGCTCGATTTGTTTCGAGTATTATAAACATTCCAGTCGTGGCAAGCATTTAATGGTGAATGCATTCACTGCAAAAATGGCGAAAGGAAATGGAAAATTAATGCAAGTGTTGACTTAGTCATCGGCAACAACATTTCCGTTTTCGGATATCCATCCATTTACAATATTTCCATAAGATGCGTATCATAATGGTTGAAAAAATTACAATAAAAAAAAGTTTTAATAAATTAAAATTATTATAGTAGTTTTTTCTCCTAAAAGTTGGTTTTGTATTTGTTATACAAAATGTTATTGATTACAGAAGTTTGATAATTGCAGAAACGGGCATTCATATATGAGTAGAGATTCATTTATGAGTCTTTTAAAGGGAAACCAGATCATGACGTTTACTTATGTGAATTTTGTGAAGTGGAGGAAATAAGTGAATAACTGATGTTATGCCTTTTATATCAAAAATTTATAAATTTATAAGCTACTGTTTATATAGGTTCTTCCAATTTCACCTGGTGCGGCTCTAGCGCACTTTCTTTGGTTTATTTCGCGGGAGCCTGGCGGCGCCCCCGGATGTCGCTCGGAAGCGAACCGGACGTCGTCAGGTGGAGAAAGCCCCAATCTCACCGAAAAAATTGTCTGACATTTCAAAAATAAATTCTTCGTCTAAACAATCGGTTCCTGATATCTCTATTCTCCCGCTGAATTCTCCCATTTGTCTACGTCTATTCCTTACGGTTCTAGTATATGATGAATCCAATTTCATTCCTTCGCTTTCAGCATTTTACTAGATTTGTGAAAATTGAAAAATGTTACACTTCCATTTCACCAAGGAAAGAGACACAACCATGGGTTTAATGACAGCTTGAATATTTCCGCAAACTGGATACGCAGCTGGGACCCCTAGTGCACAGGGAACTTAAGAGTAATATATGGGCAAATCTGCCAATTATGTATTCATGTTATATTTGTAGATATAATTCGCCATGGAGGTTATATTGTCTTCCCATACCCAATTGTTCACATCGACCCTGATGAGGTACTTCCAGATTGAAGGAATAAATATTTCGAAAATTTCAGAAAAAAGGTCCCAAACTGTGACCTCCTGAACATGGCATCTATCTCACCGCCTACTTGTAACTCATCAAAATTTACAAGTTTATTAATCGTCGACAGTTTTTCGATTTGTGATTCGATATACCTCGACGTTACTTCTGTTGTAAAATTAAGCCTGCGGTTTGCAGTGATATTCCCAAAAAGATCCGTTCGCACCAATATAAATCATATCCTAAATTAACTAGAAATACACTATAGAATATGTGTAGTATATTAATTATGTTACGGTAAATTTTGAAAATAAACTTATGAATCAATATTTTCTATCTCGACTGTTAACATAATTAAATTCAAGAGGGGGATGCTCGCGGCTATAGTCTTCAGTGGAGAAGGGGTGGGTCCCAACAATATAAAATGAATGGCGCCAGATAGTTTAGAACGAAAATACAATCCCGGAGTGACTTACGAACCCCCTTGAACTGAGTACAAACTATCAAATAAAGTCTCTGACGAAATTATAATTGAATTTGATGCTCAGTGAAACGACTATTTATATCAGTTCAAGAAATAATACACAACACAATATATTTTAGAATTTAATAATTATATTGATGAAAAAAAAAGAAATGATCAATTGTAGAGATATTCAACCATCTATGTTCAGAAAATAATAATTCCTTATATTCTATATATAATGAATTCTAAGTTATTAATAATATAGAAACCCTTTATAAATACAAATACAGAGATGAAAGGGGTGAATGCCAGCATTCGTTCACATGAAATATCAATGTAAATGATATAAATACAGAGGGTGAAAATAACAATAATTTTTAGATTATATATATATAGTTTAGGAGTTGAACCAAATATCAAGTGAATTAATCGATTGAATTGAAAATATCTATAGTCCGGTCGAACTGATCACTGTGAATTTAATTTCGATATAGAATCGAACGTAAATGACGTAAAAGTTCAGAAATATCACCACAAAAAAAAGGAAGGAGGAAATGAATCACAAAATAATTAATAGAGGGTACTCAGCCTGAGGGTGGTAGTGTCCTCCAAAGTGTTTCCAGAGCCTAAGGGTGTTTTCTTGTATTTTCTTATATATATATATATATATATATATATATATATATATATATATATATATATATATATATATATATATATATATATATATATATATATATATATATATATATATATATATATATATATATATATATATATATATATATAATGGTGGACGGCTTCGAATATGATTGTGATTTCAAATTGTAGTAAACTTATCCTGCATACAGCGGTAATTATGCCCAAAATATATAATTCCAATAACAAAAAGGCCCAATTCAAATGCATGTAACTTGAAAGAGAATAATCCAGTACTTTAGGACTGATTGAAATATTCAATATGACTTTTCTGTGTGCATGCACTACATGAGTCTCGCGTTTCCTGAATTTTCAGCGCAGTGATAAGATCCCTTCCCTTTATCTGAAATGTAATACTAATTGCTGGTTGACCACTTTCAGGCGCTGAATGATCAACTTTATAGGAAACCAATATAACAAATATCAACTTTCGTACGATATCAATAATTGTTACAAATCCCCCTCCAACTAGAAGAAATTTTACCCAAAATTTATTGGAGTCAAAGAAAAAGAAATGTTACCAACACTCTAAACCTAGAACAATCATTCATAAATTACAGCTTAAATATACTAAATCCTTGACTATCCCTAATCCTAAGATTCTATACTCAACCACACTCTAATCCTCATCCACACCAATCACATCAGAATGACCCCAAGGCTGACTCCGTCTCTTGAACGAGACTCATCGGCCACGAGTTGCTCTACTGTTGGGAACCTTATGACGCCGCACGACTCACCCTTTCGTCCCACCAGAGTAGACGACAACCACGCTGTGTAAAGGGGGTCTCAGCCTCTCCCAAGTCTTCGAACTCTCCATTCAAACAATTTTTCACACAACAATCGCTCTGACTCTAGAAAAGAAACAAACAGTGGAAGAACTCATTAACTCACAAAATGTAAAATTGAAGTAACAAAAAAAAACGGAAATAAATGTAGAATGAGATCCCTGCTCAGACCACAATCAAAAGAAAATCAGGACATAATCGAACTATGAAATAATCATAATGATTAAACTATACATCTGGCTCATCATCGAACCCGCGGTTAAGATCATTTACGTGCCAAATACCAACAGACTCAATCGAATCATCAACTAATTCATACGTCCAATTTCCATGCTTGCTCTTTTGAATGGCCCTGCATACTTAGGGCTCAATTTAGCTGCAAAGAACTTTGCTTTCACGTGATTTCTATGCCACACTGTATCACCTATTTGATATTCAACTGGACGCCTACGGAGATTATATCGTTGACTAGATTTGACGGAAGCCTTCGATAACTTCTTTTCAATATCGTCGTACAGTTTTAGAAATTCAGACGAACGCTCGATATTTATATTTTCACGAACTATGTTAACCTCCCTGCGATCCCATTCTTGTTTATCCTGAAGATATCCACTGTTAATATACTCCCTCCCAAAGTTAATGTGTGCATGCACTACATGAGAAATCTGAACTGAACAACTGAAGTCCCGCGTTTCCTGCATTTCCAGCGCAGTGATATGATCCCTTCTCTTTATCCGAAATGTAATACTAATTCCTGGGTGACCACTTTCAGGCGCTAAATGATCAACTTTATAGGAAATCAATATAACAGATATTAACTTTCGTACGATATCAATAATTGTTACAATTAATTGATAGTAATAAATATGGCTTAACCTTTGAATTATTATTTGTTTTTCTTTCATTTATGTATTCCAAACAATGGTATCGGGATAAGTGGAAGGACTCTGATTCGCTTTAAGATAAATTTCAATAGATAGTTCTGAAAAATGAATGAAATTCCATTCCTTTCACCTATCTCTGTATTTATACTTTTTTCTCGTGCAAAATTTGATGAAAATATTTTTGTTTTACAGAGAACAGATGAACGATCAATTCCCATAGCTGTAAGACTACACAAAACATTAGAGTTAGCTGACGATAAATTTTACGTAATAACTTGTGGCAAAGCAAGTTTCAAAAATGCAAAAAACGAAACGTCTTTAGTAACTTTAAGGCTTCAAGATGGTTCCAGAAAAGTTGTACAAGCTGTATTCTTGAAACCATACTCTCTAAAGGCCGAAATATCAAGGCCAGATGGATTGCACGGATTCAGAGTGAAAAATTGTATAGTTTTCAATAAATCCAACACAAGTGTACCTTTAATTGATGATGGAGGATGTCCAGTTGATAAGAGTATAATTTCACCATTTACTTATGATGATAACAAAGGATATGCAACAGCTGAGTTGAAATCGATGTTTAGATTCTCTGAAGGTTCAGACGTACATTTTCAGGTAAAACTTTCTAGAAATATGTTCTCATTTCTTGGGAAGGTATATATCAGTAGACTACTACAATGCAGTAAAATCAACCTTATGACCACGAAATAATTGACTCTTTATTTCTTTCAGTGTGACATCGGTCTGTGCAGAGGAGTATGTCCTGAACCTTCCTGCAATGGAGGACAATCAGGACCTCTCACAACCGAGGAAGGAGTACTTATTGCTTCTACAAGTGTGTTTGTTTTGGATCCAGGTCAAGCCCCGCTTGTATCCGAGCTTTGTGAAGACGTAGGTGGTGTTCGACCGTCATGGCTTCTTTGGCTTTGCATTGCTCTAGGAGTTTTGTTCCTCATAATGCTCATCATAAATATATTCTTATGTTCTGCAATGACTTGCGCTTGCGCCAGTACGGAAATTATCGACAAAGAGCCCAGTATAATTGAAGACTATGATCCGTACAGATCATGGCATGGAAGCCAATATGGATCGAGGTAAATATGCATTGAGAATCATATTACAACTAAATGAATTCAACTATAATCTTCAGCATCATGAAAAAACCGTTTATATCAGAATTCATATAAATTATATAGAAACAAAAATTTTAAATATTTTTTGGTGTTCTATCGTATTGAGTGATATTTCGATGGTTTTGAAGAATAAATTTTTTAGGTATACTCCAGATATCTTAGATATGCTTGTATGTCATATACTATTATAGTATTTCTGTGAATTTAGAATGTTGTCACTTATAAGTACTCTAAAAGATTAACCACAAGCAAGTATTAGTCCAAATAAGAACGAATTGTTATGACCATTCCTACATGCTATGAAAATATATATTAGATGGACCTTCCCCATAAGGATGATATATTATACAATATGGAAAAAAGTATAGACTATCCGTAACAGTTCCATTATCTCCAGGTATTCTGAGGAATATTGGAAAAAGCCAATTTCCCCTTTTGATAAAATGCAGAGGAGAACGCCTAAAACGAAATAAATAAAAAAATTTACAATGGTCAACTACACTTAATCAAGAACTGATAAAGACGTATTCATACCGCATACGTATTATCTGAAAAGATATCTTAATGTGGTTTCAGATCCGGACTTAAAAATATCAGTGGCAGACCAAAAAATTGACATCTGCTTTAACTGAGCCAGACTTCCCAACCGTTTTGAAAATTTGAAGAAAAATTTACTGAAAAGTGCCAGCTCACACGTGAGAATATTTAATCTTCAAGGATCGGCTGGTGAATAAAATACGCATTGAGGTAGTTAACAACTAGCCCTTGATGCGGGAATAAGCCACACGACTGCGTCTGTGCAAATATTTATACATAAAGAAAAATACCTTCCACAAAGTCGTTATGGTGCAAGATTTCAATGAGAAACAATAATTCATTCCTGTGAAATCATGCAACCAAGTTATTATCCAAATGGAATCTTTTCTGCAAATACTCTATCTTCACATGAAGCAACTTTTGGCCTTGAAGGTAGTGTAACCGAAAATTGTCGATATTGCAATCAAAGAAAGCTGTATTGGATTTTCAAATCAAACAGTCACTCATACATATATAAAACACATTAAAACACTTCGGTTTATTTTTCTTCGATGAAAATTTCCCATAAGTAACGCCTACTTATAATTTTGCCAACTTCAATCGCTTTCTGATCTGATCACAATAATCCCGAATCGTCTAGTCCAGAAATTTGCTTTAGCAAAATGGGGATCCAAACTTTCATCTAATGTTTAAGGATAATCTATACTTTTTCCCAGTGTACTTTGTGTGTTTATGGGAAACTTATCATCAGAAAAGAAATGATAAGAAATTAAAACGTTCAAGCGTAGTTTACATTCAATTCGACTTACCCATTTAATTGAAACACCAATGGAGAAAAGTTGAGTGGTGAGAATATTGAAACTAATAATATCATATTATATTTTTTAGGTGAACAACATAAGATCGAAATATTAACCAAATAACTGCAGAAATAATCTTCATTCTAACGTCATTGTTTTCCAGATTAACGACTAACCAGTTCTTGAAAGTTGCATAATTATTAATCAGTGTAAACACATAGTCTTGTTACAGGTACTCGTTAAACGGACCCCCACAGCATCCCAAAGGTTACACCTCTGGCGGATCAACCATGAATTCTGCAAGGTCCGTATCATCACACAGTGATCATTATGCGATTGTACATTCCAGGCCTGGATCCAGATATAAAAATAGAGGTCCGCCTTCTCATGTAGGAAGTCATTATAGTGGAAAATAACAAACTAATTATTAGGGACATATCCTAAAGACTTGAACTTTAAATAAGTGTTGCGAAAGATTAAAGAAAGATGTTTCTTTTTATTAATGAAGATATGAAAGCTCTGTCTCTGTCAATACCTGTAAATATGAAGCTAAAAATAGTTGTTGAACAATTGAAGTGTGCCGAATGTGCACAGGCTGATTTCACGATTTCGTACCTTAAGCTTAAATTAGACTTTCTAGAACACTAATCTGTGAGATGTTCCCTTTGTTATATAAATTATTTATATTATAAATGCATTAAAGAAGTCTCATCGGTGGTACGTACTTCCAAGGTATAATATTGATTGTACAACTCAAAGTTAATCATATAATGAAAATGATAATCACTTCAGATTATATATTTCTATAAAACATTTCACACCAGTTTAACAAGTATTGAGTATGCCAGTTTCAGTTATATTACGAAATTTACAAGATGTAGACGAGATACTGGTAACTTCATAAAATGAACAAATCTATTTATATAGCAGGGAACTTCAAAATGTGAATGATTTGTAAATATTTTACGTTTGTGATTCTGCAAGCTTCAATTAATTCCTCGTACATAATTCCTCCAATTTTGTCAGAAATATAGGTCAAATCAACATTTAGATGGGAAGTCTGCTCCAAATTGTTATTCCATTTAAATGAATATTAGGAATTTCTTAAATGCAAAAGCTACTGTACGAATAAGAGATATCAAACATAATCTTATACTTTTTATATTACCATAATAGGATTATGACGCCATTTGTATCTTCCTTCCTATGAAATATTGTAAATTATAATGAAAATAACACAAAGATGCTTTGATTTCTGAAAGAAGATAAATAAAATGTAAATATTATTCGTTTCTGTTATAAATATTATTCACTCCCCAAATCAATTTCAAGTTATATATAAAAATATCTACAGAAGTGGGGTTAATGTAATGTTAATTCCTTTAGTTGGAATTGGTGATATAAACCCTTATTAGTATTTTGTAAAATTTCCTCATTTTTGATGTACAAATATTGTATAAAATGGTGTCATCTAAAGTTTTGGTGACAGTAATAATTAGATTTAATATACCTTTTTGGCCATCATAATGTTCTCAATAATTTTAAGTGAATACAGTTGTCTCAATCCCACCAACCCCTTAGAGGAAAACTCATACTATACCAATAACATTCGTTACAAGAAATATCTGGTAGTAGGCTAATTAAGCTTTATTTCTTGAGAATTTCGGGATATACCTCGTGTTCCGAATACGAAGTATTTTTGGCAATTACATTATATTAGCTAGAAGTTTTATTCCATTTAATGAAATAGTAACACTCTGATCATAAGGCAGTACATATATCCAATGTTTTCGAAGTATTCTCACAAGATACGATGACCAGGTATTCTAATTTTGTAACTATTGTAATAAATTTATCTAACAATAAAATCTATTATATTGTCACAGGAAATTAAGCCCTATATGTACATCGGGGCCGAGATTTTTAATGTACCATGATATCTCAGTCCAATTTTGATAGAATATAAACGTGAAGATCCTCTTTGCAACCTATTTCTATATTAGTATCAGACTTATCAGTTAATAAGGAATATAAAGTTCTTTTTATATTTGAGAAGACACAACTTATGGAACGCCATTCACTTCTCGAATGAAATTCTTAGCAAGAATTTTATCACTATTTTTCAATGAACTGATAAAATAATTTATTCGAAGTAAAACAGGCCTAATATTTCATTGTAATAAATATCTTTGAAAAATTACACGGCGGTAAGTGATAAACATCTGCTACAAACACAATCATTTTGTAAATCAAAGAGTGGAACTCTCTACAGTTTCACAGCAGTAGAGAAAAATTATGACATTGTGACAAAAAGAAGTACAGTATGTGCCCGCATTTGGCATAGAAATTTCCTTCTAAGAGTTAACATTCAATATGAATTGAAAATTTCATTTGCGCATCCACCAATAATTTCTTGATCTTAATAATTAATGCTGAATGCAATAGAAGTGGGGAAGACCAAACCTTCTTTAGAGTCTTACCTTCATGAAATTGGAACTTCCCCTTCTAGTAACTCTCAATGAGTCATGTATATATATATATATATATATATATATATATATATATATATATATATATATATATATATATATATATATATATATATATATATATATATATATATAGGAGTTCCAACGAAAACTTAACACCTCGATTTTCCGGTTGATGAAGATATGGAGAATCGCTCGGAAATTCGATTTCTGAATTGGGGAACCAACTTTTCCGATTTTTTCATCCTCGTAACTCAAATCCCCTACCGGGGGTGAGCACAACCCTCTGATTTTGAATAGGGATGAGGGGTGTTGCGATACCTCATCTTATCGTGTATAGTGCATTGACCCTAAATTTTGGCTTAAAACTTTTCATCGTTAACGAAATGACAGCTAAAAAAGTGGAAGACTATTTGCTTTTGAGATTAGTTTATTAGGTGCTGAAAATGGTCACCATTCACTTCCATGCAGGAAAATAAACTGATCCGAATTCGCAAATCATCCAGTGACTCAGGTTGGGTAGCGTAAATATTAGTAATGGTAATGCTGACCCCATAGAAAAAAAGTCCAGTGACGCCAAATCAGTTGATCTGGGTGGCCTCTCAATATGTCATCTCCAATCCAGGCCTGAGGAAAATTTTCATCTAAGAACTGACGCACAGGTTGAACGAAATGGGGTGCGCCATCTGGTTGAAAAATGGTCGATTCATGGTCTTCTTCATTCTCCAATACTTGCAGGAGGGCTGGATACATAGCGTTCTGTAAAAGTTTTAAATAAATTGCCAGTGATTTTACCGGGTATAAAAAAGGGCCGCTGATGAGATTTCCTTAAATACCCGCCCAAACATTTAACTTTTAGGGATGCTGAGTATGCTCTTCTCGAAATAATCTTGAATTTTCATCTGACCAGTACCGACAGTTATGCCTGTATACAGTGCCGTTAAGGTAAAATCAACACTCTTTCGAAAAACAGATATTGAACATGTAGTTTGGATTATTGTTAACAAACTATATATTGAGCAGAAGTGTTGTCATTTTTGATCTCTTGAATTCTTCTAGAAGTTATGTTTTGGTTATGCCCTATTATTGAAAGCGTTTTATTATCATTTCGAGAATTTCGTGATTGATCAGAGATTATTCGTTCACCTTGTAATTTTTCGATAACTTTGTCGTAGCATTCAGCATCATCGGCGTCTAAATTTCCTGAAATGTCTTTAATAATATTACCCAGATCGTTGACCAATCCACGTTTTTTCGTTTTCTATCTTCATAGGGATATACAGATTTAAATTTATTCCAAATGTATTTGAGTTGATATTGTATATGTTGTTCCAAAGTTTCTGTAGGGTATTCGGATATATTAAATCGATTTGAAAGAGAAGATTTGAAATTTCTGTATTGACTGACCATAATTCTTATTTTTTTTCCGATGGGGTACTGACCAACATAATGGAGGAATTTATGAGTTCCGATTTTGACTTTAGTTTCGCCAACCAGAAAGTGGAGGATACCAGGATTTTGTTTAAGATCCACTATTTTGATCGGTTCCAACATGGACCGGTGAATCATCATCAGGATCAGGTTCCTGCAACAAATTTTGGGGTCGTTCAGCTCTTGGTTCTTCAAAAATGTTTTTGTGATAAGTACTTTCTTCAGTTTTCATTTTAAGTTCTTCATTTTCTTGTACTTTTTCTTTGATGAAGGACATTTTCAGTTTGTTACCGCGAGTTTTAACGTTTCCAAAGAAAACTGTCGATCGTTCGTGGTAATCAATTGGTTTTTCACGCTCTTTGCTTGCTTTTCCTATATAATTTGCTTTCTTTCTCTCGCTAATTCTGAGAATAGAGTTATAAATTAGTTGGGTTCGTTCTTTGTGATTTTGCATGTAGTTCTTCATAATTTCTTTATCTACGTCAATTTTGGAAAAGGTATTTTTGGTGTTGAGATGACCGCTGATATAGCGTTTGGTTTTTTTTTGGTTTTAGAAATGGTTGTGTTACTTTTGATTTTATGGAGATTGACAAAATCCATTATTGTTGAACTCGGTGCCACAGTCAAACTACTTGTAAAGGTAGTCTATGATATAACATGAAGGATATCAATGCTTGAACAATTGCAGGAGCATTAGCATCCATTTATGGAAAGGCTTAACCGAATTTTGAATATTTGTTCAAAATTGTCAAAAATTTTTGGCTGTCTGCTTGGAAGCCATCAATATGTACGACTTCAAAAGGTCACTTGGGAGTTGGGGTAATTTGAAAATCTATCCAAGGTGGTTTTCGATCATATTTTACTATCTGACAAATTTTACAGTTATTTATGTAAAACCGGACGTCATTTGATAACTTTGGCTTAAAATATTTCCGTTTGAGTTGTTCACTATACCTAGATTTTGACTCATAGCTATAGAAAATCAATTCTTTTGTCGATCCTCATTTATAATATTTTCTATCTTTTTATTGCACTTCAAAAGCTTGAAAGCGGGATTTATTCCTAGAATAGGGTCTTCAGCGTTTTTATGTACGGTTTGCCCGTCGTCAGATGAATTTCTTTAGCTTCGGGATTCTGTTCTTCGATTTTGCCTCCATTTCGGACGTCATTTATGTTATTGGCCATGGAAGCCGTTTCTACATCCCGATTCACCTGTTTCATATAATGAAAGATTGGTGAATCATCGTCCAATGAAGTATTCCCTGCTTCTGTAAGGTGAAGCTCAATCCTAGATAAAGCATCGGCGTTAGTATAAACTTTCCCTTTTTTATAATATATCTCGTAATATTACTCCTCTAAGTTGAGTCTCCAGCGTGTAAGTGTATGACTAGAACCCTCTTTCAGATACATAAGTCAATGAAGGTGTTTATGATCGGTCACTATATTGAATTTTCTCCAATATAAGTATGGTCGATAATGGCTAGTTCCATAGATACCAAAAGTTGAAATTTCTTTCACTATCGTTCAATGTGCGTGAAGCATATGCAATTGGACGGTCGTTACCAATGAGTCCTTGCAACAAAACAGCCGCAACTGATACGTAACTTGCATCAGTAGTAAGGACAAATGGAATTTCAAAGTTGAGAAATTGTAAAATACGGGCATTGGAAAGAAGTAATCTACAGTAGTCTAAAGCTTCTCGGAAAGCATCATTGTGTATAATTTTTGCTTTCGCTTTGAGACATTGTGTGAACGGCTTGGTGATTTTTCCAAAATCTTCTATAAGCTTGCAATAATAACCCAAAAGTCAACAATAAATCCTCAGATTTCTGACCGTTCTAGGAATCGGATATTCCATGCTTACCTTTATCTTAACGGGGTTAGGTTTGACACATTCGGACTTGACAATATACCCTAAAACTGCAAGCTCTTTTCATAAAAATTCCGTTTAATCGAGATAGATTTTAATATTTGTTTTACAAAGACGCTGAAATACTCTCTTGAGATTTACCATATGTTTTTATAATCACGTCGAATGATATCGTCCATATATACAAGATAAACATCAATTTGAAAACCCCTCAATACGTCGTCCATCACTCTTCGCAGGGTGCTTGGAGCGATTTTCAACCCAAAGGGCATTCTCAGATATTTGTAGTGCCCATAATGGACAGAGAAGGATGTTTTGTGAATATCCTCAGGAGCCATTTCTATATGGTGCAACCCACTATCTGAGTCGAGGGTTGAAAAATAGCGACATCTTTCTAGTTTGTCGAGAATCTTCGCAATGTTTGGAAGAGGATATCTGTCGTCTATGGTCTTTTCGTTAACTATACGAAAATCCACCACGATTCGAAATTTTCTTTTACCTCTTGCGTTTGATTTCTTTGGTACAATCCAAATTGGGGATGACCAAGGAGAATTACTTGGGCGAATTATATTCTGCTTTAGCATGGAATCAATTTTTCTTCGGTCTTCGTCCTTGTATATATAAGGATATTTATAGGATTTCGTATATATTGGTATTTCATCTAGAGTTCTTATATTAGGTTTGATTTGATTAGTGACAATCAAATTTCGTCCTTCAGTATGGAAAATATCTGAATAAGTTTCACCAAATTTTTGCATATAGAATTTTTCTTAGTCATTCAAATGGTCGATACGTATACGAGACCATATGTCATTTTTCAAGTCAGATTTGTCGGGGGTTGTACACATATTGAAAAGTTAAAGGGATCGAGTGGAAAAGAATTTGGTAAGAGAGGGTTATAAAGTTGAATTTGACAAAAAGAATCATTGGGATTTTGAATTTCTACCCACGCATATAATACCTAATAGTTACTGTTGAGAAAATTGAATTTTTAATATCTGTTTGTGCTTTGAGTTATTAAGTATCTAGGGCTATTAATTCGTCGAAATATTGATGAAATTTGAGGTTCAAACAGGTGCTGAATTTTTAAATGCTGGAATATCGACACAAAACTCCCGTTTTGCTGTTGGAAAACAGACTTAACTACGGAACGTTCTTTGAAACTTTTGTCGTTGAAATATTTCTCGGTAATTCCGGGGTTCAAAATATGATTTTATGGCCCCTGTATCTAAATGAAGTTTTAGTGAGGGAATTTCCATTTGTATATGTGGAAGTTCGGTTTTGTCATGAATAGTGTTGAGGTCAATTATGTTGTATTGATTTCCGATGAGACCTCCTGAAAATTTTGGTCTTCGAAATTTTCATCGTTTTCTATTTCAGAAATTTGAACATTACCTTGAATAAAATTTTTTTCGTCGAATTCATCACAGTAATATGATGAATTGGGCATGCATTGATCTGCAAGGCCTTTTTCGAGAATTTTTTTTTCCATAGTAAAAGGGTCTGAGGAAGGTCCGTGCTAAATTTGGAGCTCCTAGCTCGAACGACGGAGCCCTGAGGATTCTTCGAAAATTTTCGCCGAAACGTCGCCGAGAGCGAACGGAAAGTCTAAGCGGCGAGATTTCTCCGGAATCGGACACTTCCGTCTTTCGGAAGGCGATCGGAACGATCGATCGAGCTAGAATTCCGAAACAAAGACCCGAAAAAGCGAAAATAAAAAAGGTCTCCGGTTTTTCGCGAGTGGATTATTTCGAAATCAGGACAAAGAGGAAGTCTCGACATTCGCATGTTGCGTCGCAATAGTTTCATTCCCGTTAAACCACAGGAAAATTGGAAAATCTTCGATTTAACGACGGGCTATCGGCGGACTATTGCGAAAATTCGCTCCATTTTATTCATTCCGAATATCTCTGACGGCCAGAAATTAACGAACGTCGAGCTGTCAAAATAAATGGTTTTCGTTCCTCCGTCCTACTTATACGGCCTTACCGGGAGAATGGATTCGGGTGTCGAACGATTCCTACATATTTCGAGACCGGATCCGCGAAGATGAATCGTTACTCTACGACTTAATTTTCAAATTTGGGACGAATTTTGAAACATAAATTTTCGAGAAAAAGACCGGAAACACGGGGGCGGAGCCAATCACCTCTGCCCCTACGATCGCTATTCAATGTCTTCGACATTGAATCGCGATCACTTTCGGTGAGCTTTACTAACGTATAAAATTTAATGCTCTCTCTCTTTTGAATGAAAATATTGAGATGGAAATAGTTAATAACTCTTACTTTCACCAACATAATTTCGGTACTACCGACATCTAGAATATAGTGATCTCTCTCTTCCTAATTGCAATTTGAGACAGAATGAAATATCCATTACATCTAATCGAATCTAACCTTTATTTCAATTAGTCTTATATTCGATTTGTCAAAATAAGTCATTCCGAATTTTATTTGAAGGAAAAGTTTGACGTGTTAGAAATATTCGCAGATTTCGAATTATGTATGTTTGATTGATTTGGCTCTGTTGAAATCATAGATAATTTTGAATTGGATTGAATTGAAAATGAATTGATTTCTGGAAACGTATCTCTATATAGATAGGGAGAATTTGAGGAATAGGATATAATTGAATAATGAGTAACTTCAGAAATTTTGTTATCTTCATTCTTCGGTCGATGTACTGGCAGCAATTTTTCGTCTTTGGTCCTTCTCGATGAACAGTTGAAACTAACGGATATCTGGTTCATATGCTTTCGCGATCCTACAGCACTAAGCCACTTATGTTTTTCACTCAAGGAAAATCCTTTTCAAAAACATTCATTTGATTACAAACTGAATTAAATGGCAGCTACTTTCAGACTGAATAATATAAGACATACACACATCCAAATTCATATGGAATCACTCGGTATTTCACATTATTGATTGTTTTTAACCATGGACCTTTGACTACTTGTAAAGAATGCAGTTTTTTGTTGTGAAAAACTAGTAGTAAAATCTCTTCTGAAGAACAAGACCGCTTCTTCTGCCAAATTGCAAGAAGAGACCCTAGTGCGTCGCACACCATACTCCAAAGGCAATTTCTGGAAGCAAATAGCACTATTGTATCAGTCGAAACGATACGTCAAAGACCTCGTGCAAGGGGTATATACAGCAGAAGGCCCTTAAGAGTTCCAAAGCTAACCAAACAACAAAAAATTAATTATAATTGGTGTGTCGAGCACCGAAATTGGCATATTGAGAATTGGCGAAATGTTCTTTTTTCGGAAGAGACCAGAATTGGTGTTCGATCAGATGACCGCCTGATACGGGTTTAAAGAGGTCGTGGAAGACAAGCTAGACCCCAGGCAGCAATACAAATTCCGAGATACCAAGGGGGCAGTGTGATGTTTTATGGTGGCATAATGCTGGAGGGCAAAACAGATTTGATTTCGTTTCCTGCGAGTGTAACGGTTATAAATTACGTGGATCTAGTGCTGGAGCCCATAGTGAGACTCTGGCGAGGTGCCCACGGTGAAAATTTCACTTTTATGCAAGATAATGCTCCCCCGCAGACTAGCAACCTCGCGCAACATTATCTTGAAACAGAGGGAATCGTTATTTTGGACTGGCCAGCTTGCTCTACAGACCTTAATTCTATTGAACATTTATGAGATAATCTAAAAAGGAAAATTAGATCGCGCCAGAATAATCCAAGAACCCCACAACTCATCCAAGCCACCACAGAATAAGTGGCAGAATACCACCCCAGAGGAGGTCGAAAACCAAGCATGCCTAGACGGATTCAAGCTTGTATCAGGACAAGAGGAGGTAATACAAGCTATTGAGGCCGAGAAAAAAACACTTACTCCGTGAGAAAATAATTTTCAATTTTTTTTACTACATGCGGAAAGGGTCCCTTATTTTCTTTTTGTTTGTTTCTTTCTCAAAATAAACTTTAATTTATTTCTTTTTTCAATTGAAATATCTCAAAAAGGACCAATTCTAACAATCCTTTGAAATTTCTAAAATCCCTGAGGTAATATTCAAAGTATCGAGTGATTCAATATAAATTTGGTTGTGTGTACAAAGATAATTTATAACATCGGTCAACAGAGTGTAGCCGCGCTGGTGAAATAAGATCCGCTGATCCAGCAGTTCCCCCAGGAAGCAGCTTTTCCAGGAACGTAACGACAGCCACAAGAATCTTCTCATGAAGATACCAATAGAATATTCTTGGTCTAATAATAATCGACAATTTTCCAGCCATACATTTTCAAGAAAAGCTATTTTATGTAAAATGGAGTGTAACTGTTCACATTTACAGTGACATCTACTGTTGAATAGTCAAACTGATGTCAACACTGTGCAACTGTCGACTAGAGTTCTTATTTCTTGATCAAACAAAAACGTTTCGGGACATAATTTTCGTATAATAGGTCCACTAACTTGTAGTAAGCGGTTTCATCAATCCATTGGGATAAAACATATTTTTATACATTACCTGTTCGAAACTTCAGTGTAGCGTCTTTTCTTCAATTATTTAATTATTAAGTAAAAGTAATTCACCCAGTGATTGGTAAAACTTGAATCTTTCTAGCCATGCATTTTCAAGAAACCCTATTTCTTGAAAAATTGAGTTACTGTTGACATTTAGACTGATATCTATCGCCCAGTAGTCTAACTACTTTTCTCTCATTGCAACTAACAGCTGAAGAGTTCTTGTTTCTTGATTATATGAAAGCATTTCTGGAAAATATTTTCGTATAATAGATCCACCATTCTGTAGATGGCGGTTCCATTAATTCTGCTAGGTATATTTGTGGAACATTTTTATTCATTACATTTTATGAAATTTGAGGCAAATGGTTTCCCATGAATTTTTAAATTATTAAGTAAAAGTGATTCACCCAGTGCTTAGCAATACTCGTATAAATGTAGCAATGCCTTTTCAAGATAAGCGATTTTATCAAAAGTAGAGGAGAATGGCTAAGTATATTGGAACTTGGAAGACAACGCACGCTTTCCCTGTAGATGTAGATAGAGTTGGTTGAAGTTGCTAAGGCAATCAGAGTCGCCAATCCTGGTTGGTTTGGTTAGGTCAGGATTGAAAGATTGAGATGAGGTTCATAGATGGCCATTAATAATACAGAATACTTTAAATTTTTATTTTCAATTACTACAATCAGGTGGCTACTAAAGTTTTCAAAGCTATCTTACAATGATAATCCATGGGCGTACTTTTCTTATACATTGGATAGCACAGATTCCGAGGTATGACTTTTTCAAGGAAATTATAACATTGCTTTTTTTAGAAATGCAAACTCTAAAAAATGCAAAGTAGTTTCAGTATGAGGATTGCGAATATCACTACGGAAAAAATTTCACTGTTTAAGATGGGAAAGTTTATTCAACGTTATATCTAATTCAAGCTTTCGCTCATCTTCAGACAAATATGAGTTTGACACTAGAATACAAAGTTAGCGATTTTCTTGTATACTGTTACAGAGAAATGGGTTAACAGAACAGCTAAAATACAAATTAGAGATTAACATTTGATACTAATACATAATTGTGAGCTACTTAAAATCCCAAATAATGGGGAATAACATAAATTAATCAGTTCGTTAAGTTAAGTGGATACTGATACATAATTGTGAGCTACTTAAAATCCCAAATAATGGAGGAATAACATAAATTAATCAGGTCTTTAAGAAATTTTTGATTTTTGCCTGTATTGTGTTTGGCTTTGAATGTTTCTAAGGATTCAAGGTAATTGAGTTTTATACCTTTTGTGCTTGGTATAGTATTAGTATATTGATGGAAAATATGGTTTCTATGCAATGTTGTGTCAGAGTGGAATCTGATTTGTTTTTACATAAAGGTGAATGATGTTTTTATATATAATTTTGAACTACCTGCCCGTTTCATCAATATATATTCCGTTGCAATTGGGACATGTTAGTTTATACACTCCTGAATTTTCTAATTTTTGAATTTTATCTTTGGCATTGGAAAATATATTTGATAGTTTGGTTGTGGATTTGAGGCTAATTTTGAATTGGCGATATGGATGTTATTTGCGATTTTTTTTAAAAATTGTGCCGAAATAGTTTAATGAGAAACATCGATGTGTGGTTGTCAGAAATATTTTAAGGATAAATACTGTTATAGGCTCTTTAGAAACGATTTTAAGACATAAGTTATTTTTTGCGATAGTTTTAACTAATAAAAATTCTTCATTAAGATTGGGAGAGGCAATGTGAAAGCTCCGTGAATCATAGAATTGAAGCTAATTTATGTTGAGAGGATGAGAGGAATCAGGAGGAATGCAACTGTCTGTGTAGGTAGGTTCACGATATATATCGAAAATGAGAGGATCTTTTTGTCCAAAGACAGTTAAATCTAAAAATTTAATTTGATTGTTGATTTCTTTTTCAGTTTGAATTTAATTTTGGATGAATTTTAATAACAAAGTTTAGAAAAATGTCTAATTGTCTTGAACAACCATTAAAACATGCAAATATATATTCAACAAATCGATACCAAAATATCATATGAGAGGCTATAGGTGAATGAAAACATTTTATTTTCTATGTTATTCATGAAAATTTCTGCTGCTTGGAGTGGACTAAAGTATAACCCATGGGTTATGGCTACGGCCAGAAAATTATGTTTTTAAGTAAAATAATTCTGATTGAGGCATAAATTCAATAAAAGGATGAAATCATTATGAACAAACGGGTCGACTCGAGCGCGGTCTAAAGTTTTGGAGACTAGAGTAGGGCATGCAGTACTAGGTATGTTTGAATACATGTCATCTACGTCAAGAGACATCAAATAGAACTTTGGAGGAACATAGATAATCGGCAGTTTATCTGTGAGTACTAGTGAGTTTTTTATTGAGTACTTGAGAAAATTTAGTGAGATGCTTGAAAAAATCGTTGAGTTCTTTCAACAGCCTGTATGTTGGGGTGCTGATATTTGAGACAATGGATGAATCGGATTGTTTTATTCATGTTTTTTTATGAGTTCATACAGTTTTGGTGCAGGCGATTTCATTTTAATGGGGGGCAGATCGGTTTGTGAAAAAAAGCTGAGGAATTTTTAGGGAATTTTGGGAATCGAGTATTTGTCGTTTTATGGCCTCATTTTTCAAAGAATCATTCTGTTCTGATATGTATGTGAGGCGTGGGATTATGCCAGAGGCATTTGATTTGTCTGCTTCTGTGACGATGAGGCCAATTTCTGTTTGATTGATTTGACGTTTGTGTTCATGGCATTTTTGGGTTCCGGTTGGTGCTGGTGGAGAAGAGTATGGGGGATTTTTGCTTCAGTGAAAATTTTTGTTATCTGAGTTTCTTAGGGCGATGGTTGATTCGACTACTAATATATCTTTTACATTATTATTGTTAGGAATAAAACAAAATTCGTGACCTTTTTCTAAAAGAGCAATTTGAGAGGAGTTTATTCATTCCATCTTCTAAAATAGTTCTAATACAATTATCTTACATATACAGATAACAGGTGTCCGCCAAATATGAAATATCATAAATATACCGAAAACAAATGTATCAATTATAACCAAATTTTGGGCTAAGGGTTTCACACTCATGTAATTTTCTGTTGAATTCTTCAAAATTTTGTACATTCAACAGAAAAACTTAGTGTAATTTTAGACAACCAAAGTTTTTGTTTATGTAAGCGACAAGTATTTTTTTGAAGATAAAATTTTGTTCAACTAACAAAATCTGTATAAGTTTTGATGAGAAAATGTTTATTGAAACTACAGAAAAAACTTTTTCGTTAAACATATATCCATTCCGTATCTAGCAAAGAAAATTCTCGCAGTAACAAATGTAGCTATTCCTATACTATTCCAAAAGAATTTTCATTATGCCACTAGGTATATGACTTTGTTGAAACTACTAATGAATATTTCTTATTCAAAATAGGAACAACAATTCATTCAACTTAGCACTTCTGTACTGCCAACCTTTGAAATTGTTATTCATTTGATTTCACTTCAGTAATATGTGGGATGAATACATTTATATTTTCAAGCATCCAATACAGAGAGTACAGTAAAGAATTTATTCTAATTCTAGGAATAATATTAATTCATCTACTGCAACACATTTGCATTACATCATTGACATAATGAGTACATTTTGTGAAAATTTAATCTGTAAGCTTGAAGTTTAATACTTTGTAGTTAGAGCAAAACATTTTATGTTACCAAATGATTGTTTTTATTTTACCATACTCCGCTGATATGCTATGAGAATAAATACGTTCTCTCTTCCAACGAATTAAACTTCAGTGAGCTTGGATGAGAGTCCTTTGTCAAGGTATCAAAATGAATTTGTTTCATCAAGTGACTGCTTTTATTTCAGCCTACTTAGATGATTTGCTGGAAAAACAAATATATACTTTCCCAATAAAAGATATCTTTCTCCTTGCAGAATAAAGATTCTCTTATTGCAACACATAAATTTTATTTAACTGAGACGTCAATTGCTCAACAGAGGTTTTTCCCCAAGTAATTGCATTTACTTTTTACTACTTAATAATATGCTGGGAGAACAAGCTTCTATTCAGTTATCATAACAAATCAGTACACTACTGAATAATTCAATACGTTGTCGGTTAAATTGAATTCGTTGAAGAATTATAACCTCAATAAATTTCAGGTCTTAATTTGGATACATACTGATCTTAACAAAATTATAAAATTTTGAAATACAACTCTAGAGTAGAGGTCCGTAACCTTGTAGCTAAGAACTATCACGAAATGTTCCTAAGCCGAAAACTGCGAGTACAAATTGCATTGACGCGCGAGCCGTAGACCTGCTCTAAAGTGAACAGGTTGTTTCTGAATGACCAAACTTCTGAAAGTGTTCTTTTGCGTGGTTAAGAGAAGTTGATGAAAACATACTCAATTCTCAAGAAACAAGGTGCCACATTTGGAAAAATTATTATCATTATCAATATAGGTATTCCGCGGTTTTTCTTTTTACATAAATGACATGACAACTATTTCAATTCGAAGTAGATCGATGCATCCATAACAACTTGTTTTACAATTTGTTGTTTACGAAAATTTTTGTTAGGTTAGAATGTCTTCTGGGATACCTATCTGGAACTATATAATATTAACCAATTGAGAGTGAAAAGGCCATTCATCGACTTCATTCATGATTGCCAATGTTTTTTCATATTTCATGAAATATAGCATCAATTTAATTTTTCTAATACATATCCCCAATTTTTGATGAAAGAGTTTCTGGACCAATGTTCACATGAACTACCCGTCCTCAATTAATTGGAACTATTACCTCTTGATATTTGGCTACATATTTAAAGAACACTTGTAAATCTTCGAAGAATTTGAACTTTTATTGGGTTCATTATTAAAACTATATCCTGAAATGATTCGAACTTCGTAGACAAACTCTAAAACATCAAAGAATATATGATTTCTAGGAGAAATCATGACTATTTTACTCGAGAAAAAAAATGCAGGCTACCAACAATCAAAGTTGGAATTTTTATAGCATTTGAAACAATAACTACAAGACAGGCAAAGTAACATGCAATAATTAGCGTTCCATTGAAATATTTATGAACTACAAGAGTATTGTGATCTAGGTTCCCATAAGATATAATATCAGTTTTTGAACTGTCAACTACTTTAAATGCATGAAATTATTCATTAAAACATACTGATTTGAAAAGGTTTACCCTAAAAAACATCATCGGCTTATGTTACCTTGATTTCCTTTATTGAAGCAAATCTTGGTAAGCCTCCTATTTCGCCCGCTTGAACAACAGTTAGGTTTCTGTATTTGATTTCTTTCTATAATCTATAGTGCCACCTCGTCGGCCCAGTGTAGTGAGGAGGAGGTAATATGATTGTTGTCCGTAATTCTGCTTAGTGCCTCCTTTTGGGTACCGCCAGAGGCGTCAGAGTAAACACACTCTTTTGTCAGATTGTGTTATTATTATCAATTATGGATGGAAAATATCAATTATTTCGTTGATGAAAAAAATTAATCGAAAAATTTGCAATCTTCAATTTTATTACGTACAATTTTAGACTCATTTTATTCTTACGCATCATTTGTTATGAACTTCAATTCACAATATTCAGTATTCTGTTTTCCATAAGTGGCAAAATTTAACTGTATTCTTTTAAATTTTTGTATGTTGATTGATTCTAAATTTGAGAATGTTTCTTTAAATCTACTGCAACTTCTTAATTTGAATTGTCGACGCTCTGATTGAAAAATTATGAATAATTTCTGTCAATGACCCTGTATATTTATTTTGATTTATTAATAAATGTTCTATGGTTCCGTATTCTGTTACTCTTTATTGATGCATCACAATCTGGCAATGTTAATTACCGAAAACCTTAGCATTCATGTGCAACCAATAAAATTGTTCTCTGCGTCTTCCTATGTTTCAATGGGTATGAGGCGCATTGAGAAGGGGAATATCACTTTTTAAGACTTCATATATTTCTTGTAGTTTGAAATCAGAATCAGTATTTTGTCTAACTTATGGGTAAGTGGTTGTTTCTATGTGATTGATTTCATATAGGGAAAAAGCTGTCGATTAAATATTTTTGTTACTGAATTTACTGAAAAAGCTTTCATAGTAATGGCGATGGTAGGAAAATCCAATAGGATCCAAGCAAACGTGTAGAGTTGTTCATTTGATCAACGTTAAGACATCAACTGCAAAAGAATTTGGTGCATACACTTTGCGGATTCATGTTTTACTGATCATTCGAAACGTCATTCGCGCTCTCATGCAGTACCAATTCTGCATTTCTATTTCATGGATTCAGCGCTGATTTTCGTGACAGGAAAACTACTTTTTTATGAACACGGAAATCCACATATCTTTCCTCTACGGCAAATTTAGATTCTACATCTTCTACCCGCGAAATTTACAATTGAAATGTATATAAGGTGCTAAACAAAAACAAATCGAGAAATTAGGGAAATATGTTAGATTTCCTTCGTCAAACTAATCGTCGAATATGTCGCGGTTGCGTCAGGGACTATATCTTTCTGAAAGAACGAAAGAGATGAGTGAAGGAACAATCAGTAAGTGTCAAAACGTGTATAGATCTCCAAACGGAACATAAGCCACATACAGAAGCAAAAATACATGTATGTGTTCAAGAAAAAGGTTGTCATTTCAAGCCATTATTCAATTACTTTTTTAGAAAAGTGTGGTCACATAATAAATATACGGATTTTCTTGAGGTCATTCGGAATTTTCATGTAATACGAAAATCTCGAAATGACTTGAATCGTGATGAATATTAAAATTTGAAAATATCATGAAAACAAGAAACATGACAAGAAGTGAGTAAAGGACCCACATGGATTTTTTTGGACATTTCCAGGACTATTGAATATAGGTACTACTTCAAAAATGTTAATTAAAGCTTCCTTAGTAGTGTATGAATTATAGAGTGTCTCATTTGAAGAAATGGGAAAAAATCTGTTGTGAAATAAGCATCTGGAACTATTATGTAAGGTAAAAAGAGCGATTTGAAGAAAGTACTCAAATTTCAGGATATGTCAAATATTTCAATATTTCGAAAACTACTCAAGCTATTGGGAATGTTGAAGAAGCTCACCCTGATTCATCTTGCGAAATTAAAAAATAAAGTGGAATATAGGGGGCTCCATTAAAAGATTAGAAAAATGTATATATTCAAAAAGGGGTTCCACCCCGACGAATTGCCCATATATCTGTTCATGCAATCAAACCGATTTCATGAAAAGTTATAAATCCACCACCCGGTAATTAATACCACTGCCAGGCAATGATTAAAATCATCATATCCTGGAATTATTATATATTAGGATAACGTTAAATGTTATGATAATATATCAATCTACTGGAATAGATACAAACTATAGCATTATCAGCCAATGTCATCAATGTACGAACGAGTAGTGCCAGAAGCTTTCTCCTCGGAAAAATCCAGTGTACGGACCTTAGTCAAGTAACACTGAATGTAATTCATTCATAGTTTTCTTCGTGTGAAGTGATGAACGATCGAATAGAATACTGCTCTGAATATAAATGATAAAATTGTCAGCTGATTATATTATATAAAAACTATTTATTCTAAAATAAAACTATTTATTCTACCGATTATTATTTCTACAACAGGTGTTATCCTAGGAGTCTTCACAAATATATTGAGATTTTAGTTCTGAAGAAAAATTTATCTGAATAGTTACAGAAGATAACAGTCACAAATCTTATAGTATTCTACGTAGGTATATATATATATATATATATATATATATATATATATATATATATATATATATATATATATATATATATATATATATATATATATATATATATATATATATATATATATATATATATATATATATATATATATATATATATATATATGTGTGTGTGTGTGTCGGATATAGCAATATCAATGTTATTCGATGTTGTTCACCCATAAGAATGATATCTGGCCAATTTTGATTTACAGCTCTGTCTCGAAGAATAGTTTTATCAAAATAATGATTATATTATTATATTATAAATATATATATATATATTTCTTTTTTTTTCCTTCACCGATTTTTCCTGGTAGTTCCTGGTAGTTTCAACAAGCACACCGGGCAATTTCTTGCCAAAGTGTACTACTCGGTTTTCTGCTTTCAGAAACTCTGGAGTAGGAACCTCCTCACAATCCTCACCGTACCCAGCCTAATTTTTAGCGTTCGAGACGACCCTCCGCTACAAGCCCAAATTCTATGTGTTTTTTAAGAGATGTCGTTCCACCAGACCGTTAGTTGTTGTAACATGCTAAAATCACGTCATAACAATTAGGGTTGAAACACCTGATTCCACTCAACCCTCTTTATGTGTCACGCCACTGGTTAACAATCTGATGCGCGTAATACGACTATGATAAGTACACGTGCTACGATCATTCTTCAGTCCAGGAGTTCCTTTTTCTTTGCAGACCTTCAAGCGAATGAGTTAAACTTGAAAATCGTCCCAAATTGCAGTTAATAAAATTATATTGAAATTCATATTTTGTATCTCATAAACTGTGTAGTGACCTATATCAAAATATAGGTCCTAGGTGGAGACCCATAGCTAGACAAACTCCTTGGTGGAGACCTGTACCTAGACCGACATTCCTAGATGGAGACCAAAGAATAGAAATTCCTAAGTAGAGACTTGTACGTGGAGTTCAATATCTGAAACAAAGGGTTTTCCCAAAAGGCAGCAGTAAGACCAAGAACCACCAACATAAGTCTTATTGCCTGTATATAACATAAAGAAGTATTTGTGACACTGTATCATTATTATAATTTTTGTAATTGATTGAATATCTAATTAGAACTTCATCAACTTTTCTTCCAAGATTTCAGTGACGAATATTGAATAAGAGTCTCATTGCTGATTTTTCTTTGGGCTTAACCAGAATAATTAAAGTTAATTTGGTTACACTGGCGCCCAACGTGGGGTCTCGAATTACCTTACCTTAGTACTTGTTTCGTAGGTCAAGCCGAACTACACCCTTAAATTCAATATTTGTCTCTGAACTTTGAAGAAATAGATAGATTGTCAAAAACAAATGCTACTTGTTCTGTGATATTTTTATTGTTCGTTTTACCTCGAAAGCTATATATTGAGTTGAAAAATATATCTTATTTATCTTTATCTTTATTTATCATCAGTTAATATTTCAACTTTCCTCAAAAATTTTCAAATTTCTATGTTTAGTGTAATATATTGAATTTATAGCAACCAAAATGAATCCAAATCACCTTAAGAGCGAAGAAATAAATTATGAAATGTATAGTGTATATGTAAAGTGTGTATGTATGGTGTATATGTATAGTGTATATGTTCTCTCTCTGCTAGTTTATCTGTTGAAGGATCTCTATAGGAACGATTTGGGAAATTTTTATGCGAGGGATATAAAGATGGATGTTTCTGATAATATATCTGGAAGTGAGAGTGATACTGAAAATGTCTCGGAAGAGTCTAGTCATCAATTATCATATCTCCAATTTTTTCAAATTTCTTTATCTTTGATCTTTCTAAGTTTTCGTATCTTCAAATTTTCTTAAATTTCTTCATCTTTGATCTTTCTTAGTTTTCTTACCGTTCCTCAAATTTTTTTTGTAACTAAAATATCTGTTATCCTATTAACATGTCTTTTCATTGTAGATTGAATCTATTATATACCTGATGTACAAATTGCTATGTTTCCCTCATCTTATCTTTAGTAGGTGTAGCAAAGTGCTTAACATCTACATTATCTTTACCTTACCTTATCCCCCAATTCCTAGTGCACAGGAATTTGTTTTGTGAACATTGCAACTTGGTGTAACAGAACAAAAGATTAAATTTAGCCGGAACAGTAGGTACCTATGTGGAGTTATAAATCTTTCTTTTATGTATAGTACCCGCGTTACTGGTATATAAGTCATGTTCAAATATTCCCTCAGCAAAAAGCTTCACATTTATCTTATCTTAATAGCAGAGCAATAGTACATAAATGTTAAATTCACCTTACATGTATATTTCTAGTTACATAATATTTTTCTCATGTAAGTTCTATGTTTGCATGGCAACTGTAATTATCGATTTCTATGACTCTGATGATATAACTTGAATTGGTGGTTTGTTTTCATTAAGGGGTAACGATATAATGTCAGGCCAGGAGCTTCACTCCTGCTATGATAATACCATCGGTCACATCATATTGTCTGTAGCCAATTTGTTGAGTTTTTAAAAAACTCAATCAATTTAGTACTCAGATTTTAATGACTAAAATAGTTACAGGTTCATTTTCTTGCTATAGTCTTGTGATCCTTTACTGGCAGCCAGATTACAATCTCTTCGAGATATTGGATTATGCAATACAGGAGAACACCAAATTTGTAGCGTAATCTTCAATCTCTTGAAAATCGATTTCTAGGTCAAAAGTATTGATCTTATTTGTATCTGGCAGTAACACTGACTATGGTAGGGTGGTGATCCTGTGATTGATTCTTTAATTCATTCCAAATTCTGTTGATACTTTCTTTTCTTTAAATTGATCGTCACTACCTTAATGGACATATACACACTAATCTTGGATCGACTTTGTTCGGAATATACAGATTGTTGTTAGGAATTGAGCGTTCTTCGACATTTCTTATAATACTTTCCGTTTCTATGAATCTCAATTCGGCAGCAATTTGTTGTTTTCATCCCTTGATTTTGATTTTCTTTGCTCTTTTTCTTACCGATTTCGACTTAAATTTTCATTTGAGGAAGCTAAGAGTTTTTATTCTTTATCTTATCGTTCCTGAAAATAAGACCTATCTTGGTATCTCAAATAAATTATCACTTATTTTCGATCTTGACTGTAAATTTCTACTTAAGCATACTAAAATAGACTTCTTTCAATTTATCTTCATTATCTTATCGTTCCTGAGACAAGACCTGGCTTGGTATTTCAAGTTCTTTTCTTACCGATTTCGACATTCTCTTATGTAAGTTGTTGAGTTTCTTGTCAACACTGCACAGTCCCTTATTCCTTCAGGTATTAGGTGAACATGATCTGTTCAATTTCTTACAGTGTGAGCACGAAACTCAATAACTAGCATTTTGTGTGGATTACTTACCGATTGTGACTCTCGATTTTGCCTTGTCTAGTTGTTCTACAGAATAACACCTTTCGTTTCTTTTCACCTCTCAGGGGACTTGAGATGCTTTCACCTTTTATCTTCGATGTATTGTTCTGCATTTCAGCTGGTCAAGACAACTGAATTACTATTTTCTATTTCAGACATTCTCTAATTTAGAATTATTTTACCGATCTTGGCTAGAGTTGGTTCCTTGCTGGCTGGAAGTGTTGCGGACTGATCCTACAGTGAATTTCCACTTCATCTGTCAGGTACACGAGGCTTGAGTAGTACAGTTTCACTCTATTGTGCAATGCCTGACTAGTCACACAACATAAGTGATGAAACAGGTGGAGAGGATGTTTTTTTTTCGGGATCGGACTGACGTACGTTGAGCCAGGGTGGAATCAAAAGGATCCAATGATCACATGAAGCTGACCTCTTCTACCCATGGAGAAAAGGGGGAGTCTTGTCACATCTTGTCACATGACTCTTTACTTTTGTAATCTGTGATCTTGCCGCAGTTTCGTAGTTGGTTCTCTCCGCTGGCCCGAAACTTTTTCTTTATTTTGTACCATCCGGGCCTGAATAGGCAGGATTTATTTGTACAACCTTAATATTTAGTTGGAGAGGGGTGGTAGGGGTAGTAGTAGTAGTGGTGGTGGTAGTAACCTGAACCAAAAACTGTCTTTCCTCAACCAATCTCGTTTCGTCTCTACTGGTTGGTAGAGACCCGGCAAGATTAAATTCAATTTGCGGATGGGATCTGCGGATCCTTGATGCGTTTCACTGTGTCTGTGTCTCTAACGCTGTGTACTAATATATGTTTCCTCTAAATTTTCAAAAATAATTATCTTTCCCATTAACCTTTCTGATTTTCTGGTAAATTTTTTTTGACTTAGTTTCATCACTATACATTATCTTCAACTTTTCTTTTAAATTAAAAATAATTCTTTTTCCTATTGGAGTTTTTAAATTTCTGATAAATTTTCTTCAACAAAGCTTGCCGCGTTTTCAACTTTGATTTCAATTGGCTTCCATTTTTCTGAATTTTCACTTGCCATATCTATCATAATCTTTTTGTCGTTTGACATTCATTTCTCATATTTCCATCTCTTTAAATTTTCAAGGTTACTCTTAATCTGATGCGCGTAATAAGCATATGATGAGAGTACAACCTATATCAAAATATAGGTCTTAGGTGGAGACCCATAGCTGGACAAATTCCTAGGTGGAGACCTATAGCTAGACAAATTCCTAGGTAAGGAGCCGTAGCTATAAAGTCCTAGGTGGAGACCCATAGCTAGACAAATTCCTAGGTGGAGACCTTTACCTAGACCGACATTCCTAGGTGGAGACCCATGAATAGAAATTCCTAAGTAGAGACTTGTACGTGGAGTTCAACACATGAAAAAGGCTTTCCCCAAAGGCAGCAGTAAGAGTAAGAGTAAGACCAAGAACCACCAACATAAGTCTTATTGCCTGTATATAACATGAAGAAGTATTTGTGACACTGTATGATTATCATAATTTTTGTAATTGATTAAATATCTAAGTAGAACTTCATCGACTTTTCTTCCAAGATTTCAGTGACGAATATTGAAGTCTCATTGCTCATTTTTCTCTGGGCCTAACTAGAGTTATTAAAGATAATTTGGTTAGGAATAACTGGAACAGATTCGAGCCGATATACGTCCTCCATTTCGAAAGCCAGATCCTGATATTTCTCGATCTTCTCAGTGTATGCCTTCGTTAAATTATCGTCTGCTGAAATCTTCCCATGGATAAGAAATGCTCTATTCCCTTCCCTATAGAATAAGATGATATCGAGCATATTGTGCTGCGCTGGACGATCGGTGTTAACAGTGTAGTCCCAGTACATTTTGTAGCCTTCGTTTTAAAGCACTCTCTTGGGTTGATAAAGATGATGCTTAACCCTTTGTTTGAGTAGCCCCAATTTTAGTGCTACTTCTTAGTGCTATATTTTGACAACCGCGTTATGCCTTTCCAGGTAATGCTTGGGTGCCAGTATCGGACATGAAGAGGTCAAGTGTTGGAAATATTCAGTTGCACGAGAGCACTTCCGACAAAGATCCGAGGCTATATCCTGTTTGGATATGTATGGCTGCCAGGCGACCTCCGCCTCCGGGAAAAGATATCCAGCGGTGAGGTAAGTGAGATATTCCTTTCTTATCGACACGTGTATATTTAAGTGCATTTGGGAAACTTCCATGCAGGGTCATAGACTACCACTCATCAGTTAACCCCTCCGTTGTGCGGTTTTTCAGTTATAGGTCCTCGCTTGCCAGTTGTAGCGGTGAAATGTCGTCCATCTCGCAGATAGACTTGTTGAATCGCTTTTTTTGCCGTGGAAATATTTAACTAAGGCCAACCACACAACCTGCACGGACGCCTTCGAGATTAGCCAGCCCTCTTCCTGCTCTGTGCCTTGGTAGTTAGAGCCTGTTGAATGATGCGTGAGGATGATGAAATCCATATTTCGTTAGAATGGTTCTAATCTTAGTGTCCATGCTGTGTAGTTCTGTGGAGGACCACACCGAAAGAATATGACACACTTAGTACTGCCCAGGTATATATATATATATATATATATATATATATATATATATATATATATATATATATATATATATATATATATATATATATATATATATATATATATATATATATATATATATATATATATATATACGAGTTGCTCATATATTCTGTTCAATCAAACTGATTTAAAAAAATGACATCAATGTACCAACGAGTAGTGTCAGAGGCTTTCTTCTCGGAAAAATCCAAAGTACTGACAAGTAACACTGAATGTAATTCATTTATAGTTCTCTTTGTGTGAAGTGATGAACGATCGAATAGAATACTGCTCTGAATATAAATATGATAAATATGTCAGCTAATTATATTACATTTATATATACAAATAAACAAAATATGAAATGAGATTCTGAGCAGTATAAGCTAAAGAGAAAACCTATGACGCTACCTCATATATATATATATATATATATATATATATATATATATATATATATATATATATATATATATATATAAAATAATGAGGTAGTATATATATATATATATATATATATATATATATATATATATATATATATATATATATATATATATATATATATATATATATATAAATATAAATATACTGAAATTGATATAAAATTCTTCTGGGGTAACAAGTTGGTTAAGATATTTTTCCAAGACTTCACAGACGAATTTACACGAGACTTCCATCTTAAACTTCTTTCGTAAGCTTTAAAACCTTGGGATATGCTCTGAGCCAACATGTCATGAATTGATAACTTAATAGTTTAGAAAACTAATTTCATTCCGCTTGCATCCATGTCGCCTCTGTATCAATGTTTTATCTATGGTTCTTCAATCTGTAGTCTGTTGGCAATTTCTGAAACAGAATTCAGGATTCTTTTTACCAATACGGGAAAAATTCATAAGATTTCCATCGAAGTTATTTTCGATTGTGAGAAAGAACAAGTCTTTTCCAGAATGATTGGAATACCTTAATCAAAAAGCAAAACTGAAACGTAGTTTTAAAGTATTGGTTTTTAACCTCTATAATTTCCTGCAGTCCACGAAAATTTTTGTTTAAAATTATTGACCATCCTTTATTAATCAAATTACAAAGTTTTCAGGAATACTGGTAGTTCGTACCTATATTGAATTGTCCAAATTATAGAATTATTGGAATAAGGCCTAGAAATCTCCCATGTTATAGCTATTTTATAATTTTCGATGAAAAGAATACACATTATATTGTATTAACAAGAATATGTCGCCCCAACTTTCTACATCGTTGTGATTATTTTCTATCCGAACTTAATAAGACTATAAAATTCAACCAACCTTATAACTTAAATTTTCTGTTATCATTGAACAACTTAAATGTCTACGAGATTATTTTCAAATATATTAAATCTCTCGAATTGCAGTCCTGAGCCGCGTTGAATTATCCTATGTTTTTACCCGATATATGTTTTACCTTCCCATCCATGACTTATGTCTTGTATTTGTATGAAGGAAAAAGCGCCTTGATGAGTCTCTTGGCGTAATGTATCCTTGTTTAATCCCTTGAGTTAGACACTTTCATCAGAATTGGTCGTTTGTTCTTGAATATTCTTCTTTTTCTACTATCATATGTATACGGAAAATTAAAGAATAGTATAGGTTGGTTGAAAATATCTATCATAAATTTATTAAAGAAGAGTAAATATAATATTGGCTAATGATTATAGTCGAGGCCATAATATGGTGTTTCTAAGGACTCACCTATGATTTAAAAACAAATATATCTCGCCCCGTTGGCTCATTCGCCATTGAATCATTATGTTAGTCATTAATTATTGGTTGGTATACAAAATTCGAACGGGTACTGAACAGTCTTAGTGATTATCTAAGTGGAAACGGTAGGGACACACCAAAATATTAAAACTCCACGCAAAATCATCAACCAAGATGTACATGCCACACATTGCAGGGTTGGGACGTCATTTAGTTCAGAAAATGTCAGTTATAAAAGGGGAAGATTGACGAATTTTCCCAAAAAAAATATTTTCCCGTTGAATACTACATATGTTCACTCTAAGCTGCTTCAACGCCGGAATCTCTAAAAAAGTATGTAATATTTTCACAAATTAACAATCTTGTGTAGTTTCTCGTATAAATAAATACATTTTTTCTTTGTTGCAGCAGATTCATTTGTTGATAATAACATCCTTCACAGTCAAGGAACCACCATAAAAAGTCGTATTGAAGAAAAAGCCACCAAATGAAACAAAGAAGCAGGAAATAGAATTACAGACCAGAAACACTTCTGAATATTTGTTTGTGCGAATAAATTAATTTGTTGTACTTCTTCGGAAACTGTATTTATTTCATTATTGTTGTTATTATCTAAGACACATACCCAATATTTCATCACATGTTCTGATCACGGTGTAGAGGCCAATTTATCTGGCATTTTAAATTCTAATAATACATATTCTAACCCGACCCTAACTTTGACGTTTCCAGTTATTCAAGTAGTTCGGAATCGGAAGAGGAAACCATTGATTCTGAAAACGCGAGAGAGTAAGACGAAAGTTACATTCTCTTGTAGTGTAGAAAAAAAAACCACCAATGGGGCAAAAATATTAGCAAAAATCATTTGGTAAATACTGGTAAAAGTTACCAATCAGTTGAGGAAACTAAGAATGATGTCGGCAAAGTAAAAGGACATCATAAACAAGAAAAAGTAGAGAAAAGCTTCCTCCGTGGAATGACAAGTATCGGCAAAATATTCTTCACGAATTTTGACGACAAAAGTAAAACCAATGTAACGATACCAGAAAAAAGGTAGTCGTCGTCGTTTGAATTGTACTACATATTTGACACATATCGAAGAAAAAACCAGGGTGTGTACACAGTTTTCTGTAGAAACTTTAAGTATTACTGGAAGAATGGTTCGAACTGTTGAAGAAAAGCAAACTGCATGCGGCCAAAAAGGGTTTTGCACCGATTTGATAGGAAAGCACGTTAAACATGCAGGCCTCCTTACTTCAGTAAAGGGGAACATCAGAAAGCACATTTTCTCTATACCAAAAAAATCAGAATCATTACTGTAATTGTACTTCGAGATAATATGTCCAGGGAATGAAACTGTCAGTGACTTTCATGTACACTCCAAAAAGATTTGCGAGGATGAAAATATGGAATTTGGGAATCACCTTATGTTTTACTCGATCTTCAACCACGAGTTTAATCCAGCATTCATTCATTGATCTGAAGAAGGGTCAATACGTGCTCTGCTCAAGGTTTACAAATTCATCTGAAGAAAAATAACGAGAACTTGTAAGGCTGAATGACACCCATTTGAAGGAAACAGATTCATCACGAATTAAAAAGAAAAATGACCGAAACTCAAGCAGTATAGATGCCGTCTACGGTTAATGAGTATTTCTTTATTTTATTTTCAACGAGTGGAAGAAAACCCAACAGAAAAGAAAGATTGAAGATACTACTTATGCTATTATAATTTGGTAGCTCATCAAAGTTTAATTTTTTATTCAGCTCAGGTTGGAAAAGACAACTGTTTACTCAGAAAGTAACCAAATAACGCAGCGAAATTAAAACTATTACCCTTTTTTTGAACAATCCCCGACTATAAGTTTGAGACTCAAAGAAACTAAGATGGTAATGATAAAATCCGATAATGAATTGCTATAAGCCTTTAACAAAGATGAACATAAAACTCGATACCAGTCGGAAGTTCTAGAATCTTTGTACAAAATTTCGTGCCAAGAAGGCAAAAAAAACTCTAGTTTGGCTGTTTTGTGTTCGATCAAGCTGTTCACACTTAACTGTTAAATTCTGGTCAAATCCAGACGTAAAAATTATATTATACTGGTAACATTATGTGAAAACAACACGGTTTGTGAGAGATCCTGGATAGTTGAAATTGATCTGCGGGTTTTCTCACTGGGAATTTAAATTGTTAAATCATCCAGAAAAGTAACTTCAGATACTTTTGCTTCAATTAAACTCCCTACCAAAAAATACACTCAACCAGAATTGCAGAAATCTAATCTCATCCAAAAATTGAATCTCCTATACTTCGGAAAGTTATCTCCTCTGAAAGTTCATTCCACTACACCTCGGATATATTCATAAATTATCGCCTCCAAAAAATAAACCTTTTCACATTTCGTTTTCCTCAAAAGAGCTAAGAAAATATACGCATTCCACTGATTCATTCAAATTATTCAAAACTAAAATTCACTGAATTACTAAATCATTCACACAAACGAAAATATAGCGAAATAATTCATGAGACGTTCTAATTCTGAAAGAGATCAATAACAAAGATTTGTTTTTGTGGTTTAAAATGATATTGATTTTGAATCTGAAGTATATATATATATATATATATATATATATATATATATATATATATATATATATATATATATATATATATATATATATATATATATATATATATATATATATATATATATATATATATATATATATATATATATATATATATATATATATACAGGGGTTTTACCCCGACGAGTTGCCCATATATCTGTTCATGCAATCAAACTGATTTCATGAAAAATATAAATCCACCACCCGGTAATTAATACCATTGCCAGGCAATGATTATAATCAAAACATATCCTGGGGTAATTATATATTAGGATAACGTTAAATGTTATGAGAATATATCAATCTACCAGAATATATACATACTATAGCATCATCAGACAATGATATCAATGTACCAACGAGTAGTGTCAGAGGCTTTCTCCCCGGAAAAATCCAGTGTACGGACCTTAGTCAAGTAACACTGAATGTTACTCATTATAGTTTCCCTTGTGTGAAGTGGTGAACGATTGAATAGAATACTGCTCTGAATATAAATATGACAAAATTGTCAGTTAATTATATTACATTTATATAAACAAATAAATAAAATATGAAATGAGATTCTGAGCAGTATAAACTAAAGAGAAAACCTATGACTCTACCTCATTATTATTTTCGGAAAGAAACCTACGAAGAATATTACAAGATTTGATGACTGTTATCTTTTGTAACTGTTCAAACAAATTTTTCTTCAGACCCAAAATCTCAATACTTTTGTGAAGATTTCTAGGAATAACGCCTGTTGTAGAAATAATAATCGGTAGAATAAATATTTTCTTCATTTTCCACATTTTTTAATCTCGTCGCCAAGCATCATATATTTAGAAATTTTTCATTGTATTTATTTTGCATATTATGTGTGTCGGGTATAGCAATATCAATTATATATGTTTTTGATTCTGTTTATCATTGAGAACGATATCTGGTCTATTGTGTTTTACAGCTCTGTTGCACAGAATTGTTTTATCAAAATAAAGTTTATATTTGTCATTTTCACAAATAATCTCAGGTTCATATTTTTGAAATTTTTTCTTTTGGCAATTAGGTCATGTTTAATTCCTAGATTGAAGTGAATAATATTAGCGACGGCATTATGTCTTTCTAAATAATCTGTTGAAGCAAGGACTGAGCAAGATGATAATATATGAAAAACTGTTTCTGAAGAACAGAAACATCTACGGCAAGAATCATCTATATTTTGTTTGATATATGTTTTCTATAATTCCTTGTGAAAACAACCTGATCCTGGATCGCAATTGCCAAGCCTTCTGTTTCAGCAAACAATTCTCCAGATACTAACCATTTATTCGATGCAATTTCATCAATATAATCATTTTTCAATTCTTTAGGGTGCTTTCCGTGTAGTTCCTTCTGCATCCAACTTTCTCTTTTAGAATTATCATCAAATATATCAAAATCTACCTTTTGCATTGTCAAGTTCAGAGGTGTAAGATTATAATCTGAAGCAACAACAATATCATGTAATTTAGAGGTTCTCTGTTTATCATGAAAATGGGAACGTAGATGAAAAATCTGTTTACTATGAAGATTATTCAAATCAATTAATCCACGACCTCCAAGATGTCTAGGTAGTGTAACTCTCTGAACAGCTGACTTTGGGTGGTGCTTATGATATTTACAGAGCATTTTCCTCGTTTGACATTGTAATTCATTTAGATCAGTTTTAGACCATTTAATAATTCCAAAAGAAGATGTAAGAATAGGAACAGCATAGGAGTTGATAGCTCTGAAAAGGTTTTTACTAGTTATAATATATATATATATATATATATATATATATATATATATATATATATATATATATATATATATATATATATATATATATATTAGAATAATAAGAAAAGAGATTCCTAAAATTGTATATAAATGCAATACTTTTACAAATCATGTAAGCAATAATTTCTTTGAAATCAGTTAATAAAATTGACAAAAGTTAGCTGGAAAGAAGGAAAATAATTAATAAATTTGAGCGTTATAGAATGGCAAATTGAGAAAAAGGGAAAATTTCAACAAAATCAACAGTTTAGTTAAGGATTCGGGTTTCAACCATAGCTGAATTGTCTGAAACATAAAATCAAAGAAGTTTCAACCATAGCTGAATTGTCTGAAACATAAAATGAAAGAAGTAAAAGTTCCAACATTACGAGGTCATGAAAATCTATGATTTCTAAGAATAATCGCCATCCAGTGAGTCGAATAAATACAAATTGCATTAAATAATTATCCTGTATATTTCGAAGAAATGTACAGGTTAATTCCAACATTCATACTGAAAAGTTTATCTATAACTGAACTGAGAAATTAAATTTTCCAAAATGTTAACTCGGAAAAATATAGATTTTCCAATTGACGAAAAAGACTTTGCAATAAAAACTTATTTTCCATTAATCCTGTACACATATATTTGAATTGATAAAATATGCAAGGAAGAATAGTTACAGTAGTTTACGTGTTGATCAATGATAGGAAAACCTCCAGATTTTTACCATACATATCCATAACGTGTCTCAGTTTATTTTAGTTTAAATTATGCTAAACAATATTCAAACACAAAATAATTCGGTGCTTGTTTTTTACAGGAATTTCTTTATTTTATTTAATTTATAACAGGTTGTGTTCTATCTTTGTGTAGATATTTGGCATAGTTTGCTCACTTCTTGATTGATTCTGAGACATACTAGATCTTTTCTAGTTTTGAAAAGTTTTAATTTTATAAGTAATTCAGTAATACTTTTTGTTGAGAGAATATTAGAATTACATTCGACTGTAAGGAAATTGTTCCAACTTAAAGTTTTCATATATACTTCCATTTGTTTCGTTTTATTCGATGATTTTGATGAATGTTGTAAAAATAAATACGCATTAGTAACACATCATGCGACTACGGCGCTGGTGACTCCGATTTTATCACAGATTCATCTCCTAGCTATTCAGACAAACCACTTGGCACTAGTTCAGTAATTTCTCCTAAAACACTCACTTACAGTCTTTTCAGTGCCGTCAAGGAGTAGCCTTCGGCACGAAGTGAATACCATCAAATTCACAATAATCCATCCGAGCGAACCATCATCCAGACTGAGATCACAGAAAAGTGAGTGTTAATTTTGAATTCCTCTGTCAATATCGTACGAATTTATTTCTGGTAACCGGCAACCTGGTTTGAATTCCACGTTCTTTAGGAGCCACGCTGATGTATGGTGATATATTATTAGAAAAGTTACGAACTCCCTTTTCAACAAGGTGTGATATTTCAGCCCGAATACTAACGGTTATACGTCTTTTACATTAAGCAGTTTGTGGAACACTTTTCAATATTATCGAAAATATTCAGGCGTATAAATGTGAATTGAAAATTTTTACATTTGTTGGGAGATCCAGTCGAGTGAAATATGTTGTCACATGAGAGACGCTGGTGTTGGAAATAGGAGAACATCAGTATTTAAATCTTTTCATTTAGATACTCCTGCCATCTGGTAGTAGAACTATATTGATCTTCATTTCGTATGCAGAAAGTTATTTTTGAAGAACTTTAGTGGAGTTCTGAAATTAATGTGACTATATTTTATCAGCATCGCTGGTAGATGGATAAGACGATTCGAACATTAAAATGATCACAATACGATTAAAGTGAAAGAAAATTTCGAAAAGTTGCCTTGAAAATAAAAAGTTCAGTAAATGTCAAAGTGGAACACTAGGACAAAGTTTATCTCTCGTTGAACAGAAGTTGTTCAATGAAAAAATGGATATTCGTTAACCCGTACCATATCACGTATTCAGACGGATATAATGAAGTTGATTTCTCACTGAGACATGTTTATTTTGATACACCACTAAATTTTTTGAAAACAATTTCATGTATTTATAATGAATAAAATTTAATTTATTGAAAACTGTCTGTAGAATATTATACCTCATTTTCAATCAATAATAATATTTCCGTCATGTCGCACTAACTTTATTTCTGATTCATATATATATTTTGTTACATGCCATACTTTATTTATAATGAATCTTGACGTATTTACAATGAATTCAACTGTTTTCATATACAATATGAATTTATTGATAGATAATCATTGTTTGAATTGATAATTAATACATCATAGGGATTTGGGAGAGGGTGAAGCATCTTCAAGCACATTTTAAAGAACTTGGTGGTAGTTGTGGATGTGGAGGATCTTAAGCATCGGAAGGTTGGTTCAATAAATTTAAGGTGTGACTATCATTGGATAGAATATAAATCGTTGGAGAAGCTGCATCTGCAGAAACTGCTGCAGCAGAAAGATTTCCAGAAGAATTTACAAATCTAATAGCTGATGAAGGATATAAACCTGAGCCAGTGTTTAATGCAGACGAAGCTTCACAGTTTTGGAAGAGAAGGCCAAAGAAAACATTATTTTTCAAAAGTGAGAAATCTGCCCTTTGATTTGAGGCTGAAAAGGATAGAGTTACATTGCTTCTATGTTGAAATGCATCTGGAGATTGTGTCATTCAATCACTGATGCCTTATAGATCGTTTAGTCCTCGTGCTTTCAAAAATCAATATAAGAATGACCTGT
Organism: Cryptolaemus montrouzieri; assembly: GCA_013387265.2. NCBI lineage: Eukaryota > Metazoa > Arthropoda > Insecta > Coleoptera > Coccinellidae > Cryptolaemus > Cryptolaemus montrouzieri. The sequence continues at coordinate 58,962,590 of JABFTP020000021.1, read as the reverse complement.
CAGTGTTTTGGTGTACTTATAGGAAAGCGTTGGTTACAAGCGCTATTTTTTGTGACTGGTTCCGGATTTGTTTCGTTTCAGAAGTTAAAAATGACATTTTACCTCCCAACACGACGTGTTTGCTTCAACCTATGGACCTAAGGAATAATCCATACTACAAACTCTATTACATTAAACGAACTTTCAAAATCATATGCTGGATAATATGGAATTTGATCCTGCTATGGATGTCCTGGACTGCCGGATGAAATGTGACGTAGCAAAATGTATCTTAAACCTAAAGAATCATTGAAACAACCCATATATATATATATATATATATATATATATATATATATATATATATATATATATATATATATATATATATATATATATAATTATATATATATACAGGGTGTTTCGAATAAGATGTCATAAATGGAGGATGCGAATCCTGAATGATTTGAGCAAGAAAGTTCGAAGAACCAATGGTCAAAAAATGCTTCGTTGCCGAGATACAGGGTGTTAAAGTTAAGAAAATTTTTCGATTTTCTCTCGATAAAACCTAGACTTCTCAAGATTCCGGGCTCAAATTTTCCACATAAGCTATTAAACACAATCTGAATCACCAGGTGAGGCCAAATTTTGGAACAGTATACAGGGTGATACTTTTCATGGGCCATGTTTAATTTTACCCTCGGAACTTTTTTTGGTACGCCACTGGCACTAACAAAAATAAAATCAAATAGATCATTCAATTTGAAATTTTTTGACTCCTGCATTTTGATCGTAACTATCACCGTTTCTGAGATATTAATTATTGAAAATAATCCAATAGTTTTCCCATATCGAAGCCATGGAGATATTATCTTAATAACTGATGCAATTTTTCAGGAATTGAGCTAAAATTTACATCAGATATCTCCTTATTGTATGTTTATAACAAAATGAGGCAAAAATTCCTGACAGTATACAGGGTGTTATTTTTTCACGTGCATTTTCCTCTTTTTGCCCCCTGAACTTTTTTGTGGTGCGCTACTGGTATATTCTGAAAACAGAATCAAACAGATTATTCAATGCGAAAACTTTTCTGTTCCTCGTATTTTTCTGTATCTGCCACCATTTTCGAAAAATTAATCAACAACGCCCGAACAGGCTACTCCTTTGCCTCTGTATATTTTTTCGGTGCATAACTGACGTTTTTCGTAATCAGAAACGGATTTTTCATTCAATTCGGTAATTTTGTGCTCATCTTGATCCTCATGTCTTTCACCGTTTTGAATTGAAAATCATCAGAATTTATCGTGTTTTCCTCATATCAAAACACGTTGGTGATTTCAAAAGGCTTAGTAGGCTCTGATACAATTTCGCAAATGAAATCATAGAAAAAAAACTTGACACTTCAATGATTGTAAGTTTTGTCATTCAGTTTGTTGTGCCTACATTTGGAACAGCTGTAAGTAGTAACCAATAATCTTTGAAATGGTTTTCACTAATGCAGAAATGGCCGATATACATTTCATATACGGTGTGGCTGAAGGAAACGCAGTGCACGCAAGGCGTTTGTATCAAGAACGCTTCCCTAATCGAATCATTCCTGATAGGCGTACGTTTTCTGACATCCACAGAAGATTGAGAGAACGGGGTACATTCAAACCGAATCATGACTTGAAAGGGGCAAATCGGAAAATAAGGACCCCGGAAATCGAAGAGGCAGTCCTAAATTGTATAGATGAGGATCCTCAGCTGAGTACAAGAAAAATTGGAAGAGAGTTGAATATCTCATTTGTATTGGTCTGGAAAATTCTCCATGATTTCTTGCTTTACCCATACCATATTCAACGCGTCCAAGCTCTACTACCCCGCGATTTTCCTCTGCGACTCAATTTCTGCCGATGGTTCCTTCATAACATTGCTCATAATCCCCTTTTCGATAGCGAAATCATCTTCACAGATGAGGCGTCCTTCTCGAGAAATGCAATCAGGAACTTTCATAACAATCACTATTGGACTGAAGAAAATCCCCATATGATTGAGGAATGTCACCATCAAAAACAATTTTCGGTTAATGTCTGGGTTGGAATAATTGGGGATTTCCTGATCGGGCCATTTGTTTTGCCAGACAGGCTGAATGGAGCTTTATATCGCCACTTTCTAGAAGAGATTTTACCTGTGTTGCTAGAAGATGTGCCGCTGCAAACTAGAAATAGAATGTGGTTTATGCATGACGAAGCACCACCACACTTCAGCATGGAAGCTAGAGAATATCTGAAAATGACATTCAATAACCGCTGGATAGGGCGTGGTGGACCAGAAGCTTGGCCTCCAAGGTCGCCAGATTTAAACAGTTTGGATTTTTTTCTTTGAGACATCTGAAAACTTTGGTTTATAGCTCTCCCGTGAATACACTTGAAGAATTGAGGAATAGAATTACAGCATCATGTGACGTCATCAGAAATACCCCAGGAATATTTCAGAGGGTGCGCACTATTATGCGGAGACGAGCAGAAGCATGTATTCTTTCAGGTGGAGGACATTTTCAACATCTTCTTTGATTTGTTCTGTTTGTTCAATTTTTGTTTTCATCATTATGAGTTTTTGTTATTGAAATCATTCGCGATTATTTATGTTGTTTATTCATTTACTTCCGATTTATACACTCAATAAAACACATTTTTGAATTCGAATTCAATGATCAGGGAAATGATATCACCCTTTATACTTTCTCATAAATCCTACCAATCTAGTGGTGCAGATCTTAAAATGTGAACTTCGTTTGAAATTCGAGCTCAAGGTCTTCACAAATTGCCGAAATAACATGAAAAATATCTTAAAGCTTTCAATACGGAAGGGACTATACGATTACTTTTCTTGATTAATATCTCGAAAATGGTGGCAGATACGGAAAAATACAAGGAACAGAAAAGTTTTCGCATTGAATAATCTGTTTGATTCTGTTTTCAGAATATACCAGTAGCGCACCACAAAAAAGTTCAGGGGGCAAAAAGAGGAAAATGCACGTGAAAAAATAACACCCTGTATACTGTCAGGAATTTTTGCCTCATTTTGTTATAAACATACAATAAGGAGATATCTGATGTAAATTTTAGCTCAATTCCTGAAAAATTGCATCAGTTATTAAGATAATATCTCCATGGCTTCGATATGGGAAAACTATTGGATTATTTTCAATAATTAATATCTCAGAAACGGTGATAGTTACGATCAAAATGCAAGAGTCAAAAAAAATTTCAAATTGAATGATCTATTCGATTTTATTTTTTGTTAGTGCCAGTGGCGTACCAAAAAAAAGTTCCGAGGGTAAAAATGGAACATGGCCCATGAAAAAGTATCACCCTGTATACTGTTCCAAAATTTGGCCTCACCTGGTGATTCAGATTGTGTTTAGTAGCTTATGTGGAAAATTTGAGCCCGAAATCTTGAGAAGTCTAGGTTTTATCGAGAGAAAATCGAAAAATTTTCTCAACTTTAACACCCTGTATCTCGGCAACGAAGCATTTTTGACCATTCGTTCTTCGAACTTTCTTGCTCAAATCATTCAGGATTCGCATCCTTCATTTATGACATCTTATTCGAAACACCTGTATATATATATATATATATATATATATATATATATATATATATATATATATATATATATATATATATATATATATATATATATATATATATATATATATATATATATATATATATATATATATACCTAAGTCTAGGTTTTATCGAGAGAAAATCGAAGAATTTTCTCAACTTTAACACCCTGTATCTCGGCAACGAAGCATTTTTTGACCATTGGTTCTTCGAACTTTCTGCTCAAATCATTCAGGATTCGCATCCTTCATTTATGACATCTTATTTCGAAACACCCTGTATATATATATATATATATATACAGGGTGATATATATATATATATATATATATATATATATATATATATATATATATATATATATATATATATATATATATATATATATATATATATATATATATATATATATATATATATATATATATATATATATATATATATATATATATATATATATATATATATATATACAGGGTGTTTCAGGTAAGAGTGGAAATACTCAAATGGTAGATTTCCGATATGGAGGGCATCTCGGAACACTTATATGAACGTAATAGAGTTATAGTCTCTTTTCTGAATTTCGTCGAAATTTCGATCGGCCATAATTTCGTTACCATTTCATACTTTGAAAAAAGCCAGGTCCGGATTGTCATGAATGTATTCAAAGTGCTTCAGGATATAAAAATTTATATCATAATAAAAAACAAACAAGAACTGTTGATTCGGAAGAACCAATAAAATAATTTGGCACACTGAAATCCTCCGAGAAAAAGATTTATTCACGAAAACATTGGGAATCTCTCTAGTCAATTCATCATTGAATTCCTAATTAAGCTGATATCAATGCAATTGGGAAGCAAACATATTGAATCTCTCAAAATAATCAATTTGAAGTATGTTTCGTTTTCTCGCAACGAAAATGAGACTTTTTTCATTGTGCAGGGTCGGACTCCAAAGAAATGTGTCCCTGTTCAAGGAATCGTAAGATTTGAGTATTTTTTCTCCAGATATCGTGAAAGAAGATAATAAATTGATCATAGATTATGAGATGTTTCATTGAATGGATTTTGTTATATCCGCTCATTCAGAAACTAAGAAATTTTCGCAATTAAATGAAAAGAAAATTTTTTTCTAGGGCAAAGAGATGAATATAATAATCAGATATATTTCGCATTCAACGGACATTTTTAGGTATTTTACTAGTGAGTGAAAGTTCGATTTATAATTCTATTCATTCCTGATTTCATCTCAATTACCTCTCTAAATGAGTAAAGCTCACCATGTCCTTTCCATCTTATGTAAGTACCATCTAATATCCGTACTCCAAAGTGAAATTCATAGACAAAATTCACTGAGCTTACAGGCCATAGAACGCATTGAAGTTTCTCTATGATGACTGTGAACCTACTGTCATAAAACGGAGGTTCTTATATTATTGGAGTTCAGTCAACAATAATTCAATTTTCACGAGTTTAAAATATCTTTTCCATTCAGAATGAATGCCCTTATTCTCCCATGAAGAATATGCAGACATGCTAATTGTTTATGGTGCTTGTTGATGTAATGCCGTCGAAGAGGGAATATCGCATTCGGTTCCCGAATAGAGACAGGTTCCCTTCAAGCCACAAGTTCAGTAAGTTATATCAATTTTCTCGAAGGACCGGGTACTTTTCATCGCTATAAAGAAACGAGAATATGCGGAAAATAATCGAATTCATGAAGACGTAATTATTATTATCGTTCTCAATAATCCCACTACTACTACCAGAAAAATGGGAAATAAGTTAGGTATTTCCCACAAGAAGGTATGGAAGATTCTTAGAAAGGAAAAGTCACTTATCATTTATAGCCAGTATAAGACTTGGAACCTGGAGATGAAATTCCTCAGCTGAATTTTTGCCATTACATTAGGAACCATAGAAGATTTAATTGGAGGATAATTTTCAAAGATGAATAGCTCTTCACGAGAAACGGAATTTTCAATTCACGTAATAGGCATTGCTGGGCTCGTAAAATCCTAGATCTGTTTACAAACGGCGATCACAGTACAAATTCTCAGTGAATGTATGGTGTGCGGTATTTAATAACCAATTGCTAGGACCCCACATATTTGAAGAGTCTTTGAATGGGCAGCGTTATTTGGACTTTCTTAGGAATGATCTGCCCGAACTGATGGGCCCAGCAATGCATGAAAGAAGAGGTACGATTTTCCAGCATTATGGCGCAGGCCCAACATTTTGCTTTGGATATAAGGGCCCACCTAGATCACCAATACCCTAATAGATGGAAAGGTCAAAGTGGGCCTATCGCCTGGCCTGTTAGATCGCCAGATCCTAATTCTATAGACTACGTCCTACGGGGCTATTTGAAGGAGAAGGTGTATCAAGGAAAAATGAGAAAGAGGAATGAGTTGATCGAGAGTATGAGACTCAACTGTGACTTGTTGCCAGAATCTCCTGACATCATTAGAAAGGCAACAGCGAACATTTACAAGAGATGTAGAGCTTTCATTGATGAAGGGGGTCTTATTTCGAGAATAAATTATGAACGTACATTTTGAAGCGGAATGGAGTTCATATTTCCCCTGATGAAGATATAGGTAATATTTGAGAAATTCGTAATTGGATCTCAAAAATGCAATTGGATTGTCATTAGAATAATTGCAATTTGGATATGCAATTTTGTAACCGGATACCTTATAGAGTCCAGATAATTTTTGTTCGTTATCCTCAAGGTGTTCGAGCGTGAAAAAAAAATCGACTACAGCAAAAGCATAATCATACGTTCTCGCATAATTGGCGAATCAGTTGAAACTATCTCCTGAGCAGTTCGTTTTTGAACTATTTTTTGTAGGGATTCCGCCTATTTTTAGAAATATTTTATATTCCTCATGTGCAATAGATATAACGAATATTATTGAATTTCTTTTCACTAGAACCCACCTTATTTTCAAGAAATTGGAGTTCGAATTTCATGTGGAAGTCTAGAGTCATTTTTATTGCTAATATTACACATTAAACTCTGACCACAGAAAATGTTTACGATTATCTCTTGAAATATACTACAAAACTGCAGTTGATGTCATGAATTGTCGACCTATTTTCTGTTCTGTCAAGTTTACACCTTCTTAGTTGGACAGAGCCAAGTTGGTTTTAGTTGCTAATTGCTAATTAAATGCGAAAAGCAGGATATTGCTGGATATTTCTATTTTTTCTAGCGTACGTGTTGCTCTCAATACTACAAATTAAAATATACATTATTGACTGTACAGAGTGTTCGGTGAGAAAGTTACATATTAAAATAATGATTTTTTTTGGAACTCCATATATTTTACCGTTTTTGACTATTTCTTTTTATTAGGAAGGACAGTGAGTTTCGTAACTTCCCCACTACCTTATTTAAGAGTTTTTGCAAATATGCGACATCTGAAATTGGAACACTTCTTACCTATTGATTTCAAATTGCTTGGTTGATTCTGAATTGGTCCAAAAATATTATAATACTGAAATTTTCTGAAATTACAGAGTAAAATATATACAGGGTGCTAGCAAACGAGTTTTAAGTTGTGTCATTCAAATTATATATCTCATTTTTTCATATGGCAGAGTCTATGTAAATCTTCGAGAACTGATTTGGAAATGCACGAATCTTTTGGAACAGTTCCGAAGATATTTGAGAAAGATAGAAAATCTTCCATTATCAATTTTTCAAACATTTTTATAAACTTGAATGAGACCATAGCATTAAATATTGCAAATCAAAACCTGTTACATACAAAATTCAGGAAATTTGGTGTAGAGGACTAAATTGATAAAAGAAAATATATGATTTCTCTATATTGGACCAAATCGATATCAAAACATATATATATATATATATATATATATATATATATATATATATATATATATATATATATATATATATATATATAAATAAATACTCCGTACATTTTTCGAAGCGGACATAAGGAATATTGATAAAAGTAACCTTTATTTATCCTAAAAATTCTACAATGAAACAAAATACTGGGTGTCCTGTTGGAAAAATCAGAACTTTGGTACCGAATATCCCAAAGTATTTTCAATTTGCATAATTCAGAACAACATATACCACTGCAAAAAAAAATTTTGAGATTTAGTATTTTCTAGTCCTTTCTCTACAATTTGCATTCATCGTACTATCCGTCTCAAGCGCTCATCCTGTATAATTAAAGAAAAAAAAAGTTTGATATGCATCAGGCAGAGAACACTAAATACAATGCAAATGCCTTCCAATCTCTTAACTTGAAAAATTTCAAAAACTGGAAGGAAGGCAGAAATTCGGCACTACGAAGGCAGAAAAGATTTCCATTAAAGAATAACCTATCAGACATAGAGAATGCCATTCGAAAAAATGAAAGAAAAAGCTGATTTGAATGAAAACAAAACTCCATTACGAATGCTCTTATATTCTTAACACCGAAATTTCAGGAATACTCACTGATCAAGTATTTTTGGACCAACTCGATTATGAAAAAGCGTTCAGTCATGAATAGTTAAATTAGGAAAGTAGCTTGAAATAATCCTCGAATTTCATGTCGAATACCTTGACAACCTTTCGAATTAGTTCTAAGGGCTATTGGCGACATTGAAAGAAAAAATTTGAAAATTCGCCATTTCCTAGTCGTTATCCTACTCTTCGACCCAGATGATTAACCTGTATAAACTAAAACGGAGAATAAGTTAGGCATGCTTGGAGCAAAAAATATCTTTCGACCTATTGTCATTCAGAATTTCGAAAACGACAAAGACAGAAAAAGTTTTCATTAAAATGATGTTTAAAAAAAAGTGCGTTTGATTCTTCAAGTTCAAAAGCTAGTCGCTATCTCTTATAAATGCTAAAATCTTAGCAGACTTGTCATGAACCATGTTAATGCGTCATTTGTTTTTAATGGCTTCTTTAACAGCATCTGTCACGATTATTAGCTAGATAAAAACGTCGGCCAGGGCGATCTTCATGAGATCTCTTGTAACATCTACCCTGCGATCAGGCGATCGACCACGATGTCTTTTATCATCTGGCTTTCTTTAAATAACAAACCTTTTCATGTTGTCTCTTCTTTGAATATGACAAAAAGGCTCAAAATTCTGCGGTGTACGGTAATCGACATGCACTGAGGATGTCGAATTTCTTGAAGAAATATTATTATGATATGTTATCGAAGGTAATCTCAATACATGCCTCCCAACCCACATACCTACTAGCCAAGAGTTGGCTGCAATTAAAAACATAGAGAAGAACAAACATTTTACGAATCTTTTGTTGTTTCTAGTGATAATATGATGATCTCGAATTATCCTAATAAGATGTATATATATATATATATATATATATATATATATATATATATATATATATAAAGAAACCACGTGATCAGCTTCTTGACATCTCAAATCCCAACCTAAATGGTAGATACGAAAATATTGTCCGCCATATAATAATGTCCATTATATTGAATTGTATCATTCAGTCTTTTGTATTATCTCACAACTCTCATTTGGTACCTATTTAAAATTAAATTAATGGAAATATACTGCTGTCTTTGGGAGTCCACCTCATCGAATTCAATTTGGCTTCATTCTGTTTTCTGTTTTCCTCTGAGTAAATTCTTTTATTCAATATTCATATTTTGTGGGCACATGAAAAATAAACGGTTTTCAGTATATTGAAGTACACCATATGGGATTATCGAAGCGTCACTCGGATAACCATACATTCCAATCAAACCAAAGGCATTTGCAAAATTTCAGCCAACTCAGGCGGCGAAGACAAAAAGGCTCCTAGCTATACCGATCGGCTACAAAACTGCGGTCGGCAGTCCTGGCACCTCACGTTTCATTATGGACATTAATCCCATGAAGTACTTCAAGCCTGACATGCACAATTCTTTCCTGTAGACTACATGTAAAAATTTTCTCCTGATGGAAAGTAAATCATTGAAATGTTGAATTTTGATTATTCAACACTATTTCGCTTTGAAGTGAAAGAAAATGGTATCCGTATATCAGATGACTGATAGAATAGCCAAATTCTTATGAATGACATTGTCAGTCACATCATGGCCCCTCCAAATATATTGTAAAAACCTACACATAAAAATTGATTGAATAATCCCTCTAGTAGGTTTAGCAGTTCAGTTAAAAGCAACACGATATCAGAGGAATCGTTTATTGAAAAATTACAAATAACGGGCAAGAATTTCATCTACTCGAATGCTTTAAACCGGCAATACTATTTGACGTAATATCCACTGTTAGATATAAATATTCAGTTAGAAACTGAACGGATTTGTATATTGTGGACGTTAGAATGTTCCCATATGAATGAAGCTATGATTAACTGTAAAATGTACGGATTCAAAATGTTAGTCAAGATAAGGTAAGGCATAATATATATATATATATATATATATATATATATATATATATATATATATATATATATATATAAAAATATAGATAAAAGGAATGCCAATGGGTTCTCCTCTTTCACATGTATTGGTTAACTTATATAGTTTTAGGAAATAGAGCCCTCACAAGTGCTCCTTTGAGCCCAGAATTATGGCTGAGGTATGTTGATGATATTCTTATCGTTTGGGAACATGGCTTGCTAGAACTGAATAATTTTCTCAACTACTTAAACAGCATAGAACCATCTATCAAGTTTACTCTAGAAGAAAAAAAAGAAAATGGAAAATTATCTTTCCTCGACGTAATGTTGCACAAGAAGACCAACAACTCTCTTGTATATCTAATCTATAGAAAGCGGAATACAACTCCTATATTCCGACCTTTTTGAACCTTCCGTGATATATTACCAACTCTCCAAGAGAAGATACCTCTGGAAAGTGAATGCGTTCATGGCATCCCCTGCAAGGCTTGCAAAAAAGTTGTATACATGACAAACAAATAGACGTATGTCGGTTACAGTTCAAGAACATAACAACGCAGTCAAAAGCAGACAATCATCGTCTGCAGTGTTTCAACATATAAGAGACTTCAAGCACCAAATAGATTTCGACAAAACGAAACAACTAGCAAATATCGACAACTTCAGTAAAAGGGTGATTAGGGAAGCCATTGAAATTGAAAAGGGGGAAAACATCAGTGAGAGAGACGACGCTCTGGATCTATCCCATGCGTGGAAAATAGTTTTGAATAAAAATCAGGTGCGAGGTCCTACACAAACTGAAGATATGGAGAGTGCGAGTGAGAATCGCGAAGAAGGGAATGTCAGGTCTCACTCGACAACCAGTTGCAGTATGCCTTACAATATGCGGACCGAGAAGAAAATAAACAGACCGTTTCGCAGAGAAAAAGTAATCATTTCGGAGGATATGAAAATAGAGAATGTGATTTCTTCGAAACGTCGCCAACGCGGAGAAAATAATTATATATATATATATATATATATATATATATATATATATATATATATATATATATATATATATATATATATATATATATATAAGGGTTTAATCCCGACGAGTTGCCTATATATCTGTTCATGAAATCAAACTGATTTCATGAAAATATAAATCCACCACCCGGTAATTAATACCACAGCCAGGCAATGATCATAATCAAAACATATCCTGGAATTATTATATATTTGGAGAACCTTAAATGTTATGAAAATATATCAGTCTACCAGAATATATACAAATTATAGCATTATCAGCCAATAACATCAATGTACCAACGAGCAGTATCAGCGGCGTTCTCCTCGGGAAAATCCAGTGTACGAACCTTATGAAAGTAACACTGAATGTTATTCATTCATAGTTTTTTTTATGTGAAGTGATGAACGATCGAATAGAATACTGCCGTGAATATAAACGATTAAATTCCAGGAACGTATATTACATTTATATATACAAATAAATAAAATATGAAATGAGATTCTGAGCAGTATAAACTGAAGCGGAAACCTATGACTCTACCTCAATATTTTTTCGGAAAGTAAACTACGAAGAATATTGATGACTGTTATCTTCTGTAACTGTTCGAATAAATTTTTCTTTAGAACTAACATCCCAATACATTTGTGAAGATTCCTAGGAATAACACCTGTTGTAGAAATAATAATCGGTAGAATAAATATTTTTTCATTATCCACATTTTTTAATCTCGTCGGAAAGCATCATATATTTAGAAATTTTTTCATTGTATTTATTTTGTATATTATGTGTGTCGGGTATAGCAATATCAATTATATATGTTATTCGATTGTGTTTATCAGTAAGAATGATATATGTCCTATTGTGTTTTCCAGCTCTGTTGCATAAAACTGTTTTATCAAAATATAGTTTATATTTCTCGTTTTCACTAACAATCTCAGGTTCATATTTGTAACATTTTTAAAAAATTTTTTGAATGAAAATCTTTTCTATTTACGCCTAATATCCAGAAATATTTATGAACAAATTTTCGTTCTTCTCTACATATCTAATTTGAATATAAAAATAATTACTTTTCACAAGACACAGACATGTTCTTGCGCATAATTTTATTCGGAATTTTTTCCATTGACATTTGAATTCACATTTTTTTTATGTTACGTTCATTCTGTTTCCGAGCTTTTTGATTGCTCGACCGTTTTCTTGATAATTGTTTTTCTTCATCTTCGGGTAGAATTTCATCTTGAGCTCACCTTCACCATTTTCTGTAGTTTCTCATTAGTTTTTTTGTATCATTATTGTTCTGGTCCTGATGACCTTCATTATTCTGATTACCACTCATTACTTTATTTGTGACGCGTTTCGACGAAACAGCGCCTTTGTCAAACAACGTGATGAGTGAAACTGCTTAAGACAAGTCACAGAACTACTATTTAAATGACTCAATTTGAAGTAACTGTTGCACATCTTATTCCGAACCAATAAATGCAAATAATATTCTAAAACTGTAGGAAGATGTACATTTTATCAAAAAGTACCTGGAATAGGTCAATGAAACAAAAAATATTTATTTTTCATCTAAATTTATTTTATCGTCCTCGAAGTAGGCCCTGACGAAAAGATACATTTACGCCAACGAAAAATTCAATCATCAAAACATTTTTCAAACGCTTTTTCCGAAATCGACTTTAGGTCTCACCGCGAATTCTGTTTTGTCTTTTATCGATTCAATACGGGTACGTTGAAGTGGAAATTTGAATTTTGGAAAAAGAAAATAGTCGGCCGGACCATATCAGGTGAATTAAAAACTAGTTGTTCGGTGGTAAGTTTTTGGTCAGAAATTCATTCACAATGATAGCCATGTGAGAAGATTCATTCTCATGATGCAAAATCCATGGGTTTTCTTTTCACAAATTTGGCCTTTTTCCACAAATTTGCTGTCTCAAACGCGGCACAATACTCAGGTAATATTCTGTATTTACCTTCTAACCTTCTGATAAAAATTCCGAGTGCACAATACCGCGATAATTGAAGAAAACACTCAATATTACCTTGATTTCTGATGGACTTCGACGTGGTTCTTTCGGTTTCGGTCCATTAGGTATGTGTGATTCCGAAACTTGATTAGTGGTTTCCATGTTAAACTCATGAACCCATGTCTCACCAGCTACAATGCGTTTTATGAATGAGGCATATTCTAGCATGTTCTAACATGTCTTCTTACCTTTACTCGATTCAATTCTTGAAGAAAATTCAGGTCTTTTGGTACCAGTCGAGCGGAAACGCGTTTCATGCCCAGATAATCGTTCAAAATGGTACGAATTAATTCGTGAGACAGAAAGTTTATTGCCTATTTATCTCAAACCTAAATAACGATTTTCAATTACCATTTCCTTCACTTCAACTTCAGATGAAGATATTGATGACTGACCACAGCGATGCAAATCTTCCACTACATCTTGACCGCTGTAAATGCACGGTACTACTCATATGCACGTGTGTTTGATATCACCGTTAGCTTTCTGTAACATTTTCAGCGATTCGCATCAAAAATCTCCTTCGCAATACAAAATTCGAGAAAAATTCTTTGTTCGATATTTTTATTCATTGCAAAACTCGCAATACACACATTGTAAATATTGTAAACAAACAGAATGACAGATCGCGTACAAACTCTGCGTCAGTATGGAAAACAGTTGTGAAAACTTAACAAAAACAAAAATTGAAATATGAAAACCTCTGTCTCTTCTTCAGTTACCATGTGTTTTACAAATCTTGAATCTGAATTGACTCGTTCTAGTATGTCTTCAGCTACTTTCACGCGATTCAATTTTTGAAGAAAATTCAGGTCTTCTGGACCCAGTCTAGTGGCAAAGCGTTTCATGACTAAATAATCGTTTAAAATGATACGAATTGATTTGTGAGACACAGAAAGTTCATTTTTTATCCCTCTTGAATTTAAATGACGAATTTCAAATGCCGTTTCCCTTAATTTATCGATGTTAACTTCAGTTGAAGATGTTGATGGTCGCCCAGAGTGGGGCAAATCTTCCATCACATCTTGACCGCTGTTGAATGCACTCTACTACTCATATGCACGTGTTCCTCAGATAATGTCGTATCGTTAAATTGCTAATTTGTACCCCACTGTTATGTTGACGTAGCATTTGAAGGTGCCTAACAGTAGCGAACGTTTGTCTCAACGAGGAAATTCATAATTAATATCATGGATCACCGTCGATGCTCGTAGTCGTCCTTACCCATGTCTCCTCTCATGACTTCCAGTTTCCCTGTACTGCTGATCAGTTGTATGGGACAACCCAAGCTTTGGCTTATTCTTGTATAAGTTCAACATAGGTCATCTAACTCCACAGCTTTTCTCTCTGCCGGGGTCAAATTTCGTGATTCACGTTGCATTTCCACCGAAAATTGAAATGTTCAGGAAGAACGAACTTTTCTAACAAGAATTGATGAATAACTACTGTAATTAATATGTAGCGGTTTCTTATAAAATCTTAATTTATTGTTTCCCTTTTTTCTCATGGTGGGAACATTTGCTCCAAGAAAACTATCGAATTTATTTGAAATATGTCCGAATATACCCGTTGGCGCAATGAATCTTAAGAAAAGTTTTTCAATATTTCACAGACCAACTGTGTCTGCTTAATATACTTTCCAACTCAAGAATACTTTTGGCTGACAAAATACAAATGCAACATTAACCATGAAGTATATTTTAAAACAAATGCAAGACTATAGCTCTGGATAACGAGGTGGGCATATCTTTGGCCCTTCATGTATTGACCATTTTACTACAAAAATCAAACTAAACGCATATGACCCTTGTTTGTTGATTGGATGATTAATACATCGCTCGAATTGGGAGTGAAAGAAACATTAAATTCAAACAATTCAAATACTTCACGAATACGCTCATGTGATTCATGTCTTCGATTTTTCATTTTATTTGATTTATTATTTATAAACTGGATGTGATGTGATGAGGAATTCAACTTTTTCCACTCTATTGAGAACAGTACTTCTAAGGATTAGATTTTCTTGGAATGCAACTTTAGAATTCCACTTCCAGTTTTTATTGTGGATGTATTATTTCGCGACTGTATTCCTAATACTAAATATCCTGAGTCAAATACTGAACATATTGTATTTTCAGGTTTATCAACATTATATTTGGCCTCATTTCCTGACACAGCCCCTAGGGGCCTCGGATAACTAACTGTTCAAATATTTGGTAAGTGAAGAAAATATGTGGTTTCAACTACAAATTTAATGAATATATTGTTAGTGTGTATGAAGGGGAAGTAAACTGGTTAAGCAATTATCATCACCATAAGTTATTATCTAAACTAACATTCCCAGGAATATGTATAGAGTGTCCCATTTCCGGAGACTATAAAGAGAGCGATATCATTAGGCGTTTACATAACCTCCTTTTCCTAACAAAAGGTCCTGATTGTTTCTTTTCCATTTTAACTACTCACTGAGAGCTTGCTAATCATTTCATATATTCGATATTTATCTGTTCAAAGAACATCAATGAATACATTTGTTTATTTATGCTCAATCGACCGCAGATTGTTAATGCAACTCAGATGATAAAATTGCTATTGAATCTTTTTTCCAATGCTCGATGATTTTTGTTACATTGCAGTGATCGGCACTGGAATAACAAATTTGTCGAAGAGCATAGTAAAAACGAGGAAGGTAATACCTTCAACTCAAATATATAATTTATTCAGGTCGATTACTATATTTGAAGGAGAATGTGTATTCGTTTAAAGGCGCTTATCAATATAACAGATTATTGCTGTAACAGTTTTGAATCGTTTTTTCGATATCACTCTCTATTATTGTATGTTTTCATACTAAACGATCAAATTGACCACACAAATAAAACTTAATACTTAATCAAACCTAACACCATGGTCTGACTCCATTTCACTCTTGCTGAAAAAATAAGAAATTTAGTCAGACCAAGGATCCAAGTAGAATGTCTTTCAAAATTCTCATTTTGTTTGATTTGTAAACAACAATTCGTATTAGAATTGGGATTTGTTTTATGAATTTGGTAAATTATTTGTTGAAAAACACAACGAATTCAAACCACCCTGATCATGCCTCAGCCACGGCCTCTGATGTTGATGTTCACTCGCTTTTTGAAGAGGGCTAAATTGTAAGTTATCGTAAAGATATACGATGGGAGAGAGTTCCCATTAGCCCTGAAAACAAAATAATTTTATAGACAGCGGTACGTGCCTGTGCTAGTTGGATCGTCCGCTAATGAGAGTTTTCTGTAAGCCTAGTTTTTCTTTAGAAGTGGATTCTTTCCAGGACCATATTTTTCAGTTCTTCCGGCATTTACCATAGAAGTATCTGTACAAAAAGAGAAGTTGAAGATCACGCGAGATCTCCCGGTGGTCAATGAGGCGCACTGCTCTCTTCTGAATTCTAACAAACAGTTGTGATGAAAGCTTGCTTTGTATAAAAGCATCAGCTGTGATGGCGTAATGTACTGCTTAGCCCTGAAAAGAAAACTGAGTTGAGCAGAAGCAGATTCGACAATGGATGAAACATGTCTGTAAACTCCGGTGTTGGTTGTGATGCTGAGTAGGTGCATGTTGGATATCGAATTTCACTCAATTTATCGAATCTCTTTCTTCAAAATTACCATCTCCTCTTTTGATATAAATAGATAAATTACGGCGCTCCAATCGAACATCCAGAACATCACCATTGAAAATGTAGGAAGCTGTGAAATTTCTTCTTTCAAATAAATTGCATTCACCTGTTTCTTCTTCTGTTCCCCTGAAGAATATGTCAGAAGCTACTAAGATAAAAGCTAAAATACCACAGATTGTTCGTTATCTTTGCATCTCTCCAGAATTATGAAATATCGAATTTCCAATAACTACGAACACGAATTAGTCAGTAACACAGACATATGTATTTATTTTATAATTTCTTTCGTTCTGAGCTATATTAAAAAAAATACAAATAAAAAAAACAAGAATAATAACTATAGACATAAACCACACCGAGAAATAATCAATAACTGAAATTGAATACTAGTGGCCGTCACCTGATGCGAATCCATTTCAAATGACAAACAAAAGAAATTGGATTTAATTTTACTAATTAACTGTAACCCTTTTCGACGAAACTGCGCCTTCATCTAATACAAAATAAAAACTGAAATAAGTATAAAAATTTGCATATGATCTACACAAACGGATTAAGAGTGAGTAACCTCATGCAAATTCACAGAACTATTATCTGAATCACTGAGCCGGAATCAAATTACGTAAAGGGGAATTATTGTCAAAATCAACCTGTTCATTCAATAACGTATCAGAAGGTTATATAAATGGATCAGGAAAATTAAGGGATTCCCAGAAATCAATATCTAGTTTTTTATTAGATGGACTTGAGAATTTGAAATGTTGGCTGATATTATGATTTTCATCTGTTGAATGGTTCGCGTAATTCAAATCAGTTTTTCTATTGATGAAACTACGATAATATTCATTGACTCTCATGCTGAAATTTCTGTGAGTTTAATCAATATAAAAACCTAAAAAAGTCTAGGGAACACTTCTGAATATCGATATTTCGTATCCAGAACGATGAATATGGATGATTTTTTTCAAGAAATGAACACTTGAATCAATTTCTCACCAAATTATGTGGAGTGTCACACAGATTTCAGTTTTTTTTTATAAAAAACAAAAACTGCAGCTGCTTTATAATCATTTTATGTATTCAGTGTTTGAAATCAGTTAGTTGGCACTTTGTTTCTGTAGTAAGCACAAATAAAAGATTCAAGTTTTGTGATTCGACCATGGAAAGACGACATTTGACTAGAGAAGAGATGTTACGAGCTGTTGGCATGCTCCAAGCTGGAATCTTACAACGGGAAGTATCCAGGGTTCTGGAAAGTAGCCCAAGTGTCATAAACCGTTCATGGTCGCGTTTCAATGAAACAGGTAGCGTAGAAGAACGCCATACAAGTCGTTTCAGGAATACTACAGTCGCCCAAGACCGATTTTTGGTTCTACAAGCCAAAAAAAATCGTACTACCACAGCATCTCAATTAGCTCAAGAGCTTTCACGAGTTCATAATGTACAAATTTCCGACCAAACTGTGAGAAATCGACTGCACGAAGGTCAACTCCACTCCAGATGTCCTTCAAGAGTTCCACAACTGACCCATGGAAATTGCGCTGCTCGTTTAGCTTGGTGCCAAGAACACGTAAACTGGGATCAAGAGAGGTGGGCCACAGTTCTCTTCAGTGATAAATCTAGATTTAGTTATTATCCCGATTCGGGATGAATTGGAATATGGAAGGAACCTGGAAAGCAAAACCGTCTCCAGCATGCTCGAGAAGTTGTTAGACAGGGAGGCGGATCAGTGATGTTTTGGGGAGGTATACGCCTTGGTGGAAGAACTGACCTCATTTTCATACCGAACAACCTCACGGGAAATTCTTACGCAAATGAGATAGTTTTACCTGTAGTGGTACCGCATCTCCAAACAATGGGTCAAAATCCACTCTACCAACAAAATAATGCCCCTCCTCATCGTGCAAGAGTTGTCTTGAACGTTCTTGAAGAGAATGATATCGATTTTCTACCGTGGCCATCTTGCTCCCCAGATCTGAATCCCATCGAGCATGTGTGGGACACCTTAAAAAGAAATCTCCTGTGTCAAAACGTCTTCCATCATAAACAGGAGCTTCTATTAGCAGTTCAGGGGACTTGGAATGACTTAGGCCAAAATGTAATAGACAATTTAATATTGAGCATGCCTCGAAGATGCCAAAGTGTCATTAATAACAGAGGTGGACCTTCTGGGTACTGAAAAATATAAGTGCTTCCATATCGTTTCGAAAGTATTAGTTCAGGATTTTTTTTTGTGTTTTACCAAATTTCGTCATTTTCAAATTTCAAATTTTTTTTTATTATAGGTGCTTTGGAGAAGTCTAGACTTTTTCGAGGTGTTTACATCTCACTACAATTATCGCAGTTGAGTTTGTATACATCCTGTTCCTTTCCTGTATCTATTTGATCATTATTATATTTGGTAATTTTGGATAGATGATTATCGCTTAGGAATGAGACATGTGATTGAAACTCGTTCAGTAAATGGCAAACTTCCCTACGTATGTGAGGCGACCATATTTATGATCTTTAGATTTTTGGTATACCAATTCTCTTGGCTTGTGTTTTCTTTTTTTGTTAAGTATTTCAGTTATATTTGATTTTCAACTATTAGTAGGAGCTATTTGATTATAAATACAAAGTTCTTTGTTGAAATTTTCTGAACATACAGGAAAAATAATAATCTTTTGATCCTGTAGTGGAAAGCTGCCGTTTCATGTTAAATAGTATGAAACGGCGTATCAGGAATTGCGATGTCATTAAGAGAAGTTATGAAAGATGGCGAAATCATGCCTATAATTTAATTCAGTAATAGTGTTACTACTTACTTCATAAAAGTTTTGTTGAATTTCGGTAGTGAATTTCATTTACGGATGAATGGAATATATAAACTTTTCGAAAATATTCGTCAGTATCAGTAAAACATACCATAATAATTATGACCTTCATACCGAAACTAATATAAAATTGTTTAGTTGAAGTATCATAACTATTCTCTAACTTAGAGAACATTACCGTAGTTTCATCAATAGAAAAACTAATTCAAACTACACGAACCGTTTAATTTAAAAAAATCATAGTTCCAACAAACCTAACATTCATCTAGTGAAAAACTGGTTATTAATTGTTGAAAATCTCTTGGAATTAGTACAGATAAAGATATTATTGAAACAGTAAGGCTTAGACCTTAAGTTGTTTTCGGCTGAGTGATTTAGATTAGTAGTTAGATTAGAATTTTCCTGAGGTAGTTTTACTCACTTTTAATCCTTTTGTGAAGGTCATATACCAAATTTTTGTACATAACTTTAGTTTTTAAATTGTATTCGTCTAACGAAGACGCAGAATCATCGCAACACGTTGAAAATATATTAAATAAGTGTAAATGAAATATCTTCTGTTTGTCATAATAAATAATTAGTTAGCAATGATGATCTTTTACTTCACTTCCATGACTACGCATGGTCGACTAGGAAAAGAATAATGAAATTAGAAACCATGTCATATTTTCGAAAAGCTATCAGTGGGTGCAAAATCATCAAAAAGAAATATATAAATATACAATACATAGTTCCATTTGAAAAGAGGTAACTTATGCAAATATCTCAAAAACAAAAACGAATGTTCCAGGATATTTCGTAACAGCTGATAAGCAAGCCGTGACTGAAGATGGCAAGATGTCAAAAACCTCTTGCACAGAAACTATGGAAGCCCGAGCAAATCTCTTCATGGCATATATGGTTCAATCGATTATTGGTGAAATGTTTCGGAACCGTTTAACTGTATCTCTAGTTATAACAGAAAAACCACTGAAAACCTTTGAAAATGGAACACCTTGTCCAATAAAACAATGATTTTCCTCGTAAACAGAGTAAATAACAAAGAAAATTGAAATTTTGCACACTTACGCATATGGAAAAAATGTAAGGATATCATGAAACTCCTCTGTAACTCCTTTTGGAAGTAGGAACTGTTCCTTTCATAAGTTGATAAATTATTTAGTGACAAATCAATTAGTATTTCTATAATAATTTTATGAACATATGATTTTACTATCGGTTTAGAGCGGAAGCCGTTATGAGATACCGGTTAGAAATTAAGCTTTTGTAAAACTTTCAGTGATGAGATAACATTAAAAGTTTATAGTGAGGTATCATTTGAGTACTGATGAACAAACTAGTTGGAACGTTTGAGGGTGAGGCAGACAGAAGCTGCACAAGGCAGACCTAGAGGTAGATCTAATGTTCCTTTCTAAGATGAATCTTCGGTTGGACTGCAGATTAAAGACGAGTGTTACTGGAGACAACTTAGCAATATTCGGAGAATAAGAGAAGCCCACGTAAATATAGCTAAAAAGGAGGTTCAGGATTGTTTGGGATATTATCTGTTTCAATCGCAGAACTGATTCGCAAGATTCCATACTTATCAGATTCTCTGTGCTAACATATGCTGCAGAAATTGGGTAACACTTTTCATTCATTCATGATAATACCTGTCCTCACACTGCAGCTGCAAATTCTTAACTATTTTTTGATACAAATTTAATTTGACGCCTTGATGATGCTAAAAGTGGTCTATAAATACAGTTTACTTTATTCATATTCTAGAATTCTAGAGCTGCAATTTTGATTTTCATAGAATAACTATATATCTAGCAAAAGGTTAGTCAAAGTAAAAGAAGAGATAATCAAAATATATGTCAATTTGTGTTCTTCACTCGCTTTTTCACCACTTGTCTTCAGAATGTGTGATACTATAGTATGGATGTAGAGGAAATTCATGTTCATAAATGAATATTACCACATTACCCGTTTGGCATATTTCGTTTGCTTTCTCAGTCATTAATGGATCTAATTATTTTTTTAATGCATTTTCAAAGCAACTCTAATATTTCTCACTTTTGTAATTCCCACAAAACTTTTATTTTTGTCTGTTCAATTCAATACAAACTAATGCTTGTCAAGTATCCACAGGTATGTTGTTGTACCTAATATGTTTTGAAACGCGATGTTTTATAATATGAATAGTACAGTATTCACTTCCTCCATTGTGAAAAATTAAAAACGTAAAATGTAAAGAAATTCCAAGTTGCGCATTGCTGTCTTTTCACAGAGGAAAGTTATGAAGTGTCATATAGAACCAATTGGTTACTCAATTAATATCTATGAAAGCACCTCTCCATTAGCTTGGCTATAAATTTGTTGTTACCTACCAACACTTAAAGTGACTATATCAAAATTGAACATCTTCATTTCTATAATAAATATAAAGACATGGCAATCGCACGGTAACACAATCGCAATCAAATTTATTAAGTTTTATTAGGAGGGGGAGGTAAATAGAATTTTAGAATACAGAATCACAAATAGTGAATTATGCCGTGCGATTGTCAAGCCATTAGATCTATTATAGAAATAACGATGGCTTATTTTGATACGGTCACTCTAAATGCTGGTAGATCATTAATTAAATAATAATTTATGACGAAGTTGGTGAATTATATACTTTCAAAGATACTAATTAAAATAATCGACTAGGTTCCATATGACATTTCATAACTTTTTGCGTTGAAGGGATAGAGTTGCGAGCATTTTTTTTACTTTATGTGTGTTGCGATGGGAATGTTTTCCTTGAAGGATCCATTTTTGCACCAAATGGTTCAATGAGATTGAGATATATAATTTTTACTTGGTAAGAAAGACAATAGGTAAGAGTAGATGAAATATTCACAGTTCGAATACAGCATACAATATAAACTCGAATGGTTTCCTATGTTTAAAATATACAACTGATACACAATTACTAGCAGCTAGTACTGCTACCAATAATAGCAATTAGTTTTCAACAAAAGTGTCTAATCTCCATTTCAGATTGGAATTGAATTTATATTTAGGTGGATTTTTTAATAAATGAATCGCTACACTATTTTTCGAAGATGATACGAACAACAGAATAAGTGCATTTCTCATAACTTTCCTCTACTTTGAAATAGAGAAAGGACTGACAGAAATTAAACACAGTTTTATGTAATCTAAACTGATGAAAAAACAATCATTAGTCCATTGATTTCACTGCCTGAAATCATAACTATGAGCTGCCGGAATGGCTTCGAGAAAAAGCCTTACTTCCAGATTATGATGTACAATTGCGGAACCGTACCTGTAAATGTTGGAAGTAAACTAATTTGATAACGATTTTCGACAAATTTTTTGAGCAATTTACTTCCTCAGTAAACAACTGAAATAACCCACTCGGTTAGAAATTGCATTCCTTTGTAGATTACATTTTTACAGTAAATTGTATATTTTGTTCGTACAGTTTATTGTTAATTATTTTATTTAGTGAAATGAGACAGTCGATTGGTAAGAGAGTAGTAAATTAAGATTTCGCAGTTGATGTAGTTAAGTACGAATAGCTGCCGGTGTTCTAAAATTACATTCATTGTTTTCGAGACAAATCAAATCATCTGCAAGGAAAATTATTGATAATAATATTTAGATATTCATATTCCTCTCAATTCGCCACGAGTCGGTATCGGTAAGTGTTATGAATTAGTTCACCCCACCATCCTGTCTAGGTTTTTATATGTAGACATTTCAGTGATAATAAGCAACTCTAAGCTTTGAGTTTATGCAAACATTAATCATTAACGATTTCCGGAAAAATAAACATTTGAATATTAAGGTCCATGCTGAAATGGTCTGTATTATACACACACCACAAAATTGTCGCATCACCTGGTATTCTGAATTCCACAATCGATTAAGCAGCTCGATCGCAGTTTCTTTGTCAACATATATTTTTGGACATATGAGGGGAAAAATTTTATCTATTAGGTAACATTTGTTTCCATATGATCTCAAACACGTCTGAAACAAGAATGAGTTTATTTGACTATCAGTATTCATTCAATTTTTCTTCAGTTTTCACGCTAAATTACTTCAAGTTATCTGTGTTTCTTGTTGATTTTAGAATCTTTGAATTTATCGTAATGGCTGCTGAACGTCCTGAACGCTATTTGAGTGATCATGAAGTGGTAAGAATTGTAACACTTCTAGAGGAGGGACGAAGCCAACATAACGTGGCTAACTTGCAAGAATGTTAACCAAAGCACTATTTCAAGAGCAATTAATCGGTACCACAAAGGGAATATAAAAGAAGGGCCGGACAGGGAAGAAATCGGATAACAACACCAATTGATGATCGTTGGTTTCGTTTAACTGCACTAAGAGTTCGGCACTGTACAGCTAGAATGCTACAAAATGAACTTGCACTTTTCAGAAATGTGCATATTTCATTGCAAACTGTTAGGAACAGGCTCAGAAAAGACGATATCAGACTCAGGGTGGCTTCTACAAGCCCGCGTCCCACCAGAGAGCATCGAGTTGTAAGAATTCATTTTGCGAGGAAACATGCAAATTGGGGTGTTCCAGAATGGTCGAATGTTCTCTTTTCCGACGAGTCCAGGTTCTGTCTAGTATCCAATGATAGACGCATTATGACGCAGTAATGGTGTGGGGAGACATTCCTTTCCATGGTCGAACTGAGTTAGTCCTAGTGAATAATGAAAGAATGACAGCGGCCAGATACATCGCAGATATCCGTGAATCCCATGTTGTACCCTTCGGCCTACTTATTGGCGAAAATATCATTTATATGCATGATAATGCTCGGCCTCATGCAGCTAGAGTAGTTATAGAATTTCTGCAGATTACCGAAATTGTAATTTTAAGATGGCCAGCCAGAAGTTCCGATTTGAATCCCATATAACATGTTTGGGACAACATGGAGTGGCAAATTCAATAACGTAGGATGCCACTCCAACAACTAGAAAATCTGCTTCCTGAAATTTGTAGCTCAGTGACTCAAGAGTACACCCAAAATTAGTTTGAGGGGCGTCCGAGACGTATACTGGCAGTAATTAGGGCCTGGGGATGAAACACTCGATTTTGAAAATGATAAGTAACCATTCCGATGTTAGTTGATTGGTCTCTTCGCGAATGTTTGAAGATGGTAGAATTTTTTAATTTTTCGTCAACTCCAAATCGTCGATATTTGCCATCATAAACTCATCTCTTTTGAATGATATCTTCTTATTTTACACTTCTGAAAGTTATCAAGCTACTCTTGAATGACCAACCTAAAAGTTTATATAGTATTGTCGTAAAAGTAGGGCGACAATTTTTTTGGGGAGTGTATTATTACATAATATATAAATAAATGAAATAATGAGTAATATTAAAATAGTTCAAAATATATCCTAAAGAAACAGTAGTTTATCAATTGACAGAAAAACTGAATCTCAATTTGGGGATTTATCAATTTTTTTCAGTGTTGAGTTGAACACTCACTTAGATCAAATTTGAAGTTCGTGTGTCCGCTAGATTGAGCTAATCTTTGACTATCGATAGTTCGTGAGCTACAAGGTATGATAGTATGTGATTTTGGAATATGAGTAATTTTAATTTTAGTAAAATCTCTTAGATATTGAAAATTTAGACTTTTAGCTTCAATGAACTCCTTTTCATAAAACGTGGGCGATTTACGACGAAGTTGAGGAAGAATTAGAATTAAGGATATACTTGAACGAAATCTTCAACATGGAATCCTATCCTGTTATTAATTTACGTTTTATAGGCTTTCAGTGAAAATATGAAAAAAACTTCTGATCTGATGTAAATATATCATCCTCTTACGATCACGGTTATTATTGAACTCAAGATTCTAATGAAACGAATTCATGCTAGAGCTAATGATTATGGAAAATGGAGAAAAAAATTTGATTTTAATTTGTAAAAATAGTGTCCTCACTGTTACACACTTTCATTAGATTATAAAAGTTCAATTCCTATAGGTCGAGTTGAAATAATCCTTTGAAATTTATTGAATTATTGAACGTATATTCTCCATTTAAAACTTATTTCCAGAATATCACTTTCGCAAGATTTCAGAACTTTCTGAAAAATTTCGAACATCGTTAAACAAGGGAGGCTTTGTGCAACATATTCCATCTTTGGATTACAATACCAAGAGAATAATGAGATGTTTAATCAACTCCTTTATACAAATGGGAATTGTTCCAAAAGAAATATGAATGTATATTTGGTATTGAATAGTGAAAATCAATCCATTATTATTGAAACGATTTAATGGACTAGAAAATTTAGGGAAAGGAGAATGTGAATTATATAAATTTCATTAATTCCAGTCATGCGTAGTTATCTGACATGAATATCAGCGTTGAATATAGTATCACATTGTGTTTGGTTTCCAAGATGTTGTTCTTGGCATTTAAGTTGTGAAAGTGAAAGTCCCTGTTAAATCCAAACGAGCCTACATTTCACTTAATTTCGAATTTGGGATAATTAAACATTTCGAATTTGAAAAAGAGCTCAAAATAAGACAAATGATCCTGGAAATTTTTCATGTAGGAATTTATATTAGGTTGAGAGTTTTGTTGGTTCATATGACACAAAAACGACCACTTTTTCTCAATTTGACTACCCTCACCCCCCTATTGCATGAGTGAGTTCTGTTTCGGCCGTAGGTGAGACTGTACGTCGTCAGTTTTGATTTTCTCGCTTATTGTGTTATCATGTCTTCAGAAAGTGGGGAAAGTGGATCCACAAGAAACAGAACAAAATTTGGTTAGTTAGTCAAATGACACCTAATTTGAGTGCAACGAAGTAGCCAACCCACTCAGTTGTCTCTTTTTTCTTATGATGCTGAATAAAGTTTTTATTCTTTGTAGCATCGAAAAATATTTCCCATCTTCAGATGTCAATATGGTTACAGTCACTGTGGAAAAGAGAGCATACTTACTCAGGATATCCGATAGCAAGTCAGAAGTCAAGAAAATAGAACCTGACCTATCACAAGAATCTAGGTCCCCTACTCTTCAACATACATATGACAGACATGTATGAAATAAAATAAAGAAAAATAATTAGATTAAACGAAAATAATATAGGAAAACATAAACAAGGAAATGAACAACTTTTATAAGTGGAGAATAAAATAAAATTCAGAAAACCAAAGCACTATGTTTCAGAGTACAAACTGAGGATAAAAACTGAAAGAGATCAAAGTCTGAGGGTAAGAAAATGGATCGGTGAAAACTAAATAAAAACTTGAACCAAAAAAATACAGGTTAATCTAAAGCAGACGAAAGCGCTGAACTGAGAATGACCTTGGGTATTCCTTCGTACATAACGTATGATCAGATAAGCCATGAAATGAAAATCATAACAATAAAAGACATAATAATCAAGTTGGCTGAAAAATGATGAAAAAGATAAAATATACCGAGTGAATTAAATATTACTTTGTTAATGAAGCCGAGAGTTTGACAAAAAAGAATTATAGAAACAATATTGAAATAGTAAACTATTATAGGTAGTCTCAACAAATTCATTAAGTATGTTTCCACCCAGTGAAGCAAAATTTTTCATATAAAAATTTGTAGAACAGTGGCGAAATGAGAAAAAGCGCAAGGAATGATTTTCGATTCTTTCCAAATTCAAAGATCACAGGGAATCATTCTCAGTCATTGCTAAAGGTGAGGAATTGAATGCGTGACTTTAAATTCCGTATAACACCAAATTCGGCTAAGAAGAATAGTTTCAATCAACGTTTCTTTGGAGATAACGTTCACTTCGAGTTGGTTACTCTCATAATTTTATTTTTCGAAAATAGTTCTGTCCTGAAGGAATTAAAGAGTCAGCGTTCTTAGAACTCACACTTTGTATAAATAACGATTATTGATTTTTATAATTATTGTCCTAATGAGCCTAACATTCATCGTTTACAGAAAATAGCAATTTGAAATGTATTCTCTTATATAAGTAATAATTTATATCAGTTAGGAAATGTGAAAATCACAGAGATTATGAGGAAAAAACTCAACTGCAATCGCCCTATGCTTTTCCAATTTATTTCTATCAGGACATCAGTATGAAAACTTCAATTTACTTTTCTACAAATATTTTCCTGACATCTATTCATCAGCGTATATTGCACCATCCATGAAAAGGTCAGCAACGTCTACGGCGAGAATATTCAGTATTTTCTTGATTGCTCTTTCCTTTCAGGGTTAGGAAACCAGAAAACATTCAGAAAATTTTCCTCGTCCAGGGATCTTTGTGCCCAATCTCGGTGGATCCGCAGACTGAATAAAAATAAAACTACTGTGCAGATAATATTGCAATGCTTGTCTGAGATCGTATTATAAAAACTCTCGAAGTTTCGTTGGGACAGATTTTCCAGCACAGATTTCAATTCCATAAATACGAAATTCATTCAGAAAACTATATTTCGGTACGTTGTTGGAAAATTGAATAGAATTCGACCATTATTATTTTTGTGGAAATAGCGGTACGGATCTTGCACATCAGGTTTTGTTGAAAACATTCTAAACATGGAATTGTTTGTTTTGAAAAAATATATTCACGAAATCCATTATAAAAATAGACCAATTACATCATATTATAAATGATTGCAAACTTATCGTTCATCGATAAATATAATTCACAATGTTACTCAAGATTCCGCGTTCTTTTCGATTGTCATTTCTATTTTACTTCGTATATTGTAATAAAGCTCTATGTAAATTCATGTATATTTATGTGATATTAAGTTTCTTAGTGGACGAATCTCTTCTTCATTTTTTATACAGGATGTTTCCTAAATCGAGATAAGAAATGAATCACAAATTATAATTTGCAATTCTCTTCGGATTGGAAAAATAAGGATTCATATTATTGAAACGGCAATATTGACTTTCACATTTCAATTTTATCGTTTCTTGATTTTGCGATTTTCTGTTGACAGAGAAATATCGAAAAATCAGAACAATTCTTCATGAGTCATTATTGAATGACTATTTGTATAATCTATAAACGATATTCCTTAAGTGACTGGAGGCAGGTTGATCCGTAGCTAAATTATTTGAAGCTTACGCTAGATATATTCAATTTTAATCCATTATTGAACATATTTTCCTGTTTCATATGATTAAATTCCAACTATCCTACGATCTGAAATCAACCATAAAGTATCAAATTCTTAGTGAGTGGCAGAGCCAGTGGAACAGGTCAAACACAAAATTTCATCCAGTGTAGCCTGTCCTCAAACCTTGTTAACTACCCCCGATGTGCAGAAAGAATAAAATCATCTTAAGGAGACTAAGAATAGTCCACACGCGTCTAACTCACGGCTACCTGATGGAGTCAGAAAACCCTCCAGAATGCGAAGTCTGTAACAGTCGGCTTTCAGTAGAACATATTTTGATAGACTGCAACAAATACAGAAATGCCAGATCACAACACAACCTCAGTTGACTTGATAATCTCTGTTTTATTTTACAATACTTTTCTATTGTTCTATATAATTAATGTTTACATGAACGTATAATTTCATCGTGTCAATGACCATAGCCGTTGAGACACGTAAATTTCCTAACTAAATAAATAAATAATATTACTGAATAACATTAGTATATTATTTGCTCTCCGATACAAAATTTCCCTTCTATTTCGCACGTCTTCGGATATTCTCAAGGAAAATGCCGAGATACTACATAGTAGATCTGATATTTCATGTCTCTCACTTTAAAACTGAGGGAAATCCAATAGAAACCTTTTTACTACTATTTCGCAACTGTAGGGGTGGAAAATACATAGTAATATTTATTACTTTGCAACAGCCGTGTTGGAGATATTTCAAGATTTTGCTTTGAGTTCATTATTCGACTTTCTATATTGATATTCAAATTCTGAATATTCTAAGAAAAGACTAAAACAGTCATTATATGATTTGGAACCATATCGGGGACTCAAGAATTAGCAATTAGCAATTTCCGTTGATTTCTAAACGTTTTTACCCATGAAAACTTCATATCAGTAACCGCTCCCTCCGCGAGTATGCCGATATGATATACACTTATGGTTTCTGTGATCAAAATGCTCACCTGTCAGCGATAGAGTAGCAAAGACGCTTTCCGAACCCAGTATAAGTTCCAGAAAATCGGCACTCAAAATGGAGTTTCCTCATCACATTATATCCCCATCATCCGTAAATATTGCCGCGTTTGAAAATGGGTAACGAAGTATCTCATTTATATTTTGGAAGCTAGATAACAGATCCCAGAAGAAGTGTTACTTAAGTTCTGATGAATCTCAGTTCATCTAGGATGGAATATATAATTCCAGAAATTCTCACATCTGGGCGGCAGAGAATCTCCATGGACGTGTACAAAAACGTTCACAAAATACATTTTTTGTAAATGTATGATGCGGAAATATACAGCTTTCAATTGATAGGACCCCATTTTTTTGACTGAAGACTAAATGAGCAGTGTATCTTCATTTTTCAAGAAATATCTCACCGAATCTCTTGAATCGTGTTGATATTAATGTGAGCAGAATGTGGTTGCAGCAGATGATGCAAAACCACATTTTTCTTTGATCGTTAAGAATTACTTAAATACGGAATACCAAAATCGCACCAGATTTAAATTCGGTTGACAATTTTTTATGGGGTTTCATGAAAGAGCGCGTTTATAGCGAGGAGATACATATGATAGAACCGGTAATGGAAAGAATTATTGAATACAAAGAGATTGGACATTTTGAGCATCAACAAAATTAGTCTCAAAGTGACATGTATTTCTGCTGATTGCAATTCTTAATCATCATCATTTTTGCCAACAATCGTTCTCTATAAAAATTTTGAGTATACCCCAGTTTGAACAACTTCTTTGTAATGAATTTAACTAATAAATTGAAGAAATATGTTTTATTCAGAATTTCAGACAAGTATGATGAAAACTTCAATACAAAGTCTTCCATCCTAACCCTTTCGAGCCTAATGAGACATTACGTTGCAATCATATGTATTATTGTATTATTAGGTGTTATGATCCCAAATATACGTGTTGAATTATCAATTTAGTCGTGTTCTTATAAAGTGAACGCCGCAACTATTTTAGTCTTGTTCGAGTGAACACATGTGAAGTCGGACCAAGGCATGTTCTCTATTCGTCGATTGATATTTTTCAACATTTTATTGTAATATATAAAAACCAGATTGTTGTATAACATAAAAGGTAGTTAATAGTACTGGAGCCAACGTCTATCCATGGGAAGAATAAAGTTGAGTTTCTGTATACTTTCAATGCTTTTCTTACTCAAATTGATACTTCACAAGTCTAATGGGATAAAACTGCAAAAAACTAATTTTAAACCAAGATCAAGCTAAACTATCACTTACCTTGTATCTATTACAAAAATAATAATTCGCTTTGAAGGTTTAAGACCTAAAGAATTCCCATCCAATTTTATTAATTAATTAATCTATGGTTAAATTTGAAAGAAAGTAGCTATCAGAAGCTCGAGGCATAACCATACCAAGTTTCATAATATTTCATTCAGCCGCTCAGCCACGAAAGCGTAGCAGATACTTTCACATGTGTAATAAGGTGAATTCGAAAGAAAAATAGGAATACCATAGTTTATAGACTATGAAATGATGAATGTTTCGGTAAAAATATGAGCTTCAGCAAAAGTATCAATAGTATGCTGCTGAAACGTCTATCTAATGTCTATCTCTCAACTAGAATGTGGTTACGTGGTCTCAATGAATTCGTTGTTGTAATTATTCGATGATCTATAGCATAAGTTAGATTGACTATTTGGTACTCGCAATAACAACCGAATTTGCTGCATTTCATTATCGAAATGTTTCAATGACAAACCTTGAATTCCCTGTTATTCATTCAAAACTAAGAAAAAAAAATTGTTTATTAATTACTTTGTTGCCTACCTACGTAATGTCATGTTAGCGGCTAACAAAATATCCAAACCAGTTACAAAAAAAAATTCAAAGGTAATCACCTCAATGTAACTTTTCAATTTTTATAATATAACGGAAGAGTTGTAATGTATGAGATTTCTGAGAAATTCTGAGAAAAAATTTGCATTGAAAATTCTACTTGTACTTCATGTTAGATCTAGTGTTCATGAAAGAGATGAATAATTCGGTTTTGTTGTTGTTGATAATAAACAATTTTATTCATCAATTTGCTAAAATATGGAAGACCCCACATTTTGTCTGAAAACAGGGTTGGTGTGTTCGTAGAGGCGATCCAAATTGATCTGAATCTCTAGTCGACAGCTAGGCCACCAATTTGCGGTTTCATAGAAAACAATCCAAACAATCCAAAAAATTTTTCAAAAAATGGTGTAAATATGGAAAAAGACGAAAGTATTCCAAGTATCAATAGGCGCAGCTTGATAACAAAACGTTGCTAAACTCTGGTAGAAGGTATTGTTATAAATCAAGTGATTGGATGATGAAATATAATTTATTCTTTCACCTTATGAAATAAAAAGTATTGATGGATTTTTTACTTCTTCATTGACAACTATCCGAATGAGTTGAAATTCAAAGCAAGAGCAAAATTTCCTAACAAAATTTCAGTATGATGTACAATTTCTGAGGCTGGAGTTTTAGCCCTCTTATTTGCCCAAGATCGAGGAGAAGCTGTGGATTCTGAACTTATACACATAGGTGCATACCAAAATTCCTCAATTTCCTCAAAATGCATCATCAGAACGATGATTCCATTTTCTGACCTGATCTTGCTTTTTTGCCATTCTGCCAGGAGAACTCGGGAATGGTTGGAACAAAATAATGTGAATGATGTTCCAAATGAAGATAGTCCTCGAATTTTCCAAAAAATCAAGAAGTCGACCGGAACAGCGTTCAAAGAAAGATTAGCTAAATATTAATTCCGTAGTTTTTTCATATTATCGAAAGACCTGAAATAGAAAATCAAAGTCAAGATTTGAATAAAATTTTGTTAATTTGATAGTGAATGTGTTTAATTCATTTTCCCTTTTAATTAAAAAAAAAATTTCTTAATCTCCTCTAAAACGGCAAAAACCACTATCGAAAATTACGTATGGAGAAAAGTACGCCATACATTATAAAAAAAAATGTTACATATTAAATGTTATTTACCAACCATGAGATTCTTCCCAAATCTTCCAAAACTTGAAAACGTTAAATACATTTCTACAATGTCAGCTATTTCTGGCATGCCGTTCGATTCTAACGATTACATTGGGCACAAAGGTTTACGACGTCGCTTTATCATTGTCGGGATTCAAACTTCAACAAAAGAGAATTAGGTAAACTCTGAAAGGGGTCGGTTGGAGTGGTGTATTGGATTGACCTCTTCTGTATAATTATACACGCCCTCTTAAAATATACGACCAACAAACTCGAAATGGACACTTGGATCTCTACTCTTGGAATGAGGAAACGCTTACTATTTAGCCAGAAGGCCTGCAGGAACTTATAGATTTAGCAGGTTTACGTGTCCGTGGTCAGGAAATAGAGTTCATATATATATATATATATATATATATATATATATATATATATATATATATATATATATATATATATATATATATATATATATATATACAGTACAGTATAATGTTTAATTTTAATATTATTACTTCAGTTTCTTTAATTAATCCATAATTTCTTCTCTTCTAAGCAATAGGTAATATTATTCCTCTGTCTCTCCGCAGACAATCAGCCTAAAGAAAAAGAGTTAGGATAAATATTACAGTCTTCAAGAACATTTTCCAATGATTCATTTTCTTCGGAATCCTTCTATTTCGAGAATGAAATCTCGGAAATCGATTAGGTCATTTTCTACATAAACTTTTCGATGGGCTAGCCTTTGGAAAAGACAAGTAACTAAATTGTTTTCAATAAGATACTCATGAAAAATCCCACTAAGAATGTTCCTGATCTCACTAGAAAGATTTAGTGTACCTGAAGTCGTTTGAGAAGAGGCTGACTAAACTGTGTCATTTAATTCTGAACCGTTCTATATCTCAATAGCCAGATGGTGTTTATGAGATACACGTGGTTCAGATTTGCTTCTTCTTTGGGTTGAAACTCTCAATTCCTTTTTCAACAAATTATACTAATTGTCTATATTTTCGTTTTTCTATTCTTCAGATTACTGGCATATCCTTCCCACTGTAGAGTGGGTTGGAATGAAGAGGGATGTTACGTAAACGACAAAATAAATGGAAAAAGCAACTTATTTGGAAGAAATCTTCTGGTATTCATAATTTTGTATTCCTATGTTTCTATCATGGAAA
The DNA here is from genome assembly GCA_013387265.2 of Cryptolaemus montrouzieri. Lineage (NCBI taxonomy): Eukaryota > Metazoa > Arthropoda > Insecta > Coleoptera > Coccinellidae > Cryptolaemus > Cryptolaemus montrouzieri. The sequence goes on along the minus strand of JABFTP020000021.1, from coordinate 58,928,684 downwards.
ATTTTTCAGTAGTATTGAATACGCGAGCTACGTAGTATAGTTTCATATATAACATGAACACGAGGCGTATGATGCAAATTGGTTCATTTATATTCTAAGCAATTCCTACCTACATCAATACACTTTTGTAACCGAAGTTTCAACAACTGCAGAACTTGAAGCCAGTCATCTTTTAGGAATGCTCTAAAAAATTAATGAATTTGCTTATCGATCTTCTTCTGCGTCGTAAACTTGGATCAAGTAAATGTTTTTTAGGTGAAAGAGTGACCAAGAGCGCACATGGTCAAATTAGTTGCGTAGGGACGATGTAGAATAACTTTCATATTTTGTCCGCGTAACAAATAAAACTATTTGCTTTGCCATGTGTGGCTATGCACAGTGGAGAAGCAGCATTATCTCGTGAATCTAGACACTAAGCTATGAAGGTAAATATTTTGTGGTGTACCTATTGACTGTTACTTTACGTTGATTTTTGAGCTTAATTGCTTTCCCTATTCCTGTAATCCATTTCGATAGATCTTGGCTTTTCGCAATGGGAGGGTTGGATTATCTTCGTTAAATAAAAAAGGTTTTCCTGCTAGGTAGGCATATTGAAAAATAGAATATATCTCATCACTAACGATTTTATACAGGATAGTATGACGATTATTATCCAATATTTCTAATATTTCTCTCAAAATTCTGACCCACGCTGCTTATCTGGAAATAGTTCAACGTGTGAGGCACCCAACGCCTAACAGTTTTGTTCATATGGAGATGCTCATTTGAGTTTGGATTGACAGTTGTGGATCCAGCATAAGATCTTTTGATAGGTAAATCTTAGATCTCTTTCGATCGTACTTGCTGAATATTGTTATCAGTCACTGACCTATAGAGCCTACTCTTTCAAATTTATAATATCATCGAAACTTAGCTGCCCTTGATGGACTTTTATCACCAAATTCGCGTGGCAGACTATTTAGCTGAGAAATAGTCAATATTATGTTCATTCTGTGACAAAATAGACTCAATTGTCAGACCTCTACTAATGAAGAATGAGGGTTCTTAAGATGTAATATTGCCAGCTTTTACTGCTACAGTTTCATGGCATGTCAAAATATACACCGTAGCTGTCGTAATAATTAAAATGTTCTCGATTTAATTGTGAGTGAATATATGCGGTATAACAGAACAATCAGTTTGAAAAATAAATATTTTCCTTTGATCTATAAGAGGTCTTGAGACCTAAATGATTTCAACTCTGAGCTGGTCCTTCGTCACCATGTATGTTCAGATGTTAAATTCGCATGTTTCCACTAGTGATGAATTTTCTGATGGAGCTTTTGAAATGTTCTCTTTTCCATCTCAATACCTGCCGGACCTTGAATCTGTAATATTTGAATTGCAGTTTCATACTTTAGTTCATACCATCGGCAGAGTCTGCTTTTCTGATGTATTTCGGTTCTGAGTTACTAGTCATGTAGGAAGCAATCCCCGTTGCCTACTCAAGTTGAGAGGATACAAAGTGAAATTTTTAGTTGTAGCTTTTCGAAGCTTCTCTTTTTCGACAGTGACTTCAAAGTTGTTCAATTTTTGTCAAGTAAATATTCTGTATGTAAGTTTCCATAAGAAACCGCAGGAAGTTTCGACCGGTATTCCTCATCCATTTCTGGCTGATTCACTTGCTTCTTCATAACCTTACCACGCTAAATGAAAACTGAGATAACAGCAATGTTCATTATTGCTGGAACTGGAAGATGTAAGGCTTTTATCGTTTCCAATGTGTCATCTCCTGGTATGGTATACATTCCGCCGGATTTCTTGAAAGTGATTTCGAGAAAACATCATTTTTGATAAAATCTAAGCAACGATTGAAATTTTAGCCAATTCAGTATGTCCGCAATAAACGATTCGTTGTTTAAAATAATTAATTTCTTCGGTACCCAGTGTTTCAGTGACTACTTTTATATCGATCAATTCTATTTCCAAATTCAGTAATTATTTGGTAGAGAGTGGACAATAATTGTAATAGGAATAATGGTTATTCCAATAATTAAAATTTCTTACCAAAATAAGTTGGGAATTAATTAGTGACAGTAACCAATCAAAAGCCAATTATATTATTTTTACGGTTCTTGTCCAAACTAATGTATCTCCAAATTAACGTGTCAGGTTAGGACCTTTTTATGGTACCCAATTCGACCTCGAAACTAATACAAGATTACATCCATAATTTAGTATTAGCTCTGTTTCGTTCTTCCGGTATCGCTCTCCGGGAAATTTATCCCGAAAAAGGGGAACTTCATTCAATTAAATCGACTGGGTGGAAATTACAAATTCCTATTCAAGAATATCTGAAAGCGAATCACTTCGATTCGCCGGAAAAAAGGAAAGGAAATGTGCAATTGGGGTTTTCTCTGAATAAAACCGTGGCGAATGAGGCGCACCGACCTGAACAGGATATAACAGACTGAAGAATTCAATTTTATAGAACATGTTCATGTCCAACCGTTCCTGTTATACTGGGAGGGTTCAATATTGATCAGGTAATGCGATTGGAGTGGTGAAATAAAAGAGAAATTCAAGGGAAAAAAGAGGCCCGTAAAAATATTTGGTACTCATATCTGGGGATATTTTTCGTCGGCAGGTGTGAGCAATATTAATCAATTCTTTTCGTCACAAGAAAAGTGCAGTTTTACGATGACTTAAGAATAAAGTGCTTGAGATTAGATACTGAGAATGTGAATATCATCATGAAAATTGTTCCAGTAATTTTTCTTTCATCGAATAAAATTCATGTTTTTTTAAGTCAACTTTGATATGAACCTGCTGAATAGAGCTGAATATCTATGCCAACAGTAGTTCTACTTATTACTTTTTTAACTCGCAATATCTTAATACAGTATGCGCAAAGCAATTAACAAAATATCCACTAAGAACAATTTCCAAATGTCAGAAAACTACATCCTTTGAGACGAAAATCGGCAAAACTAATCTCCAGAACGTATAGCTACAACATCTATATATTTGAGGCCAGATTTATGCATTTACAGAATTAGTGTGCTTGGTCTTTGGTGTTATCTTGTAGACTTTTTATTACACTATGCCAAGAAATGATTGCACCACATTATGAACGTTGAATTTTAATATGTTCATAGAGGCAGAAGTCTTTATGGTTTTTGTTGCCATGCGAAATGCTTTTACGAATTGATTTGAGTTATGCACAACATGCAGTTTCATTTTCTTCTTTGTTTTACTGAATTTATCAATTTTTTGATATTTTTAAGACTTATAAATAGGTTGTTTTGCAGAACTAATTCTTTGTGGTGCGTTTGCCATTACAGTGATTTTTTGTTAACTTGTAGATAATGGAATGTGATTCAAGACATATGAACAGGTATCAATGTGTCCGAGCCATGACATTGCCTCAGAACGTTTGAGATATCGTGAAATATTTGGAAGAAATTGGCGTTTCTTATACCACGATTTCCTGTTGCAATTCACCAATTCCAAGAAACGAATACGTATACAAGACGACCTGAACAGGTCAAAAAAAAAATTATCCCATTTTCGATTATGTTTTAGTACGGCAGCTACAATAGATACTGGTTTCATCTAGTGTATTGATGTGAATTTACACAAAACATGCCACCTATTTTCAATTCTATGCATACAATAATGATCTCACTTTTAATAAGCCCAAACGAAGGTCATCATTTTATAATAAATCCATGACAGAGTCTCAGAGAAAAAATTCTGATGGGGTTGCATCTGGTATCCATCTCACTGGCTCTTTTGGTCCAAACCGGCTATCACCCAATGATTGTTCCAAAAGTTCTGAGCATTTCTTGTCAGGTCTGGTCCAGATTCTATTTATTCAGTAACGATCGACTCCCAAGCGTGATTACACATGCAAACAATTAATATTTCTAGTGCAATATTGCTGAAAAAGTTTCTCTCGGCAGTAGATCTGTGATGATTTGGGAAGACATATCTTTATATGCATGTACTGACCTTCATGCGTTCAATCATGGCTCTTCCACAAAACATCATCACGTTAAGGAGATCTTAGATGAGAATGTAGTGACATTGGTCTTTCTAATTGGTGAAGATTTTCCTTTTATGCATGATTTGGTAACCATCCTCAATTAATTTATGGAATGAGTACGATTGAGGTAACTGCGGGTTTGGTTATAAGACTCATATTTTTGGAATTTTCAATTTCAGTTTCCAACTCTTTATGAAATAGTTAGGGTCTTTCGAAACTGGATGGATGGACCTAATATCTCTTTTGCAGTTAAAACTATCGTTGAAATAACTTTATTTGCTTTCGGGAATATCGTATTCTTGGATATTGATTTTTCTTTTATGCTTTTGATCAATACATGAATCGCATTTGACTGATATGATTATTCACGGCAAATTTCATGTTTTAGGAGGATATTGTTTTCAATATTTTCAAGACCAATTCATTTAGTGAAGATGGATTTTCATGAAGGGAATCCTCATCAATTCATTTTCTGTTGTTACCAAAAAACTGATGAATTGAAATAATTTTTTAATTGATTGCCTTTCACTCAGAAATCTTCCAGTAGTATCTGAAAAAAATTTCAAGGTTACTTTTGTATCGACGGAAATATAGAACATAAATGAAAGTAACTACCTTGAAAATTGAAGGAACTAGCTGAAACTGGTTTTCGACATTGTACTCTTATCGCCAGGAATTTTCCAGGCGTTTTTTATATTTTGGAACGCTATCTTGATTCGGAAATCGGAATCTGGCCATACTATACTAATTATTCCTTTACTACATCTATCTTAAAAACGATTGCTTCAGCAGGTCTCTAATCTACTCAAAGAAATGTTAGAAAAAATAAGATAAAATATCTTAATTCTTCGAATGACCCAAAACTGTTTGAGTTCGAAGTGAGGTGCACATACATTTATGAGATCTGAGAGATATAATTTCCAAATTAATTATTTTGCTTATTGAAAAAAGAGTAAATTTGAGCTTTATTGGATAGCATTCAGCTAATCAAGGGTTAACTCATTAGGGCTGTTTAAAATCAAAAGCTTTGAAAAATAACTCAACGAACAATCTGAATCGCTTTTACCGTGGGTAATAATATAATGTCCACTAATTTTGAGATCCATAGTAGGCAAATCTCTACGAAAAATTCATTGAAAATCTTGTAAAACACGTAAGGACCAAATAAAGTATAGAGAGTTTTGATTACTAGAATAAAAGAAACGAAAATAATGATATCAATTTAAGCATGAGCATCAATTTCCAGCTTTCCTTTGTGACACCTCAAAAATACATATTCATTATTTGCAGACGAGTAGGCATCCCCATCCTACACATAGCCTTTTGTGAACAAAGCTATTTTTGTCATCGCAAACGCGTCAACAAACCGTGAAATCACTTTTGTTTCAAATTTAGAAAACTATCGCCCACGTTTTCAGGAATTATACACCTAAAACACAAAGTCTCATAGATACTTGATTCTGGAAACGCAACGAACATAGACCAAATGAAATGAAACTTATTCTGTGAGAGGTATTCGCATTCGAAGCACAGAGGTGATTGAATTTATCGGCGGTATAGAATTATTCGATCATTTATGGATTCTGATTTGGTTTAGTGATATGTGTTGTGATGCAAATAATTCATGAAGGTATGTTTGATTTTAACGTGTGTAAACGGATATCGCTCTAATAATTAAAAGTAGATCTATTTCAATGAGGATAAATTTAGAAGTTATTCTTCCAGTCTAATTTTAACCGATCCACGCTCTTAATGTTATGCCCTATATCTCTCATGCTTGTACGTTGATTCAGGATATTTTAAATATAATCTTCTATATTCGAACAAATTCATATCAAGTTAAGGTGCCTGAATTGATTTAAATCGGCATAAAGTGCAGTGTCTGCTACAAGGTAATAATTAGTATGTATTACAATCAATTGAAAAGACAAATATTCAACTTGCCCTTAAAATTACCGAAAGTTATAACGCGGTTCACCAGATTCTGGCTTAGTCAGCGATGAGAAAATATAATAATCATAATAAAAATTCGTTTCATGTTCTGATAATATTAAAATTAATATAAATAATTTCTCATAAATTTAATGACGACTATTAGGAAATCTATATACCCCAGTCTCAAGGGTTAGGAATTCCTTCAGCATTATTTTGTTATACTCAGTCCATTCGACAAGACTTTTTTCTCGGGAAAGGGTAGAAATATGAAGTGGAAACTAATATTAGATCTTCAAATCTACGGTCTTTCGAATATGTAAAAAATATTGAACTTCTGTAGCGCACCAATGAAAAAAGATACATATATTCAACTAATAAAGTTGCAAATACTGGCAAATGAGACCTTTGAACTAATTCCTATTTATTTAAAATTATTAACACAGTAGTAATATCACAGTAGATAATTATGGCTTCACCAGAAAGCAGGTTTTATGTGTATTTCTCCTCGATAGATACTTTTCTTATAAGCACAAGCAGAATATATATAAAATAATATAATTATAAACAACGTGTTGTACAGTGTGACCTTAATTTAATGTCCTTGAACTACAGCTCGGCTAGAAAATAGTAAATGTCACATTTTCGTTCGCATTCTCCCAAAAAATATGAAAATTGAAGATTATTTTCCGACATCTCCTACCAGATTCTCAGAAATATTCCAGAATATTGTATATTCGCTGATTTCTAGAGAAATATAGGAACTTATTTTTCATGAATATATAGGTTATCTGTTCAAACTTCCTTGAATAACTCTTTCATAAGGAATGCTTATCGGAAGATTTTCATCTTTCTACTTTTGAATACATCGATCTTTCTTATATCAAAAATATTAATCTTAGTAGGCTTTAAAATAAATTGATTCTCACAAATATATAACTTCAAACATTTTGTTACATCCCAGTTTTTAGACTCACGATTCATGACATTTTAAATAATAATTATATTATTTATATACATTTATAATTCTGAGAAATTCCAAAGTCAGATGTCCTAATGAACAAAATTTATTCAATTGTTGCCATACTTTAATAACAACTTTTCCTCTATTTAATATCAATCTAGATACGAATTGAAAATATCTTTCCTCAGCTTCGATAGAGTTTTTACCTGTTAGAAAGTAACATTCGCACCTCCCAAAGATTCAATAAGAAATTTTACCATAACATATTATATGCAAAAAATTCGATGAAAATAGGGATTGAATGAACAATTTGTCAGTTCTCACTTATCGAATACTTGTTCATATGAGTTACAGATTTCTGAAAAATAAATACAATAACAAACGTCATAAAAGCTTGATAGAGCCTACAAGATATAAGATTCCTACCCAACTTGCTGTTATTCATTTGCACTAATGATAAAATAAAAAAAAGATTACTCTTGTCTTGTTTTGAACTCATTTCATAAAAGAAATCAAAGTAGTCAGGTTAAGATTTCGCAAGGAAATACTTGAACGTTGGAAAAAAGCAGACTAACTGATCAATTAATATTACAAGAAAATTTTATTAAAATTATGAGTACATTAAAAACGGTCTCGCCTGGAGAGAAGACAAAAGTATTATATCACAAGAATTTTCATGAAATGAAGAGTTCCAAAATTAAAAAAGATAAGTGGATAAACATCACTCGGATACGATTTTACTCAAGGAAATTCAATAATTTTAGGATTTGAATTTGAGAGGCTTTTACTTGGTAAAATTCCATTATGAATAATAAAAATAGGAATAGATTGCTCCCTCTATTGAATCTCTTCGGGGAGCAATCTATTCCTTAATTTTATTGGATATACCTGTCATAAATAACCACTTAAGAAGAAGCAACCCAATAGGCTTTTAATTACTCAAGAACATTTATAGTTATATTCTCATTTATATTTTCTGTACATTCATTCGTCTGAAGAAGCTACGGTGTAGTGAAACGCGTTACGAATCGCAATTATTGAGTAAATTTCCTTAAAACACTTCCTGGAGGAAATTCATGATGCACAATTCCTTCGTAATCTAGAAAAATTCTGACTACAATTGGTGAATGCCCTTCAAGATCTTGATGGATAAATTCCATCATCTTATCAAAAATCAAGACCTTATACTTTTCATGAAAAGGAAATCAGATTCAGCCGCCGAAATTATATATGTTGCTATGAGATTCAAATTTTCTATCGCACGTGTTGATTATTTCTTCTCAAACTGAATCTTACTTTCGATCTATATCCAGAGAAAAGGTTTATAAGTTTTATTTAAATACTAAAACAGATGCCTTTTATGTTTTCTATTGGATTTAGAGACTTTGAAATACCGCATGCAAAAGAAATATTTTCAAAATAATATATTGAAATAAATTTTTTTTTGAAATTTCTTTATTCAAGTATAAGCGAGCTCCTTTTTATTAAACTAGGTAAACTATGTCAGTGAAACAACTTTTCTAGCTGTACAGACATGGGAATATAGCTACTTCATTCATTATATATTTCTCCATTTTTTATTTTGCTCGAACAGTCGCCTGAGCTCTCAACCTACTGTTGTTCATTTCAATGGAAAACGTTCTTCATTACTGGGTTTGATTAACATTCATGTAGTGAGTCTCTTAGAAAATTTTTCTCCTGTTTGTTGGTAGTTTAGTGAGAACTGATTTACAATGTTTCAATAGAATAATGAAACCTTTATAAATTCTTGAAAGCATTGGTATTCTCTTAAAAGAGATAGATATTCTAAACATATTTGATGTACTTTTATTATTTGTAGCACACAGATGAATATAGATTTATTCGTTGTGTTTTTGTCCATTATATTTTTCAAAAGTTTTAGGAGAATAACCTCTTGCTGCAAAATTAAAGTAAATATTTTTATTGTTTTCATCATCGAAGCATCTGCTGAATAAATTTTAATATATGAAAAATGACTAGTTCTATGTCAGGAAGTTGATTCTGACAGATAAAATTGTTTGGATTGTGTGAGAGGTATACAAGGAAAAAATAGAGCCGCATTATAAAGTAAAATATGTACTTGTAGTACTTTACATTGCACCGAATTTTGATGGAGGATTTGTCTGTAGGAGCTTACATTCTGTCAAAAAAGACAGGGAGTTGGTTAATGAAACAAAAAATATTTTTTTATCCAAATTTATTTTATCGCCTTCAAAGTAGGCCCCTTCCGAAATAATACATTCACGCGAACGAATAATCGAATCATCAAAATATGTTTCAAACGCTTTTTCGGGAATCGACTTTAGTTCTCGCCGCAAATTCTCTTATATGCCTTCTATCCATTCAAAACTTATACCTCCAAGTGGTAATTTATGTTTTGGAAACAGAAAAGAGTCGACTGGAGCCATATCAGGTACACGGTTGTTGATCGATGGTATCTGTTGAAGTTTTGGTCAGAAATTCATTCACAATGATAGCCTTGTGTGCATTATCGTGAAGCAAAATCCATGACTTTTCTCTCTACAAATCTGGCATTTTTCTATAATTTGATTTCTCGAACGCCGCATAACTCTCAGCTAATATTCGCCGTTTACCGTCTGACCTCCTGGCAAGAATTCCGAGTGCATAACACCGCGAGAATCGAAGAAAACAGCCAACATTACCTTGACTTTTGATCGACTTTAACGTGGTTTTCTCGGTTTCGATTTAGTTGTTGACTAGTTTGCATGCCTAACCTATAAACCCTGTCTCGTAACCAGTTATAATGCCTTTTATAAAGGTGGAGTCTGAAATTACTCGTTCTAGTATGTCTTCAGATACCTTCGGGCGATTCAATTTTTGAAGAAAATTCAGGTCTTCAGGAACTAGTCTAGCAGTTACGATGTTTCATGACCAAATAGTCGTTCAATGGGATACGAATTGATACGTGAGACATATTAAGTTCATTGCCTATCTCTCTCAGACTTGAATGACGATTTTCAATTTTCATTTCCCTCACTTTATCGATGTTAGCTTCAGTTGAAGATGCTGATGACCAACCAGAGCGAGGCAAATCTTTCACCCTATCTTGGCCGGTGTTGAATGCCTTGAACCACTCATATGCACGTTTTTTTGATGAAGTCTATTCATCACAAGACCCCGTAACATATTTAGCGACTCTCCACACAAAATTTCATTTGCAATACAAAACTTGAGACAAATTCTTTATTCGACATTTTTAGTCATTGTGAAATCGCAAAACACACTCGTGAGAGGTGATGAAATCGAGCACTCTAAACAAACTGAATGACAGATCGCGTTCAAACTCCGCGTGAGTATAGAAAACAGTTGTGCCAACTCAGTACGAATAAATATTTTGACAACCGTTTTAAGCAGATTTTCTGAATAATCAATTTCCAGTACTTTATTGAGAGGAAGTACATCTTTCGTACTTGGTGTGTGTGGTGCGTAACTGTCCATTGCATACATTTTTGTTTGAGTTGATGATCTGTTATTGTAAATGATAATTGCTATCGTGCAATACTATCCATCTTCTTGTGACTTGTCTAGAATGCTACTGATATTGACATGCGGGTTCAAAATAAGGCAGCTCAGTTGATGACACATTAAATTTAATTAATGCCCTATCATTTTTCGAAATGGTGAATTTGATTACCATTGGGGTTTTTTAAATTTTTCGCATGAAATATTTTGTCTGTGTGGTTGTTTTAATAATTTAATACATGTTAACAAGTTAGAGATAATTTTACCTCGAAAGAAGATATTATTAGATACAAGCAGTTATGTCGAATAATTTTGAAACTTCAGCTTCCTTTCGCTCTTGAATTATTGCTCTTTTCATAGTCCAAATTACGGACTATGAAGTCATTAATTATATTATTCCCAAAAACAAAATTGTTTACATGTGGTATTTTCAGGGAAACGTTTTTCTATGTAATTTTAATCCAACCAATTTTTGCATATCATAAATCGTTAAAAAGTCATAAGCATAGTTACAAGTACTTTCCCACCAATGAGTTATATCGTTATATCGACAGTAATAGTATCACCCTATCGTTATGTCGTTTGAACTGAAGTGGACGATAATATTATTAGATCTCTATGGAAAAAGGGACAGCAGAAAATGAAGAGTGTTTTCTTGGTTTTCTATATTTCTGCTTGTCACTATTTAATGATTTAAGATATAAAAATATTGTTTTTGAATCCCCATATGCTTCAAAATTGGTTTTAACTGGAACCGATTCAAAATTCTGTATCCATTAAGTCTTCTTAATCTTTCCATACTAGAGTCAATTTTCCACGGATTTACCCTTATTCGATATTTATAGGAAGCATTCGTTGACTTCAAGGAACACATTCGAATTAAAACTTTCCTTATAAAGACGTTGAAGCGTTTTGCTAGAATAAGCTATGTTCTTTGTTGACAGGAAGCTGAAATAGTTTCAAAATAATTTGTCAACTGAGTAGATGGGATTACTTGGTCCCGTAAATTCAGAACATTTCACTTGGCATATCTGAATAGATCTCCTGAAATCGAAAGGCATCAGATTATTTCAGCGTAGAGATTGAAACTTCTCGAACAGCAACGGCGCGGGAATTAGAGTGGAAAGATATAAAAGCTTCTAGAGGTTAATGCAATAAAGGCCTGGATAAGGAATTAAAGTACATCCATCTCTCATAACGCTATTATACAAATTCTTAAAAGGTGTGCTGAAATTATTCCTGTGGCTTTGTTAGGAGGACTTCATAATTAAATTGAAGCTAAAAACACAAAGCAACAGACTTTATGATATGACGAAATGACATTAATTTTTCTTCAACTTCATTCCCTGTTTGGGTGATGGTTAGGTTAGATTACATGTGGTGGCGTTTCGATATATATATATATATATATATATATATATATATATATATATATATATATATATATATATATATCGAAAGAAATATTGTCGTGAATAATGTGATACGATAAGTCTCTACGTAGAGTTTTCCAATGCCAAGGTTACTCCTTTGAGCATTTATTGAGAAAGATAATTAGTTAGCTACTGTAACGTTAACATATTCTTCTCATTCCATTAAGAGTAGTTATTTTTTATTTTCATTTTATGAAAATAAAATCATGTATTCACTTCATAAACAAACCTAAAATTATTCTTATACTCAATTCATTGTAATTTAGCATGATTTTTACAAATGAATATTCACTACTGTAGAACGGAGCGACTATATAGTATCAAAATCTGGAAACTCAAATACTTGAGTAAAACGAAAGCTTTTCATTGATATGTCACGTGCGATATACGATGGAAAACAGCATGAGGTCATATTTTCGATGAAACTTAGTGAAAAAAATATATTTACTAAATAGTTGGGTAATTTTATGTTCTAAATTGTGTCCGGACGACTAGTGATTCATCTAGAATCTGGTATATATAATGTATTGAATTATAACTATTCAGCATTCTAAATAGTAGTGATATTACTTCACAATTTCTGAGCAGATTCATTTGTGTTTCTATTTTTGCGGTTTGACATAGAGGTAATTATTATTCATAATTTCATCCAGATGAAAAAATCGGGTATAGAGACCTATGGCCTACTCAATTGATGATATATATATATATATATATATATATATATATATATATATATATATATATATATATATATATATATATATATATATATATATATATATATATTCAACACTGTATACAGTCCAGAGAAAATAATAAATAATATTCTTTTCAGTTGCAACATTTATCAAGGTAACTCAAACAAATTTATTTTTAGTTCAATTTCATGGCTTGGAAGAAGACAGAAATTGTTTTCTGACCTTGGAATTAAAAATAACAAACCTTCGCAATCGGAAACAGATGAATTTCGAGAATCATCACAAGAATTTCCTATTCAATTTTAGGCACATGATGAGTTGGAAACAAAAGGGCAAAGTTATTAAAATCACCAATATTGAAAACAAATGTAGCATTTATGTTTCAATATCGAATGTAAATAAAACTGATACGTAGAGTTCATTTGGTGGAGAGGTTTTCTATTCTTCACAGGAAACATTCTAGAAATGTAGAAATTATCAAAAACAGATTGAATAGTAACTTCAAATTATGGATATGATATCTGAAAATTCCTAGCTGAATAAAGTGAAACGATTACTGTCAATAAGCAATCGAAATCGAACCTCTTTTAATAAATTTTTATTATTTCTCTATTTGTGATCTGAAAAGTTCGTAATAATCAGCATCAAATGGTTTTGAAGATTTTCAAAATGATATTACCTTAAATGTTATCAAAATTTTTCGGGGAATTAAAATATTTTATATTTCTGGTACCATTTAATCTACTTCTTTACTTGCATGTAGTAGCACTCCCTCTTATTAGAATATCAACTTTATAAGCTATGGATGATTATTCTATAGATTATGAAAGAGGATTTTCTACTTATAAAATGGGATTAGTTGAGAAATATCACACTATTGAAGCAACGCTGGAGTATTCTTTCCTGTAAGTGAAAACATTTTTGGTTTAGCAATTTCAGAGATTGCGAAACCTATCTATCTTTCCTTAATATTAGTGTCAATTGTTCAATGTAGGTATGATATACCTAAGAACCTTTGGATATTCAAACATTTTATGATCCAATTTTCCTATAATTTCTCGAATTTTTCAGATATTGTTCTGATTTCTTCAGATTTGGTTCCAAGTTTTAAAAATTTGCTTTGAAACTTTTCAGATTTTGTATCAAATGTCCCAACATTCCTCATCAATTGTGTCTTTTTCTTCTTGAGGAATTATCAGACCTATGATAAAAAAATTAAGCATCTCTATTAATTGGATTCTGAGTTAAGGTTGTAATTGATTTGATTGTTTATGAGAAAAATTCTATTACAGAAGAAAAACGCTTTTATTATACCATAAGTTTCAAGGCAACTATTCCTATATTTCTCTTCAAAACCTTAATCGGATCTTAATGAAAATTACATCACGTAAATCTATTCATTTGTTCTCAAGTTCTCAATGAATACCTTGAAATAGTTATTGACTGATGAAATTTTAGTTGTACTCTCCTTGAAATAAATATAAGCACTTCAAATGTGCTGAATCCGACAATATGCCCTACATTTCGATGAATCCTGAAGTGAGTTATAAAATATACACGATTTGTTTACTGTTGTCGAGCTACATTCTCTAATGAGGATTCTGGTTGTTCGATTTCCCTTGTGTATTGATGTGATGAATGAGAAATGCAGAATAATTCGTGAGATAAGAATAAGCACTGACTTATAAATAATTTTTCACAAGAACAGGCAATTCGCTAGTGCTAATGAGCTAAATTCATTAAAATAAAATGGTCGGTCTGTTCAAATGAAATAATTTTTTCAAGGAATGACTAGAATACAAAAGAACATCTATTTGGCAAGAGCTCTTTTCTTTCTGAATACCGAATTTCAGCAGCTTGTGATTCAAACTGCTTTGCATATTTCCGACCAAACTCCTGCTATATAAACTCCCTCTAATAATAGACATCCTCAGTGATTTTACAGGTTTGAAAAAGCCAATTCAAATTCTGCAGAAAGCGTTGCCAAATATTCGGAAACTCCAGGCGAGGCGGTTGACGTCGTCCTGAAATTTAAAATTAGGCACCTCCTTCAGAATGTTCCCGTCTATTTTTGGAGATAATTATGTTCCTTTTATTCGAATGGCTCTCTGATATTCTTCGCGATTGAGGAAAGGTCCAAATGAGAAGCAGTTATGTTCAGTACCCTAATTATCTAGTCAGGAAAAAGTTACCGCAAACATAATTATCCTTGTAAATTGTTTGTTGTTCGAAATTAAAATGCCGAGAAAGATAACAGATGGTGGTTGTACAGAAATATAGATGATTTCATGGGTAAATAGCTCTCAAGAAACATGTTGAAAGGCTCATCTCAAATTTGATTCGGATGAGACTGAAATTACTTGAAATTAAAGTTAAACAATAAATTTTCCCTTGCTAGTAATTGTAAAGTTTTTCTCATCTCAGTGAATTCGATTAAACAGTTTAAAGCGGGCAAATATTTTGCTCAATATTGATTCGTACGCGGCTTGTTCAAAAAATGAATGTTACCCAGACCGCTCGACAACATTTTTCTTGTTAATTCATATGTTCTGAGTGGATATACTTTCTCAAATAATTTACCAATTGATTTGCATTAATTTTTCTGTTCAAAAAATGGAACAAGATGCAGCAGCATGAAATGATGGCACTGATAATTGAGGAATCAAACATTTTCGAGAGAACGTTGCCGGCTTCTGGTATGGATATTTCGTAAAGAATCCCATTGACCTTGACAAAAAACCAACGGTTACAAAGAAAGCGAAAATTTTTAACATTGTTTTCCTTTATTTCCGTAGCGCTTTGCTTTATGCTTCCCATTCTGTGGTTGTAGCGTGAAAAAAGCATACTACTTGCATGGTAGGCACCAAGGGTGCTGCGCATTTCAGAAAAATCGACCACAGTTTTTGAAACAGAAACTCATAGAGATTCGATTGAATGTCGAGTTTTTTATGTTCAAGACTGCAGAGAAACAAGGGTTGGTGTTTTGCATCAACTGAATACACACCTTTTAAAATATCTCAGCTTTTGATAAAATGTCAATTTCAAATGTTTTTAAACTGGAAGTGTTATATTTGCACTTGAAAGGGAAAGAAATGGACGTTGATGAATTAGTGGAGATATATATAATGAAAATTATCAAAAATTCATGTTATTTTATCGTTTTAATTAGCTCTAAGTCCTCCGTCAGACCAGGACGTCTGGATAGCTTTGATAGAAAGGTAAACGATATTTTATTGATCTTAGTTCGACAAGAATAGACTCACTTCTAGAAAAGGACGAAAACTATGTTGACCTACAATTAATTATCCTAAAATATGTAATATGTCAAATCGAATAAGTGTTTTCCTTGTTGTATATGTCAGAGAAGAGATTATTAGAACTTATTTTCTGTTATACCTCTCTAGTAGGATACACAAACTCACAATGATGTCTCTTGAGAACAATAGACACTTCATACATTATCTGGAGTATACAATCCAATTAGTTTAGAGAATGTATTCTTGAAAGATTCCAAACCAAAATTCCTCAAATTTGAATTGATTCAAATTATTTGATGATTATGGGTATAATATGATGATTCGGTACAAACTTTCACTCTCCATACCCATCAAAAACAAGTTAATCTTTTTATATAACAGGAGGTTAGGTATAAACTATTTCTGATTTGGCATTGCAAACCTTGATTTCAATGAAGAATATAATGTAGAGAAAATTTGTGTAAATCGTAGATCCGACATGCGAATTTTAATGAAAAATTGAGTATAATTATCTAAAGAAAATGTTCAATCATTGATCGTCTATCAACCTTGCTCCTTTTAAATTATTTTCATTTTCTCTCTTCAATATAATGACTATTTTTGTCAGCGAATTAACTTTTGTTCTGACAATGCCGCCACGTCGAACATTCTTTGAGAATCGAAATAACAGTCAGAAAAACCGTCATTTCGATCGAACTCCTTGAATTTCGTAAATTATTTTGAAACACTTGCTCTTACGTTTCTATAACTCCTAAAAGCTTCTCATACAAATAGTACATGCTCCTAAACCTTATTTTCATAATTTTATCGTCTGACTAGCTACCTGCCCGAGTTTCGCACACTTGCAACGTGATAGGATGAGGCGAGGTCTTCAAATTGCTATTTATAGACACGCACTGTGCCTGCCGACAGCTGTCACTTGAGACGGACCTGGACCCGACGGCCTCTCTTTCTCCACATTGAGATACACAACATATTTAACGCATATAATTCGATAAGGAATAATAGATCTTCAAAGATATACAACTCCATAGTAGTTTATTTAAATCGATTTCGTGAAGTTTAATTATGGTATTAAATTGCTGTTGAGATAGGATTTGATTTTTTTTATTATTGCCTTAATGTTTATTCGGCATACAACTAATATCACATTGTCTGATGACCTAACTTATGAGTACGTCAATCCAAGGAAAACAATCTGTACAGTGCTACATCCTCTTCCAAAAACTTTTCCCCTATTTTGCAAATTATATTTTTATTACATTTTCCAAGAAACTGCATCATAGTGACTCAAACCTGAATATTTGTTGTTATTTGCTGATGGGTGTGTCAACTTTCATAAGTACTTGAAGTCTGGTATATTTAAAATAAAACTCTTTCCTGTGATCAAACAACTTACATTGCTAGAGAATAGGATCGATTGTTTTTTAGTTTTCCTGTCACTCACAAATTGGATCGGTAACACGTGATAAATTGTCTTCGTATGATTTAACAGATAAACTACCGTTACTACAAAACTGTTTATTAGTACCTGCACCATATCTATACACACTACTATCTACAATTTTGTTCTGTATTATGTTAAAACTGTACCATAGAAGGGCTCGACTAGTAATGAATCAATTTTCCGATATTCCCCTTATTTCCCAACCCGGTATCTAATGATTTTATCTGGTTTGTTCGATGGGAGTTCTGAAGAAAAAGGTTTTTTTTTCTTGCCTATATCTATAGTGAATTTCATTATTGTGTATTTGAAAGATTCAAGAATATCGATAAAAAATAATTCGAAGGATGAATAATTAATCATATGAAGACTGGTGTTGAGACAAGCTTCGGTTTCTGCCGGCTCGGTGTCGTGGAGGACGCTCGTCCCCTGCGCAGAGTTATCTGGGTTCAATCCCCACAAAGTCGGTGCGATTTTTCGGATTGTGCGAATCGCTTGAATGTCCATATTTCGGGAGAGAAGTAAAGCCGTCGGTCCTGTCTAATAGTAATGTGATAAACATTAAAGATCCCTTTCCTCGACACGAGAAGGATCCGGTGAAATTCACGGGTTAGAGAGGTGACAGAATTTCCTGGCTTGTCATTAGCCGAAAGCCAGAAATAGAGCACGTTAAAGAATCGAATAAAAACCTTCGGTTTGCGTCAAAAACATATGCAACTTTTCATTGGTAAAAATAACATTTCCAACTACTCTTCGCATGTGATATTTCACCGATTTCACCCCAGCTTCCTATTGCCAGCCAAAATGAACAAAAATTGCAGAAATAAAACGCCAATTTATATTATCGTGCCTCAAATTCTTCGTTTTAGAATGCTACAAAACACAGAATATCTCTTAGTCGCTTCAATTGGTTGGACGCTAATACGAAATTGATACCTTTAACGGCATATATACGAGGCGTGTTTTTTAAGTAGGTATCGTTTTGAAATTAAAAAAAAAAGACTTGCTGAGATATCGCTTTAATTTTATTATTATATGAAAGCCTGTACCTTAATTTACTCTTCTACATAATTTCCTTCAACATTAGCGTACTTGTGATAACTTTGTACCAGTTTTTGAATACCCTTCTCATAAAAGTCTGTTGCCTGACATCTTAACCACTGTATCACAACTGTTTTGACGTTATAGTCTTGAAAACGCTCACGCCCAGGTGATTCTTCAAGTGCAGAAACATATGGTAGTAACTGAATGCCAGATCAGAGCTGCTCGGAGGATGATCTAGAGTTTCCCATTGAAAAGATGTGATGAGATCTTCGGTCTGATTAGCAATATGAATCGAGCATTGTCATGCACCAAAACGAAGCCCTTCCTCAGCTTGCCACCTCTTTTGTTCCTGATTGCGCGACGCGGATCTCACGATGAATATTGATTGGATTTAGGTCTTGAGCACTCACTTCGAAATCTTATAACAGCCTGTACTCCAAAGTCGGAGAGACTCACGATTATCGGAGACACCTTAAACACTCAGTAAACAACAGAAACAAGAAAGAATCAGAATGCAATGGCGTCAGTGCGTAGGTAAAAGAATTAAGTAGCCAGTGTGCGCAAAATGCCTGATGTAAAATCACAAAATAGTTCATAGACAGAAAGATATATGCTCTGTTGTTTTTCTTGTTGAATTTTCCTTAGTTGTTATAGGTCCTGCGAAATCCAGCTGCACAAGATATATATATATATATATATATATATATATATATATATATATATATATATATATATATATATATATATATATATTTTGTTTAACTAACCGTTATGCCGACAATGTTAATTGTGCTCTAAGATAGCTTCTGAGATGGGGTTTCATTGAATGATGGATTGCTTTTGACGGTGTCAAAGGTTGAAGTGGTCTAGAAGGCTCGACTAGTGATTCTGGTGTTACCCTCTTTGGTCTACCCAGTATCTCACAATGTTATTGCTTAATTTGATGCGGGTTTTACAGATTAGTGGGATTTTCCCACTTCTTGCTAATATCTATGGTCTACTCCATATTGTGAAAGTATTAAGAATATAGATAAAATTGAATATTATGTATGAATAACTGATGATAAGAATTCTAACAAAAGGTTTAGCATTTGCAATGTAAGCGCCTAAGAATATGTGAGTTACATCGCATTAAATATTTTCGGAATAGTCGGCTTTCATCCATCACAATATGCATGCATTAAACGTACAAACCTTATTCTTGAATAACTCTATCTACTGATTCTAGCCGCATACAGAATCACTTGCATAGTCTGATGAAAGATCCAAGCATATAGACGGGAAAAATTAACTTTACTTGATACTAAGTAGACATGTATAAAAATATTGTTTTTGAAAAGGTACTTTTTGTACTTTTCAGGATAATCAGAACCAAGACCCCCAAAATTTTGTCAGAGAACAGAGCTTCTGTAAAAAGCAAAGCGATAATGAAATTATACATTGTTCTCTTTATATTGTTAAAATTTGGAAACATTTAAATCACATTATTTTACAGGTTTCAAATGACACATACTATATTGAATGGTTGAATCTAAATAAGAATTACAATACCTATCAAAGTGCGCCGCAAGGGTTCTCTATACCTATTTTCAATGATTTTCACATCAATGGAAATTTTTGAATCACTTGCCCGAAATGCCGACCATCTTCTAAAAAACGCTGTTGAAGATAAAATTTCTTCGATCATTACCCAGAACTTCAGGAGTTTTTTTGATAATGTTTCAAGAATTTTCTACTGATGTCATCAACTGACAGTAACAGTTCCTTAACCTACGATTTCACTGATACCCACAGTATTAATTCTTGTTTTTTTATAGAATTTCATTAAACAATACAATCCAAGTGCCTACTGCATATCTGATCATCTATTACGCCTTAATGATTTCTTTTTATCCTTCGAAAAATTTCCTCAGATACCGCAATATTTCGTAGTTATGTAATAATTTCTGGAAAATTACGGTCTATGTACTAAATTTTGAACCTATCCTATCCAGAAATGGAGGGGTTATTTATAGGTGAAATAATTAATCAAAAATCGAAAATGCCACCTTTCATCTGTTTCTTGGTATAATCTGATTGACTGACTACCAAATTAATTGCAGCCATTATATTTCGAATTTATGTTTACTATATGTGAAAGGCAGAAACTATGATACTGAGTTGATAAATGATTATTCAGTGTACACATTCATTGCAACAATACTACACGTAAATTTTCTTTTCTCAGCTACAAGTAATTCCCTTTTTTTCACAATATTCTTAATTTGATTGAAGAGGAATTAGGGGACATGGTGTATGCAATTGAAGATAGTTATGGAAAATGCTTGTTGGGTTCTCCTTCCAACTAGGCAACATCCAGAAAGGAGACATCTCCGAGTATAATATTTCGACCATTTGAAGCGACTCTTTGAGGAAAGTGTTAATTATGAAAAAACCATTCAAACAAAACGGTCTCAGTTGAAGAAAATCCACTACGAATTTGGCTGGCTGTGGTGAAAAATATGGTGTATGGGAGGTTTGTATAGACTCACATATAAAAAGATCTTCAGTAATCAAGACAGTGAAGGTAAATAAATATCATTCATACCACGAACAACTTCACCAAAAACAGAATCTGGAAGAAATAATAGGGTTTTGTGAATGGTTTCAGACTCAATTGGTAAAAAATTGTATGTATTATTGTATTGTCCTTTTCATGAAAATGGAATTGTGAATAGACACAATTTTCATTTTTACAGCCAAGAAAATCCACACATTAACTGCATGAACAATTTTCAGCATAAATGGTCCGTCAATATTTGGACAGAGATCATGAATAATGATGTAATTGGACCATATTATTTTGAATAACCAAAAGTTTTCACGAGTTTTAAGCATAGATTTTCCAAAAAGAGTTCGAAACGATGTATGTATGATTTGATATCATCCGACGTGCTTTTTACAAAATCTCCGGTCTTTAAGAAAAGATGGAGGACATTTTCTGAAAATCCTGAGGAATACACGAAGATTTCGAATGATGTGATGTGAAAATCTCTGGTAATTCAAAAACCGTTAGGATAAGGTATTGAAATTTCTTAGGAAACTCAAATTATTTCAGTGTCAGAAATACGAAAATGATGCGAAAATTACGCCTTTCAATTAAACCAATTTGTATAAATCTTTGAAACAGAACACCTTGTATATTCGAAAATAATTTCAAAACATGCAACGCTCTAAGATCTACCTATATTGCCTCATTACTTTTTCTATACAATGTACAGTGTCATAGGTACACGCAGTATATGGAGTAACGAGATATCTTTGACTTGGAGCATTGTGAATTTCGGGACCAAAGTTGGTACGTATAATTGGTGGCATTTCTGCGATGGACAAATACTTGTCACTTTTCTGTGTTTAGTCAACAACTTCTTGAAGTTTAAGGTGATCGGATGGTTGGTGTAATTAATGCAAGACAAAGAGATCTATTCCTGTTTATATGTTCGTAGTATTCTGTATTCTGTCAGAAACCTCCACAGTAGTGTGCACACCCTACAAAGCTTCATGGCAATCTGATGAATGGGGAATAAGGTATCAAAAAAAGACATAAATAAGTACATCTATTGATTCATACATATATAATATATAGATTGACCACAGTAAATCATGTTTAGCATTTGCTACTGTTGAAATTGAATTAACCTGTCGAAACAGGAGCTCGTTTCTAATATAGAAAAAAAATTATTCACAATCGAACATACTGAGTAAATTTAAATCTTGCACTTTGATGGCGACAGTAGGAAATCTTGAATTCAGTTTAGGAGTGAAACTCTTTATTAACAATGAGAATTCAAAAACTGAAATTCGAAATGTTCAATGAAGTAAGTCATGAATGATCTGAATTATGATAGAATAAAAGAAGATAATTTAGTGATCTTGGGAGAGTCAACGTGATAGAAGGCGATATTTGAAATTCATTTCTTTGTGTGGATATGATACGAACTGATTTCGTGCCTGAGGAGCATTCAAAATAAGTCTTAACTAACTAGGTATTAAAAAGCCATGTTTACATAATCAAAACTTTTCTCATTTACTTATATCGTGTTACTAGTTCTGGTCCTGAGAACTAGATTTGGAATAAGTTGCAGATAGACTAAAAGAATTATCTAATTGGTCAGAGAAAATTAAAACCATTTTTGAATTCCGCGTTCATGATTAGAACGATTTATAGATTATATTGTACAAAATTACATACATAAGAGAAAGAAAAATGTCTGAATTTGACCGATGCCGGCTCGCAACGTGTCTAAATTTTTTGACAGAGCATCGAACAACATCAGAAAACTGGTGTAGAGACCAAAATTAGAAAGCGTTGCTAGCAAGTTATAGTGAGTAGCTTTTAGTATATGTGGGCAGAGAAACCTTACGTTATTAATATAAGTTGACCGAAGAGGTGACATTATAGGTCATACGAACGAAAATTCGTATTTGTAAACCGACGAACGTAAATTCCTCTGCTTTCCGAACTTATTATCATCCAAAACTCTATTATTATTTCTGGTTGATTCTAATTTGCCTGAAATATGTACAACAGTAGTACTTAATGAAGTAGAGTTAACCGAGGACTGTGGTACTGATAGAATAGTGTCCAGAATTGAAAATCAAGAGACTAGAACGCAATTGGCAATTAATAGAACGAAAAAAATCAAAGTACTGGTTGAAGATAATATTCCATCTAGAACAAATAAATGACTCCTCGTGCTATTTCCTGAATTACTCATAATAGGAATAAAATTCATATTATCGAATTAACAAACGATTTTAGTTTCTATTCTTAAAAAATGTCACTCAGAGAGAGAAAGAGAGAGCGAGATAATTAGAACTATTCTTTATTTGCCATCCAACGAAATTAATGTTACTTTAAAGAATACGAAATAAAATTCAAAGAAAGTCAGTTCGATTAAAAAAAGCGGAGCTCGGTATGAGGTGGTATGTGCCAAAAGCTATGGAAATGAAAATAGGAAAAGCGAAGATAGTTCAAATCGAAATAACAGAACGGTATTGGAAGTTCAGCAGTAAGATCCAGTAAATAATTTCAAATATGTATGAGACATGTCATATTTGAAAGGAAGTTGTATACCAGCAATCAGGAGCAGAATTTTCATAATTAGAATTATATTTATGAACATGGAAGCTTTGCATAATTGTAAAATATTCATAACACTGAGAGAATGGTTTGTAAAGTGTTACAACAGAAGAGTGATGCTTTATAGATCAGAAGTTTGGACCCCGAGAAAAAAATAAAAAAATACCTCGGAAATTTTGTAAAGTGGAAGTGGAAAACACTTTTTCTAGCATTGAGGAGAAGAAACCAGGACAGGACCATGAATTATGATAGAATGAATTTGGATATTATTGAAATATTATGATATATGTCGAACGCATTCCTCTATTAGACGAAACATTTTTAAAGAATCTTTTGGGGACCCAATTTAATTTGTGCCTATCGGTTGAACACTGAAAATAAATCAAAACTAACACGGTAATAAAAGAGCCTTGTTTAAATAATAAAAACTTTTCTCATTTTCCTACGACGTGTTACTAGTTCTGGTCCTCAATATCTGAATTGTTGAGTTCACACAAAGGATTCGCAGCTATAAACTAAAGGTAGTAGAAAATAATATTACAACAGTTTCAGTATTTTCATTGCTAGATTGTCGGTTTATTAAAAATTCACGGAATTTATTGAATTTTTCATTTGATGAAAAGAACATAGTATTCACATATGGTATCCCAATTCATTAATGCTCATAAAATTGTAGGAAAATTTCTTAATAAAGAAGATATAAATGCTTTGTTGAAATCCTCGTTCGTCGTCATGATAATTTTTAAATTTTCTTTAGTACAAGCACAGATGTAATGAAAGCAAAAATTGCGTAAATAAGTGAAAGAAACCTTTCTGATTTCAACCGATATCGGCTTACATTTCAAATTTCCGATAGAAAGTTGCAAGCCCCCAACACTATAAAAAAGTGCGATAGAATTAAGAATCGAAATTAGAAAGCTTTGCTAGCATTTTATTAAGAGTAGTATTCCTAGACGAATCAAAGAAACAACACACTACAAGTTTGATCAGACCGAAAAGGCGTATATCCGGCTCAGGGTACATTCTTTTCTTTATTGTCAAACTCATGTGGCTAAAACTTCGTCACAGGAATATAAGAAAATTCAAAATCAATACTATCTATAAAAAAATTATTTCTATTATTTCGAATGAATATACCTAATATAGTATGTATATATGTGTAAAAAAGCTAAAGCAATGACGATATTTGTCAACTAAGTCGGAAAAATATCGTGCTCCTTGAAAGTTCGAACAGTCAAAGTTGCACGATGATGATGAATGTCTGAATTGGTATTCGTGAAAAGGACTATTAAAAACCTCGCAACAGAATATGTCTTTGTTCTAAGGATAGCCCGAATTTCATCATTTTTATCTGTGAAGTTGTAATAAAAAAATAACGAAATATTTGCTAAACTAGTTCAATAAAAAAAATGGCATTACATCTAAATTAAAATGTTTGTTAGATATTTCATGAAAGTTTTCGGATAACAAAATAATTGTGTTGAGATGGGCGAGGGAGAGCACAGATATGCGTGTAAAGCGACTCGAAAGAGTAGACACTTGAGTGGAGGTACTGTTGATGGTCGTCGTTCATCTGATATTTTTAATTGAGGTTATGGCATATAACTTTATACAAAACATAAAATCTTTCAGTTGTTGTAGAAAAAATAGGATGAATTAATACGGATAAGAGTTGGTTATCATTTTGGGCAGGACATTCTTGTTGAACACTTCTGGTGTATTTGCAAATGTAGTTTTATATTTCGAATGAAAACGATGGCTGACTCGATTATTTTGATTAATATATGTATATTATTACATGTATATTATAGGTTAATTAGTTTACCACACAGAAGTTATAGACAAATATACCTGATACATACATAAATTTTCTTGCTCAATTTAAGAAAAGAATGCTATCAATACTTCTCTAGACAAAAGCACACAGAATGTTGGATCATAAATACGTTTTCGAATGTACTCATAGTCAGAGTTTTGAATAAACCTAAAGACAAACTGCTAGCCAGCAAATATAATTAATTCAAAATTGTTGATTTGGATATCTTTTGGATGAAAAGTAATTCAGAATATGCTGAAATCATCACCGAAGCATTCAATTTCATTTTCCACCTCCTATT
Organism: Cryptolaemus montrouzieri; assembly: GCA_013387265.2. NCBI lineage: Eukaryota > Metazoa > Arthropoda > Insecta > Coleoptera > Coccinellidae > Cryptolaemus > Cryptolaemus montrouzieri. The sequence continues at coordinate 58,903,139 of JABFTP020000021.1, read as the reverse complement.
TTGGCGAGTTGGCGTTGTCGTTAATGATTTACGTTCATATACGAAAAAACCTCAGAAGTCATATTAATTTAGATGAACGATTCGATTTCGAATAAGCACAATAAAAAAAATTGATTGGCAACATTCATTTTGTTACGATACATACGTATTTTCATTACTTGTGTTAATCAACTAATATATTTCGTATGATGTTCTTCATTCTATTGAAGAAATGTTGAGAAAAAAAAATTACTTCATCTACACTTTTCATGTTAAAAGACTACAAGAGAGTCCACTACTGAGAATAGACGATCTGGTTCGGTAATAACTGAATGGATTGAATATTCCCGTGTTTCTACCAGAAAGTTGGCGAACCTGTGCAATCGGCCAATCAGTGTGAATCACAATATTATTGATGAATAATCAGCATAAAAGCTACTGTCTGAAGACTATATTTGCCAAACGCTTTAAACTATACCGTAATGAAAATCTAAGTATGTGAAGAAAAAGATTTTTAGTATATTCAGACAAAAAATTAAAATAAAATAGTTAAAACAAATTTTCTATGAAACCGAAATATAAAACGTGGTTTTAATTTTTCCCTTATTTTCTCTGTGGTCGAGATATTGTGACGAGGTTTCTGAAATTTCAGCTCGAAGATTGAGTCCTAGAGACTTCTACTCATAGACACATTTAGAAAAAGACTTTCAGAATTTATCACGTGATCATAAGTGTTTGAACTGCAGAGGCATATACTTACTTAAGTCCAAGAGTTCAATGATTGTGGACAGGAATTGTACATATAAATCCTCAAATGAATCAATAATCGTCCCCTGACGAATTCAGTGAGGGTGACGATTAGTTGTGTTTATTGATCACTAGAGTTTACCAAAGATCTATTGACTTTTAATTTTTACCTACATGTAAGATTTCGACTTTTGGAATAAATATTTTATTTCAGTAGTTGTAGTTCAGCTTGTAAACACTTCACTCATTATTTTTATCGGATTCAGTTTTATAGTTTTTGATGTATTTGCTCACATTATTATTAGTTCGAAGAAATATCATGAACCTAATTCTATTCAGAAAAGACAAAGTTTCTCTCTTGAATTGGCGATGAAGGTTATAATATCATTCTTAACTTACCGGTAGGATAAATTTCATTCTGAGCAATTTTCGTTTGAATTTTGATATTCATTGTGGCAGGAATGTAAAAATTAAAACTATCTATTTTATTATTTTTAATTTCTGAGTACAATTATCTGGTGAGAAATATATGTTAACTAATTTGTGGATGAAAGTTACATTTTGTATCAATATGGATAAGATGATGAGTTATGTACCGTTATACGTTAATTCATCATAAACTATCACATTTAAATGTGAAAATATATAACTCGTCTTTGAACTCTTATGAACCCAAAATTCAGCATTCAATATCACTATATGTAGATTATCATTTCCAGACAACTATAATAAGGAATTGAATACCATTGGACATAGAGTTTTCAATAATTGTTATAACCTTGAATTGATAAAAATCATTGAGAAAATAAGACAAAGTAATGCCGCGCTGAAATAAATCTATTCTGTCGTAAAATTTAGAGAAACGTCGTCAGTACTAGTGAGAACATTAAGTGTTTTCTGAATAAAAACAATTTCAATATATTTTTCCGAATAACTTCATTACTGGTCTGAACACATCAAAAACAATAAAACTAAATTCGATGCAAATAATAACTGTTTATAAATTGAATATTGGTAGGACCTATAGAAATTTCAATATTAAAGTAACTGAACACAAACAAGGTTTATTCGCACACAGAAAAAAATAGAAATTGGATTCAAATCACGCAAATCATTTCTGAAAATGAATTCAGTCTTTCGATCCGAAATTCGAACGATAATTGAAAGATAAATACAAAATTGAAAGCAAACTAAGGTACAACACAAGTTAGTGAAAGTATCTTTGATTGAATTCTAAAATCATAATCCAAATATCTAAGCAAGGAACAATGTGAGAAAAGAGAAATTATGATCTAAATCTACCGGTTCATTCAATAATGTGTTGCAGAGGAGTTTTTCTCCTAAATTAAAAATATTTAAGTTAAAAAAACTATTTAATTTATGATTAAAGTTTTTTTATTGATTGTTTGAAAGGCTTTAAGATGTACAAGAAAATTTTTCTTGGAATTTTCATTTGGGTGTCTTTAATTTGCGGGACACTTTTCTGCCTTCATGTAACAACATTATCTAAGCTTCCAATGCTATTCAATTCACGAGACTTAAAACTAATAAATAGACCTCTAAAAAAATTATATTTTCATTGCTTTAAGGCCTTAATACGCGATTATATAAAAAACGATTGTTTTGGGGATGAATTCAACCCTGTACTAAATAGTTGGGGGTTGTACTGATGAGTCGTTAGTATAGAGTATAAAAAAAATTGTTTTATTGAGATTGGTTCAGTAGACTTTGAGAACAACGTCTCTCAGGTTTGAAAACTGTGATTCCGAAAGAGAAGCGTTTGAAGTATTTTTACTATAATTTCACCTTCTGAAGGTACCGTTATAAATACAGCTATATTTTCTTTCTATTTCGAATTTCCCAATGAAATTATAGGACGGTACTTTGATGATACTGGGGAATATTTTTACGTTGAAAAAATCGATGTTTCAAAAATTCAGAAAGTAGAAGTCCATTCTTGTTTTCAAGGAATTACCAAAAGTGAATGTCAAAGATTTTAATTCAAGAATATAAAATTAGAAAATTTTGGTCGAAATAATGATTTTTAAAATTGAATGAAGCACACATCACCTTTAGTATTAGAATCTCTATAGATTCAGTTCTACCAATATATATTTTACTACAAATACCGCAGCTGAAATGGTATACATCAGATTTCAGTCCTTTATCGATTTTACCTACATTAGTTTGGATATATTATTATTGCTCGGAATGAGATGTGCAATTCAAACGTTTTCTGTAAATATTTTAAATAGTGGCTAACTGCCACAACGCATGTAGGACTAATATATCTGTGTTGATCTTTGAATTTTGGGAATACTAATTCTATTGTTTTGTGTTTTTGCCTGAGCAGTAGTAATTTAATTTGAATATTTGGATTCTAACCATTATTCAGAGCTTTTTGTTCAATAATACAGTGTTCTTTTATCGAAATTATCAGAACAACCTTTGTTTATTTGTGAATTATTGAGTGGAAAGCTGACTGCGATGTGCAGGCCATTGGTTGGACGTTTGGGCAGGTTCTTCTACTTCCTTGTACTAGTTCATTCAATCAATTCATGCAAGTAACCAACTATATCATAGCGTCTCAGCTGTATTTGAATTTTTCTGATTTGAAAATGAATTTTGACTTATAATATATACGTAGAATTATAAATGAAACAATTTTATTCCTAATTTTTTTTCCTGTAGAATGTAAGTTGAAAACCTTACGATTCTGCTTCAGTAAACTGAAATGAAACTGCTAAGTATTGTAACATGTCAGATAATAAATTCATGAAAGCACTAAGAGATTAGTTAGTTTCAAGTGATGGACATCAACCAAAATAATGTTTGAGACTTCTAATTTCATATTATGACATAAATAGGAATTATAATACAAGCGTAATAAGAAGATCACTAATATTACACAGAGCGAGTCCATCATTTTTCTTCCGTCAGATAGGCTGGAATATGGGACCTTAATATTGCATCTCATACATCAAAGTTACGGGAGTCGATATAAACTATTCACTTCGTTCGAGCGATCTTCAAGAAGATTTTCATCTCAGAAAGAAGCTCTTATTTTCTTGATCAAGTCAGAGCTTTAAACATTTTTATTAACTTTCAGGTTATAAGATCTACATGCCCCTTTCATTTTTTTAAAAGCAGGGATAGCGCCCCTCTGCCTAAAAGGGGAAAATTAATCTGGAACTATATAGCAGTCATTGTCTTTTCCTATTTCTTGGAAAGAGTTATGGGATATTAGTTTGTTATGGTCCTTTCTCAGTCGGCTCTTCTCTTTATCTTTTTAACTCATACGAAATCTAACATATTAATATTTTTCTTTCAGTGACCGTGTGGTATGCTGCACGCGTAGAAAACATTACGTAGAACGCGAAATGCGTTTTATGTGAACATTTTCATTCAAATTGAATGTCATCTCTTTCAATTGAACAATGCGATGGTTAGATTAATTCGTTAATTCATTCTTTCAATTCAAAACACGTTGTAAGTCAGAAAAAGATCGTTTATCTTTTTCTTGTTCTACTGAAGTTGATTTGCGACCGAATTCCTAGATTTGTATTCATAGCTTCACCACTTTTATAGTGGAAACTTGGTTGAATAAAATCATACGCTTGTTAATTGAACTATGTAGAAAATTTCCCTCGGGAACTCCCGTTGAAAACCTTGGCTGTTGGTGCAGAAATTCCAATTTATTTGTCCCTACTGAAGTCATACTCATCGTTATAGTTCCAAGCAAATTCTTTCGTTGATGAAATGATAACTTTATTAATACATACTCACTTGGAAGCTTATAAAAGAGGTTTTTAGGTTTTTATTAAATTAAGTTTTGCAAAAGATTCCCAACATAAGGTGGAAAGTTTTTAGCTTCTTTCTGAAGTTTATGATGAGAGAATATTATGAAAAAAAATTTTCAATTTTATGTTTCAAATTTGAGGGTAGGTACTGAGTTCTTTCGAGGACTCTCTTTCAATACTTGTTTTTCCTGGTTTCAAGAATAATATATAAGATCGAGAAGTAATTTAAAACGACATGCATCAAACCGAATGAAAATATAACAATTTGTGCCGTAGAGTATTGAGTAAGACATCAGATAGATCGAACAAACCTCCAGATATCGAATATTTGTTCGACTTTTTCTACCATACTGTTGAATTCCCATCATCTGAAAGAATCTACTATATTCTAATTATAATTGAGCTCTCTGATGTCTTTTTTGTTCATATTTTATAAATCCGATCTAGTAAATGAAATATCTGCATCAATGCCGTTTATTTGAGTTATTACTGCTAATTATTCTTATGAATGTTTTATGACTGTTGGTAGGAATAAGGAGTTCAAGCTCGCTAATAACGTATCATATTAGATACTTTTCTACATCCCCATCAATGAATCGAAGTAAAACGCTTGATTGAAAAGAATTATGCGCAATTTAATTTAGTGGAAAATTCACATAAACGGTAGTCAACCGACAATGGGAATATAACATTTTTCTGTGTTCAGAAGTAACTTGGATATAATACGTATCATAACTATACTAGCTCATATTGCTGAAATTGACATAATACCTATCCTAACTATGCTTGCTCGTATTGTGAAAATTCTGTAATTTGAAAAAAAGGTGAACGGAGAATAATGTTTTCAATACTTGCCATCCGAAATATTTCATTCAACACAAGAACTACAACATACTCTATTTGTAATGCTGACAGTGGTCTGTTACGTCGCAGTCCAGCACAGAAAAATATTTGACTCTATCAGAGGTTGACTACCAGAGTTTATGCGAATTTTCTATTTAGTTTATTTGCACGTAAATCCTTTTATTTCACATTGATTTTTTGATAGCGTAGTAGAAAAGTATTCAGGTTGGGGAACATTGCTTCATATATGTTATATTCAGTGTAGACAGATTTCGACGTTTTAGTACTGCAGCTAAGTGAAATATTGTGCATAAAGGAAAAAGCTATCACCTTTATTACTGCAAACAGATTCACGGTAGCTTTTATCGTTTTCTAACTATTCGGAAAATTTTGAATTCAGTCAAGTGTTAATATGTCGATTGTTATTGAAGTTATATGAACATGGTTTAGACATTCAATAGGCGCCCTACTACGTAGAATCGAACTTGCTGCTTGTTCAACGGTTTTTAAGTTATAATGCAAACTTACGTTTTTTTAATGTGAACCATAGTTCACTTTGATTTCGATGAATAGTTTTGTTTCTTTCTCAGAGATATACCATATCTGCACTCAATTTTTTCGTTCAGGACATGTTTTAAAAGAAACACCAATCTTGCGTTTGAGACGACATTTCACATTAGAAAGTGGAAAGGTTATACATAAACAGCGCGTAAGGTAAAAACCGTGCTGCGTATTGATCTTAACCACTTGCGAACATTTGTTGACTTCTTTGATTCAATTTCAAAGTGAATATAAATATGCAGAGGAAAATTTTCCACAGAGAAATATATACATGGTCCCCTAGGTATAGAGGTTGATACAGATTTATATGTAGCTTGATAAATATGGTGTGTTTTTATTGAATTCGAGTTTAACGTTGGGGTACTCGTTGGGAAGAATATTATTTCAAAATAATGTAGTGACTTTGGAATTGATATGTCAAACGGGCTTCAAAAATATCTGGAGGCTAATAAATGAAGTTGATAGGATAATCTTTCTCGAGTGCTTAAGTTCTTTGTCCTTCGCATTTTTTGCATTTAAATAGGTAAACAAATGTTCCACTTTATTATATTCATGTAGTGGTAGAGATGGGATAAACTTCTCCATCAAAATGGTAAAGATATATATATATATATATATATATATATATATATATATATATATATATATATATATATATATATATATATATATATATATATATATATATATATATATATATATATATATATTACGACTCAGAAGAAAATTAAGCTGTTCAATTAATATACCCGGTGGCTCACCACAGTCGCGACAGAAGTTTAGCCATGTGGTGACTACAAACTGAAAATATTCAATACTATACAGGAGGTATACCGGTTGACCCAGCGGACAGGTAACAGACCATAACTTTTTTGTTTGAAGAGCGAATTGAACAAAACTTTGCAGAGTTATTGGAATTACGATTCCTCATATGTGAGCGTGAAAAGATTATCATATCAACTTTCGGTTTCACCAGAAGTGACATAAAGTTTGGATTTTTTAATGTCACCCCTGTATATATTTTCATGCCTAAGCAACGAAATCAGGATAACCTTTTCAACGGTATATCACTTTAATGAATTCGTTTCGATAATTAAACACAGTAAACGATAAATCGATTTTTACTAATATGGTCGCGATATGAATTCTGGTAGCGATGGCTGCTCAATGTGCTCTTAGATAGTTATTCCTATGCGTTTTTCCATTTTATCCAATCATTTCACATAATATCAGGTTTTTCACGGAATTCGAATTTCGCTTATTCAAATTTGCGATTTCTCTGTTTTTAGTATTGAACACTACATTTTTATTTTATGACCGCATGTAGCAATCCTTTACTTATTCGTTTCGGTAGAAATCTTTATTCCTGGACTGGATTTTCATTCAAAATAATCATCTAAAAAGATCCACCCAGTCTGAATCTCATCATCCCAGTGATATTCTGTGTTCACTATGAAAATCTGTGCACCACCATTATCTGACAGCTCTACGATTTAATTATTTTGTCGCAGTTGAAATTACTGGTTGTCTCTTTGTCAATAAAGTTTTGTAGTTTCCATTACACATTAGAACGTATATTATTGACGAAAAGGTAGATATGCTCTTAATATTTGGGGAATGTCGTAAAAATTCCAGAAGAGCGGCAAAGCTTTATGCGGAACGTTTTTCCAACCGTGATGAGGTTCCGAACAATTACTTTTTTCGACTCGAAAGGCAGTTTAGGAGACTCCCAGTTCAACCTGATGAGCAATTTATTATTGATGAAGCTACAGAAATCAACGTGTTAGCAATAGTTGAGATAAATTCTACTTTTTCGCTGAGACAGATTGAGAATGAGACTAGAATACCAAGGGAAACAGCCCGACGTATTTTGAAAAAATATCAATTCAAATCCTTCAAGTAAAAGATACATCAACGATTCATCTTCTGTAATTGAGCATACTGCTCTTGGTCTTTCATTTTTTCAGGTTCTCACGAACTGTAAGAGTTGACCCGAATAATAAACTTCAAACACACCTCTTCAAAGAGGTAAAATTTAATAAAACAATAATGATGATAAATGATAAGTTTTTCAAATGATAAAAATAAAAAAACAGGAAACAGTGTAATAATTGTTCAAAATGCCCACCATTATTTTCTTGACACATCCTCGTTCTGCGGACCAAGTCTCTCGAGACATTGTTGAGTTGTTCTACTATTGTTTCATTTATAGCCCTCCGAACTTTCATTTCGAGGTCCTCCCTATTTCAAGAAGGAGCGCTATAGGTTTTCTCTTCAGATATGGCCTTATGAAAAAATCGAGGGGTGTCAAATCAAGTGACGGCGCCGGCCATAAAATTGTCCCATTTGTCCCTATTCAATTCTGACCAAATCTTTGATTGAAATGCTCTACAACAGCTCTACTATTGTGTGAAGGCGCACCATCTTGTTGGAAGATTATATTTCTCTCCTCGATCAATGGAATTTGTTTCAGAAATTCTGCGATCTTTTCCCTTAGGAAGAAAAGGTATGGCTCTCCATTTAGAGGTATATCAAAATAATTGGAACAATTATTCTAGATTCGTCCGTGAATAATATTTGAGTATGGAATATTATTGTATATATTGAATCTTTCGATAAATATATATATATATATATATATATATATATATATATATATATATATATATATATATATATATATATATATATATATATATATATATATATATATAACACAATGAAGTTACATATGAAAGTTAAGAGTTAAGATTTTTAAATGGGACCACCTATATTTTGATTTATTTTCATGTTTCATTGACTTTGTGAGGAGAAATCAATTTGAGTTTGATCGGAATTTCTTATACATATCTATAGTTCCCGAAATATTTGACATTTTCACAGCTATGAATCTTTAGAGACACTTTCGGTTCAGCTACCTATGAAGGTAGATGTACTTATCGGAAAACCAAACATTCGAGCATGTAATGCTTCAATATAGTTTCTCTGTAAATATAATAAAAATATAAGAGAAACAACATTTTAACATGAGATAGTCTTAAGGAAGGATACATGTAACTGTATGGTATTCAACGAAGCCGAATAAAACAAAGTTGGTTTCAGGCAAATAAAAGAAATATTGATTTCAAAGCTTCTGATGGACAACCATTGTGATAGTTTTTGTTGTTGCTTGAACGTATCATACATTTTGTTGAACTGTTACATCGGATGTTAGAAAACGATTTTGGAAATTGGGACTTATTCAAATCTCGTTTCATTATTTTTTTCTAATGGCATTCCCTATATATAAATGGTCGAGTAGGTGGTATATTTTAATACCTTTCGAATGGTGCCTAGCATGTTTTCAACAGTTCCGAAGACATTCGAAAGCTTAGCCAATAGTTATCAAATTTGAAGAAATAATCCAATGTTTCACTTCAATTTCTATCTGAAACGATTGCTGCCTTAGAGTCAGATTAAATCATTCCCGTGTTAAATTGTCATGAATTGATCCTACTCAACAACTATTGAATAAAAAAATTGAGAAAAAATTCTAGTTCATATTATCACATTAATTCATAATTCAAACCTAATATTGAAAACAAAACATCTGCAAAATGAAGATACAAAGACTTTCCATATCATTTTTCACCTAAGATGTTCAGACTGGCCTTTATTTTGAATGATACACAATCCTCCCTTTTATGTGGTAAGCCATCATTGGCGAAGTTCGAAATACAATTTTCCTCACATACCCCCAGAGGAAAAAGTTGAGGTAAGTTAGATCAGGCAATCTTGCAGGTCAATTTCTGAATCCACTTCTGCCGATCCATTTATTAAAAATGTGTGTGTCCATGAATTTTCACACATTGCAAGTGAAATGGGCAGGAGCTCCGTCCAATTGGAATCATATTTCGCAACGTCGATTCGGGTAACTTTCGGAGTAAACTGTTGACGCTGAAAAACAGTTTTGCTGGCACTCGCCGATGACAAAAATCATATCAATTCCTTCTTGTATTGGAAAAGTCCTCATTTTGAAATGTATACCAAATGGCAGAATTGATGAAAATTAGAGTTTTTTAACGCATAGTAAAACGAAAATGAAATTATGAACCCTATGCACTTATACGTACTTGAAACTCTTTCTGTTCAAGACTAACATAATATTCATTTCTTATAGTATTAATAGGGTCCACAACGGCCTTTTCCAGGAATTTGCAGATATGAAGTATAATTAAGCCCCTAATATTAAACAGCAACATTTAAATGATAAGGATTGGGTTAGATTAGGTACCAACTGCATACAAGGAATGCGACAAAGAGATCTCAATTTTTTAATTACCTTGATGCGATTTGCCGGCATTGAGCGTCTTCCATTGAAATTAAGTCGATAATGAAATCTCATTCACTGAATGCATACTAAAAACTAAGAACTGAGATTTTTCCAGTTGTTGATAAACTGGAGAAAGAGTCGAAAAATTCAAACGTGGCGGAAAGCAAGAATTTTTATAAGACAATGCAGAACGCGGAGATATAATAGACCATGGACGAATTGGTCTTTTAGAAGTAGTGGCGCGATTAGATAAATATCAGAACTAGATGTCTACTCCCCCTTTAATCTAATCGGAATTTCGCCCCTGTAAAACGTAGTAGCGTAAACAAGACTCAATAATCGAACGAGTGTAATACACTAACACTTCAAATGTAATTGTGAGTAAGTATATTATTCAGAAGATTCTATTGTAATATGCGAAAATTCACGAATTGCGAGTTAATAGAAATTCATTGTATACGTAGGCCATGCACACGCCAATGCATTACTTGTAAGACGGCTATACAAGATCCCTATCGAAATTGAATTTTCTATCTAAATATCCGATAACCCGAGAAATTTATCGGTTTATGTAGAAAGATATTGAAGACTTTTATTCAGGGAGCAATATTCAATTTTCCGTAAAATGTGGAATATCCCTTACTGATGGAGGTGTTTATCCGATCATCTCTTCATAATCATCGTCAACTAGTGCCACAGTAGTAGTGGTATAACCTAGTCAGATGTCATGAATAGGATCAACAGACTGCAGACTGCATTGAGCGTTCAAAATGTCTTGTCCACGCTTCTTCGTCTGACAGGAAACAAATTCCGCTAAGATTAGGCTGTAGTGTATGTAAGCTATTCATACATATTAGTTCAGATCATCTACCCACTTCTCATTGTCTTATTTATCCACATTGCAAAATTAATTCCTTCTGCAATCCTTCAGCATTTTCTGTTCGATTTGTATACGAAAATTTCATAATCAGTTCAGTTAAATATAACTTTTCAGTAATGTCATAAAAGCTTCCTATTATATGAAAATAGGTATGTGAATTTCATTGTACTATTCAAGCTCTAGGAGGAGACAGATTTCCTGAAGTTGAGTTTTGGAGGCGCCCTGAATGTGGTTAATTCAATTTTTAGAGGAAGCAGAATTTTCGAATTTGATATTTTGGTCGGAGTCTTTTTATCGAAGCTGATTTATGGAGAAACCAGATTTATGAAGTTACTCTCTTAGACGATCAAAAAGTAAGTTTGAAATATAGTTCTAGTGTTGTGGAGCAGAACTTATTTGCTGGAGATGTCCAACCATTGAAAAATCATGTATCCTTGTCAGGAGACATCTACAAAGCAATTAGCCAGTGAATGTGATCTATCGGTATAATCTAACATATATTTTCAGTCTAGATTGTTTATTTTATGGAGAACATTTTCTCATTTTTGCTTAGTAAATTTCAGGTAACTAAAATAATTATATTCTTTCCTTGCTCATAATTGTCAACTTTTTGGACTGTCGATTAGCGTCGAATTTTATATTTGGATTGCTCACAGAAACGTTCTTTTCATTTATATTGCTGGGTTTTATATATTTGGCAATTTATCGAATCCATAACCATCTCTTCTGACCTGATCTAAATCAAAATTGTTATGCAGTAATCAACCAGTGGAAAGTATTATAATTGCGTTACAACTAAGAATCTTTCTTTCTCGCTATGAGCAGTAGTTGTATTATTATTTTTTTTCGAAAGTGTCTGTCAATAAGAAAGAATTGTAGGAAACAGAAAAGTTTTCAAAGGACAAAAATCATTATTTTCATTATAAAGGTCATTGACAGACTGGCAAAAATGTTGAGGCTTTTTTATTCATTTGTTTCATCTGAATGGAAGAGAGTTGCAACAGAAATTGGAGAGCTACATTGACTAGGACATATGTCAAACTTTCATGCAAGTTGAGACACGATTATATGAAAGTACAGTATATGGAAATAATAATCAATTCAGACATAATCCTTCATAATCTCGAAAATCAAAATTGAAAAAATTAATAAGTTGATTTAACTTGAGTAGAAAAGTGTATTGCATATATTTTTATATCTTCAACACTCATTGACTTAGAAATAAAGCTTCTGTACACCCATAGCTCATTGAACATTTATCCTGAAATCTGAAAAATTATCCTTGAGATCTATAAATCCAATCATATAACCTACGAATTGGAAATAAAGATTTTGATCTTGAGAATAACGTGTTCAAACAATCGATTGATGAAATCTTCTGCTTTATACTATAAATATAAATCAGTACTTCATTATACTTGTACAACAGGAGCTACTTCTAGAATGGAGAGTTTCTACGAAGATGTCTACATTTGATATCATATGTTGCCATGCTATAATAGATTAAATTGGTACGATCATTATGAAATTACTTATGTTGTAATTTATTCATTAAAAATTTACCTCATTTCAGAATCCTGAAGCGCACCGTTACATTAATATTGAAATGTAGAGCAAATTGACATCTTAATAAGCATGATAAAATAACTATCTGATGACAATTAACATTGAAACTAGAGAATTAGTGGCGAATAATCAGTAGAACGTTTTTATAAGTGCCCCAACTGGTTCTTTATTTGGACTATTTGAGGACGCTTCTACTATGAGGTACTATTTTGCAGAATTCAATGTATGCATAAAAGGATTTTGTATGGATATCACTGGATGATATTCGATACTCAGTCATCAATAAGGTTAAAATTGAAAAATCCCTTTCTTGACAGAATGACCAAAATTCACCACTACTACTGTAGACTTATTGGCATCAACCTCAATTGACAGACGTGATGACTAATTTATAGGAAGCGACTGAAAAATTCTAATGAATAAATTTTATGTTGAATAGAGTTGAGATGCGGAAAATTTTTGTTAATAGTTAGTTGAAACAAAAATAACCACAATGTTTCGCTGGAAGATCGTTGTTGCATGAAACTCAGTATCTATTTTGTTTTCAGATTAAAGATGGAGCAGTTCGAACAATTATTGACATGTGCGATATGTCTGGATCGATACAGAAATCCAAAACTTTTACCATGCCAGCATAGCTTTTGTATGGAACCATGCCTCGAAGGTTTGGTAGATTATGTTCGAAGACAGGTAATTAATAATTTCAACAAAATATTTTTTTAATCAAGATCTAAGATATTCCGCTCGATATTCTCTCATAATCTTTCCTCAAATTCATTATAAATTTTGGAAATCTAAGTTTCTGAAGTTTATTGAATAGGTATCAACTACATAACTTCTGAAATTATCTTCCAGGTAAGACACAAAATAATGTTTTAACTAAAGTAATCAACTGATTGATGTTTTGGAAACTGACGCGTTTTTCTAACAGAAATTCGGTTTCCTGAATTTGCTGATTTCGCGTGACTATTCAGTCATACCTAATAATATTCAGTCGATGACGAAAATACCTGGAACTTCATTTTTCATGAGTTAATCGTCTGTAGACGATCAGGTTTACGTAGTTTTACCAGAATGTATTTTGATATAAATATTTCTGGCAGAAGCACAATTCTATTTCGAGAACTTTTCAGTTTCTATCACGAATTGAAACCTTCATATTTTAATGAGGAAGTGTGGTGATTAGACTAACGTAGTTTGCTATAATAAAATGAAGGTGTAAATTTTGTCAGATTCAAACACAAATCTTTTCAAATTACATCAACATAAGACTCATGTTCTTATAAGACTATAGGAGAGTGTTTTGAAAATTCCTTCCCTGATTAACGAAGAACACTTTAATGGCTTGGATGAATTTCTAATCGCAATGGTCTAATGATACGGCAATAATTAATAATTTTCCGATTGACCTAACAGTTGGCATGTAACCTTCTTAGGGATATACAATCAACTATCACCGAATGATTAGTTTAATATATAAAATGTTCAGTAATGATTTATTCAATACCAATAAGTTTTTCTCAGCTTATCAGTATTCTTCGAAGAAAAAACTTATGCTAATCATCTCAAATATTCACTATTCCAATCTAGCAATTTATTATTTGTATTAAATAGAGCTTTTGCATAATAGGTGAAATGTCCAGAATGTCGGGCAGAACATCGCATTCCTTACCAAGGGGTTCAAGGATTTCCCACCAACGTGACCTTACAAAGGTTTTTGGAACTCCATATAGAAATAACTGGAGAATTACCTGATCCGAACAGTGGTCAGGTGATGGAAAGATGCAATGTATGTTCTGAAAAAGCCTATTGCAGTATGTGCTACCACTGTGATAAGAAAGTTTGCGAAGATTGCAAAGGAGCACACATGGAAATATTAAGAAGAGAAATTTCTAGAATTAATAATCAGATCAGAAGAGGAATACATAGACTTCAGGATTCTCTATCTTTGATCGAAAAAAACACACAAAGCATACAAACGAACTGTTTATCTGTTGGCGAAGAAGTTGAAGAAATATATAGAAGATTGTCGAAAGCTTTGAAGGATAGAACTGACTATTTGAGAGGAGAGATTGATCGCTATTTGGGAACAGAACTGAGGAGTCTCACAAATCTCAAAGATAACCTTGAGCAAGAAGTTTCCAATATCCTCAGTAATTGTGACTTAGCTGACAAGTTTATGAGCGAAAACACAGATATCTGGGATGATTGTGAACTCATGGATGCCAAAGAAATCTTCCTCAAAACTGTTGACTTCATAAGGAACTTCGAGTATGAAAACACAGATTACAGTAGAAAAGTAAGGCTGGTCCTCGCTCATGATCCGAATCAGCTTGTTCTTCATGTAGCCGGTTTCGGTGATTTGAATATTGCCACACCTTCTCATCCGTTTGGGCAAAGCAGTGCACTATTACAACCACCAGGAGGTGGACCCGGTTTAATGCGATCTAAAAGTGACCATAGGTTAGCAAGTCAGTTCAGACAAAACGAAGAAAGAGGTTATGGAGAAAGGGATCAAGACGAAACTCTTCACAGTGGCAGGAAATTCGGTGAAAGGCATCAGAGAACTGGTGGTGAGAGTACTAGATACGATAGATATGGAAGAGGAAGTGGTAACGACTACGTCGACGAATATGAATCTGAAACAAGACCTACTAGATCAAGATATAGTAGATTCAGAAGACATAACGCACCTGAAAATGATTCAGATACTGAACAAAGTTCACGAGTAAGATTTCAAGAACAAAAAGCTGAAAGAGAAAGAGTTTTGGATACTGAGGACGTAGCACGTGGACCTCTCAGTGGTATAACGCGCCTAGCAGATTCTCCAAGAGTAATGAAAAAGCTACAGGAGAACGAAAGCGGCAAGAAAAAAGAGAAAGAAGCACCACCATCACTTCCAGTTCAACCGAAAATAGTACCTAAGAGACCACCCCCACCTGCTACGAGACAAGTAAGCGAAGAAGATGAAATATCTAAAATAAAAAAACAAAACAAAGGAGCCACAACATCTAACTCTGAAACAGATAGAGTAACTGAAAGACCAACGCCTGATGATAGACATAACACTCAAAGGAAAACTACAACTCCAGAGGTGAGTCTTGATGAACAATAAATTAACTGTACCTGATAAAATGAATTTAGTTTAATATAGAACGATATTTGCTTACATGTTTTGAGACACTTTATTTCGATTACACATTGGCATGAATCTACTTCTCCAAAGTACTCTTCCAACTATGATTGTTTGTTTGTACCCTAAGCATGAGGATCTTTCCAACCTTGTGACGATTTAACGAAGAATTTTCCACAGGCTGCTTCTGATGGAGAAGAATCTGAGGAATCAGTAAGTTCACTGCAACAGACGCAAAGAAAAACTGCGTCCAGTAAGACTGCTTCAACAGGAAGACGTCCTTCTGATTTAGGTCATAAAAAAGCTGGAAGATCACCTAGTACTGAATCAACTGCATCATCCGAATCCTCCACCGCTTCTTCTACAATTCGTAGTACTGGAGCACCTTTTACCACAGAAGAAGTGAAGCAGAAATTTTTATCTAGAGGAGGATCTGCTTCAAACGAATCAGATACGCGCTCAAGGTTATCGTCTGTAAGCTCAAATAAGGAATCTACGCCACATAAGCCGTTTCAGAGTCGGTTTTTGAATAAAACTCCTTCTACCCCTCCGCCACCATCTAAAGAAGAAGATGAAGAGACGGAAACAACATCTGAGGAAGAAACTGAATCTGAAGAAGAATCAGATGAACCAGTTTCGAAGGTTGAGAGTAAAGAAATGGCTAAATCAGATATAGGTCCTCTTCTTGCTAGAAGTGCTCATGCCAGAGAAAGTAGTGGGGATGGATCTAGACGGACTAGTAGAGAAGAACCTCCGAGCATGACAAAAGCACGTTATGGAAGTCAAAAAGAAGAATCCCCTTCAAATAGATATACTAGAAATAAAGCAGTTTATAAGGCAAATGAGGAAGAACCACAAAGGTATAGCTATACTAGTAGATTTCTGAATAAAAGCAAAAGTTCTGCTGCTATACCTCCAGAAGAAGATGATCATTCGAGATATTCTTCATTAGGAGATGATGAAAACAAATACCCTAGCGGAAGGTCACGATACATGGCATTGAAGGATAGACGTCAACGTTTGGCTAGGAGTAGAAGTAGTCAGCAATTTGGAGACGAAGAAGATGCTGACGAACCGATGTCTCCAACCTCAGTAAATCCTTCTGCGTATTTGGCGAGTAGAGGGTATGGCTCTACTACATCATCAAGTAATGATTTAGCTAGGAGCCGATCATCTCATGCTCTAAAATCGAGGGATAATTCTCCAGATAGATCTACTGCAACAGAAAAAGATGGTGCAGCATTAAGTTCTTGGGCAAGATATTTAAAAAATAAATATGGAAATCGAACTGGTGGAAAAGACAAAGATTCAAATGCAGCTTCTTCAACAACTTCAGGTAGTTCGTCAACATCTAGGAGGCTTTCATTAGGCCTTCCTCTCAGAAGTTCAACAGATTTGGCAAGTTCTGATGATGATTCAAAAAACATGCAAGGCTCCCCCACTACCCCTACAGCAGCTACGGCAGCAGCCGGTAAGTTTCACCATTATTTTTCTTTAATTTGTTATTGAGTTTTTGAAAAATCCTTGGGAGATATATTTCAAAGTCATTAGACAATCCTGATGCCATTCCAATGCAAAATGTTGCTTCTGTGGTTAAATATACTTCATCATATTTCATGTGGCGCTTTTATGCTCAAGGTCATTTTACGGAAACGTGAACTTGAAATACTGTCAGGGCTCATTTTTCACATATAAGGGACATCCTCTTTACCTTCAGTTAAGTCAATTTGAAGAAGTCTCAATTCCTGTGTAAATTTATTTTCAAATAAACAAACGTTCGAGCAAATGTACATACAATCATAGATTGATAATAGGAACACATTCTGCAAATCACAGTTTTTTCTAATAGATTGGGTTCTCTTGAAGTGTACTCAGAGTAGAACGTTTTTCTAGAGCTAATAAAAGAATTGAAATTAAATCTGAATCATTATTAGCATTGATGTAATGCTGCTGCGATTCAAAAAATGATGTTATAATGTTTATTGACAAAACTGTCAGTGTCAACTCTCCACATTATAGATAAGTTAAGCAATTGAACAGCACCTGTAGCTGAGAACTGTAGAAATAATAGTTTGAAATGATTTAAATACTCAAGGAAATATTTCTCCATTCTAGGTATCGCAGTGGCAGGTACCTTCCCTAGAAGTCAGTACCTGCAAAAATGTCAGCAGCTGTTTCAAATTGGTAGTCGGGGGAGCGAAACCGGATGTTTCACTTGGCCGCGTGGTGTCGCTGTGGGTCCAGATAACTCCATTGTTGTTGCAGACTCCTCCAACCATAGGGTTCAAGTGTTCGATTCCAATGGTAGGTTCCTGAAAGAATTCGGACAGTATGGAAACGGCGAAGGAGAATTTGATTGCTTGGCTGGAGTTGCTGTCAACAGGATTGGTCAATTCATTATTGCAGATAGATATAATCATAGAATACAAGTAAGTTTTGTAATGTAGTTGGTTTTCTTTTAAAGAAATAACAGAAATCTACAGAATTTGTTTTTAGTTGATCTTATGCGTTGTTGGATATAAGTTTCCATATTTTAAAGGGCTAATGTAAAAACAGTACATATTTTTATTATATACAATATAGGTTCAATCCAACTAATGAAGAATATTCAGGAGTATGATGAAATAATCATGTACTGTTATAGGTTTTTGACCCATCAGGAAGATTTCTTCGATCTTTCGGAAGTCAAGGCAGTGCCGATGGAAGATTTAATTATCCATGGGGTATTACTACGGATGCCTTGGGATTCATTTATGTTTGCGATAAGGAGAACCACAGAGTTCAGGTAAATATAGAAAACCTCATATTTCGAAGAAACATTTTATTGTTCCCATCTCAGTACAATGTTTTTTCTTAATAAAGTAATGATATGATTTCGGAGGATAGGCTCTGAATAAGTTTTCTATTTGTAGACTTCGATGATTTTCTTCAAATTTATATTTGATAGTTTCAGAGTCTCATATACTATAACTTGTGCAAGAGATACCATACTTATGGAGCTGAAATAAAATAGCAGATAACTGTACGATTTGTCGCATACTCTCGAACCAACTCTTGAAGCAGTCCACTCTTAATCTCTGAAATGCTACTTGCATTGAATCTCTTCGAAGACTCTTTGAGGATTTGCATGGATTTTCTTAACATAAAACACTCAAACGAGGGTTTGACGTCATTTCAAGCAAATATGTTAGAATCCATGATTCGTCACCAAAACTGTGAAAGTTATTTCAAATTGAAACGGTCTGTAATTTATCAATACAAATGTGCGATACGCTTTCTGCTCTTTAGTCAAAAGAGGCTGTATCAAAGGACGAACTAATTTCTAATTCTTTCTCCAACTTTCTTGATAGATATTTTTGAAAATTGAAAAGATACCTTAATCCCTTGAAAATTGCATGTCGTTCTTCGTTGTTGATCTTGTGCGAATAACTTGTTAATTAAAAATTGGAAGCACAAAAATACAGAAAGAGCGTTTACAGCCACAATTTCGTCGAAAGCTCGTCAAAACGCAAAACTGAACCTTTCATTGGTATTATAACTAAAGGAGTGATTCCTTAAAATCAATCAATATCCGAGTGGTCTCCCTTTCTGATTCAATATATGAATAGGGTATAAGCTCTAGATAAGTGAAGACTGTTTGGGTATAAGAGTATCTCTTGTCAGTTAACACAGTTTTTCGACTTTCATTCGGGGGATGTAGTATAAAGATATCTTGGACCTTGTTTCGCAATTAAGTTGCGTTTGGAGGGCCAAATCGTTGGTGATTTTGATTACCGAAAGCAAAATCCAACTTGATGAGGCATTCTACTGAGATAATCGCATCCAAAAACCCTATAAAAATGATTACTACATTGTTTTCCATTCAATTCCATATTTCTATAATTTTCTGAGCTTTGGTACCTATAATAGTCATCACACGTTTTGTACAGTTGGGTTGAAAATTTCTTCGTACTGAAATTTGATTATATTGATATAACAGCTTGCGGAATATGAACTTAAATAGAACATTATTTACAACTTATACAGTGTATTCCAACAAAAATTTGACCCTGCTGGAACGGGTCGAATTTTGATTTGAGAGTACCATTTTGGAGGTTGATTAGGAACCTGTGAAATCAACCCTTTACAATCAGCATCCCCTACTTAAAAGTTCATTAATGACAAAAGGTTGACAACACCTCTTTGAGAAGAACTTTTAATTCTCTACTCGAATATTTAATTCTTGAAATGTTAAACTTCTATATGGGGTGTCACGTCAAGGGCAGAGCATTTTTTTTTATTAAACTTGGAATACTTCTCAAAACTGTATCATTTCGGTAAGATATCAGTATAGGAATTCAAGAAATTGATTTCAGATGTGAATTTGGGGTGCCAATCCAATTCTCTGAATGATTATTGCAATACGTAAAGTTCGGCTATTCATTACGAAATTTTGATATATAGGTTTTCATTGAAATGTTAAACTCAATTCATTCGGAATTATTCGAGGGCGTTTTGGTGAAAGAATGTGTGTGAACTGAAAGAGAAAACAATTTTTCTTTTTTTTGAAACGATAAGTTTTCAGGTCGGTGGATTAGTAAAAAAGAACCAGGGACTTAGTACACTTGACTAAAATCCTTCAGATTTTATTTATGGGGTCATTTCAAACCGAAAGCTAATGTCAAATAACTTTAAACCCGAAGGACCTGGAATGATAATCATTAACTAAATGGTGGCTTTCGACATCGCATGAATTCGCAAATGTTAAAAGGCAATTTGAGATTCGTTTGTTCCATTAGGGGTGGGTAGAGGTCATTTTCAGCTATTGTCAAGATTATTAAGTAGTTGAATATTTGGGCATCGCCGAGGTACTGCTCAATATAAACATTAATTCATTCGTTTTCTAGCCCGATACATTCAGCGAAGAGGTTGGCCCCACAATTTCCAAATTCATATGTGAGAAGTATTTCAAGTTTAGCGAAGAATAAATTATGTTACGACGGAACATCTTGTATAGTAATTCAATTCTCCGATAGTTGAATATTCGTGTTGATTTTACATGTTCAAAATTAACTTCATGAATGGACCGCTGCGAATCAGAAAATAACTTGTTTCAACGTATTTTTTGCTAGAATAACTCTTTACATATTGGGGGGCTGTCTAGTTTTTGTTGGAATACAGTGTATAAGAACATGTTACAGATATTGGATTTCGAGTGTTCACATACAAATTTGTTGTAGCATAGACGTAAGAATTTAAAATGTTTATTCTTAGATTCTCAAAATTCCTCTAATGTAGCCGATCTGCTCGATAAATTGGATGTCGATGAATTTGACATTATCAGATTATGTTGCAATTTAACATATTCCAAAAGGAAGTGCATAGTTGGATAAATGTTGAATGAAAGGTTGGGAATATCTTTTGTTGACAGCAAAATATACGAAATTCTATAATAATCTTAAATTGTTGTTGCAAGTTCATCGTGTGTATATTTTTTCGAAACGGAATGATCTATAGCAATTGTTTTTGATTCAAATAAACTTTGGCTGCCTTGTGCTAGTCAAAGTCAAGTTGATGCCAATATTTGAGGTATCTCGTCAGGATATATCTTTCTATATTATTGTAGATTTCCGAAATCATTCGACATTTTTGAAAACTGAATAGATCTTTCAACATAATATATAGAAGAAACGAAATATGTAATTCATACCATTAGACTCAACATTGAATATTCCAAATATGTTTTTTTAACATTCTGATTGAAAAATAGAAATTTTCTCGACTGTGAGTATTGAATTGAAATCTATATCAATTGTATTTTATAGGTTTTTCAATCTGACGGAACTTTCGTCGGAAAATTTGGATCCATGGGTAGCAAAGAAGGCCAGCTCGAACACCCACATTACATTTCCGTCTCCAATACCAACCGAGTTGTTGTTTCTGATTCTAACAACCATCGCATTCAAATATTCGATGTTAATGGTAAAGTTATTACTCAATTCGGTACTGAAGGTTCTGATGAAGGCCAATTCAAATTTCCTCGAGGTGTTGCAGTGGATGATCAAGGTTACATTTGTGTAGCCGATTCAGGAAACAATAGAATTCAGATTTTCCATCCAGATGGCACTTTCCTGAGGGCGTTCGGATGCTGGGGTACTGGAAAAGGAGAATTCAAAGGTTTGGAAGGTGTGGCTATGACACCGAATGGGCACATTCTAGTGTGTGATCGAGAAAATCATAGGATACAAGTGTTCTGAAACAATTTTAATATGGTTTTTGTTAACATAACAGAATGGTTTGAACTTTCAAAAATATTAGAATTAAATATACTGCATTTGTTCGATTTTTATCTTTTACCCCTTAAATAATGAAGTTTATATTCACATATTCTTCGGACAAATGTGTCAGGGAATTTTTAAGCTTTAAATTCATTCCGAGCTGGAGAAAATGTGCGATCAAATTGAAAATTAAATTAGGTAAAAGTTCATCAATACATGAATTTGATATATTTTTAACGTTCTTAAAATCCACGGGGGATTCATTGACATAACCTGAAAACTGCTGGTGATTTTTCATTCAAATATAATTAACATTCCGAGGTTCGAAGATGATAAAAAGTATAATAGGAAGGAGAACAGGCAGATAAACCTTGTTATTATTATGATGATAATAATTTTTTAAGTGAGATAATCAATAATACACACTCACACAAATTACATAAAGAAAAAATCAAGGGTTGCCTAACCGATAATAGAAGAGTGCCAGTTGATCCTCTTTATTGTTCACTAATTTCCATCCTACCCTCATACAAAAAAAATCGAATTATTTTAAGAGCACATTTGTTTCGTAGACAGCTTCACTATATTATACGACCGCGATGAAATATCTTGACCATTAAAAATATCGTAAAATTGGTTTGAGTAGCCACAAAGCACAATTCTAAATGACAAGAGCAGATACGCAACTATAAGTTGGGATATTTTTGTGTGCATGGTGTAAGGAAATAAAATTTTTATATTTTCGTATTTCCACAAGTTTTATTATAGAATTAAGTGCTGTTCATGACAGCGGAAATTACATAATAGTAATCGTTACACCATGAGGGAATTTTCTGATTTTTTCAATCGCCTGTAAAACCTTACCACACTTAAGAAGAAATTCATTTCATGCTATCGGAGAAAAGTGTTTTGAAAGTTATCGGCAAATATATCGAATTGACCAATTATCTTTCCTCTACTTCTCAATGAAGTTATATATAGCAGCCTAAAACTAATATATATATATATATATATATATATATATATATATATATATATATATATATATATATATATATATATATTTGTTTCATTAAGAATGGAAAAAATCACACATCGTTTCAAAAGTCATAAGTTACAAATAAGACCAATGTGATCCCAAGTAGAAATATCCATTCATCTCTAATACATAATAATTTTGTCGAGTCAAGTTCTACACGTCGAAAAATATATATTTTTCAGTTGTCCTCCAGGATAATCAAAAACATCTCTGTTATTCAACCGTAATAAAAAAGATAATCGGGGGGCCCTACGAAATCCCACCATTCATACCATTCATATTTCCATCGAGCAGAATGCTTTATCTTTCTGTTTATATGTCAATGAACAAGTTCACATGGAATATCATATGAAAATGTAAACATTTTTTTCTTTCAGGACCTAATCTCAATTCCACATGGTGATTTCATTCGAAAAATTCATTCCACATTTTTCTCACAGATGAGCGCCTTCGAATAAATATTTCGGTTAGAGTTCCGTAGATGCCAGAACGGGAAACAAACAATTCACAGTAAAATATGTGTAAATAAACTTCCTGAACATGAAAATAATATTCGCTTTTTCGGAAAATGTGTCGTTTTGGTAAAAAGAGGAATTAATTTTGAGTAAAGTTATTTTTTGACCAGCATTTATCTGCATTCAAAAATGATATACTTACGGTTGTTTGAAGTAATTCCTGAGAAGATTTAATTTTTACAATAGAAGAATTAAACTATCATGGAAAAATTGGTTTTTTCCATTCATATTGTAATGTTAATACGTGTTAGTTTTTGCACTCCTAAAATTTTGTAAATAAACTGGCATCCATCTTCAGAATTTATGGAACATAGAACGGTGATCTTCGGTGCTAATCAATACGTAGATCGGAGTCACAGAGTTGCACGATTACCAGATTGTAATAATTGTTCGAAATTTCAGAGAATTTTTAGTGAAATATTCAATTTGTGAAATAATTATATCTTATTGATTGTTTGGGATGAATGCAAGATGGCACATAAAAAAATCTTTGGAGGCTTTAGACAGAACCTCAGAAGATCTACGGAGCAATTATAACCAATTTGATGTTGCAATGATTTTATTAGCAGGAGATTTTCGTCAAATATTGCCAGTGATTCCACGATCAACGCCAGCTGATGAACTCAATGCACGTCTAAAGTCCTCCAATTTGTGGAAATATGTCGAAGTACTTCATTTAAGCAAGAATATGTGTGTCGAGTTGCAGAATGACCAATCTGGAAACATATTCTCCAAACAACTCATTGACATTGGTAATGGCAAATTTCCTATAGACATGTTGACTGGCTGCATTAACTTTCCTCAAAGTTTTTGTCAGTTAACTCGATCAAAAGATGAACTTATACAGAAATTGTTTCCTGATGTTTCTCAAAATTACGGAAACCATGGTAAGTTGAGTGAACGAGCTATATTGGCTGCAAAAACATAGATGTAAATGAATTAAATTTCAAAATTCAAGAACAAATTACAATGGAGGATATATAAATCAGTTGATTCGGTTACTAACCAAGATGATGTAGTCAACTATCCACCGGAATGTTTAAACTCGCTGGATTTGCCTGGATTGCCACCTCAAAATCTTCAATTAAAGATTGGATCGGTAGTTATAATGTTGCGAAATATCAACCGACCGCGTCTTTGCAACGGCACACGGTTAGCGATGAAAAAATTACAAAACACGCGATAGAAGCAACTATACTGAAAGAAACGTATAAAGGAGATATTCTCATACCGCGTATCCCAATGATTCCGACTGAGTTTAAACGACCACAGTTTCCAGTGCGGCTTGCTTTTGATATGACCATAAACAAGTCCCAGGGGCAATCATTAAGTGTTTGTGGTATTTATCTGGAAAACCCATGTTTCTCACATGGTCAATTGTATGTTGCCTGTTCCCATGTTGAAAAAACATCAGATTTGTTTGTCTTTTCGCCATGTAATCAATCAAAAAACATCGTATATCACAAAGCACTACAATGAAAATGAAAATGATTTTGTTAATAATTATGATTCACATGATCCAGAATAAAGCGATTACTTACTTTTAAATGCTTATATATGTTTTATTTAATTATTTTTTATTCACTACGCCCTATCACCAGGGTGACGGTTCTGATCAGGAGAATTTTTTGCTCCGACTATAAAATAGGTAGGAACAAAAAACTGCCACATTAAAAATTTTTCTGATGGGACCAAGTCTGTCGGGTCCGCTAGTTGTTAAATGAAGCACATTTCAAAGTTGGAGGATTGGAGCATCAATTCAATTACCGTTATGGGTTATAGCTGATTCTACTAGACAGAAACCAATTCATATACGAACGATTTATCTAATTAATCAAACAGGTCATGAAGTTTTCATCGATTGAAATGTATTTTTCATTTGATCTGACTAAAATCTACATATTCCACTTTAAAATGTAAATAGGTTGTTCATAATCGGTACAATCGGTTGAAGCAGAAGTAATGCATTCAGCATCTATGTCTTCTTCTCTCTATTTTTGAATGTTTTCTCTGTTTATACAGTCGATTTTCGATAATTCGAAATACAAGGGAACTTGAAAAGAGTTCGAATTACCGGGAGTTCGATTCATTATATTAAGAGAGGGAGGTTATAAAAATGCGAATAAGGGAGTGTACAATAATATCAATGGATTATTTATATTATCAATTTTTATCAATGAGTAAATTTTTACCATTTAAAATAAACATATCTACATATGTACAAAAATTTTACCGAGAAAAGTCACCGATGCCGGTTATTCCATTGGTTAGCATCATCGGAATTTGGTTTCTCAACTTGCTGTTCTATAGAATTTTTAATGAACCCGCAGCAGCACTTAGCGTCCAATATTGTGGTGTTGGGTGTTCGTTTTCAACTCCCTGGTCTAGCAGTTGTAATCTTGATGTAGTATTTTTCAGAAAAAAATGAAGTTCAATATTTTTCAGAGTAGAGAGGGTTTTTTGTGCACAATAATTGTTCTCTCTTCATGTTCTTATCTATGCCAACCAACCACTCTTTGAAGAGTTCAGTAGTCATCGGAACTTTCTTATCAGAGCGGTAAGAAGTTTGAAAAGATATAGCACCCATGAAACATATGGGGTTACCTGTTTTTTCTATAATCAGTGGTTTCAGTTTTTCAGAAACTCCACGTCTGTAGCGTGACCCTTTTTTCGTTATGCTTTCCACCATAGAGTTGTTATTTTTCAAACGTTAATGTACGGACAAGAAGACATGCATAAAACACAGCTGTCTTATCTACATTGAGAATATTGTGGGCTTCGTAATTTGACAGCAGCCGGGTCAGATCATCAGTTCATACGGAATATATAGTTCTGTCAATACTAGCACTCTCACTACAGAGTTTCTCCGAAAATTAAACTGTGATGTTTTCTAAATTAGTAAGCTAGCCTTCACTAGTTGCGAACTCTTCGAAACCTAAATAAGTAGCAAATGCCTTACCTCTTTTTTTAACAAGGCTGTTTTGATCGGTATGTTTTGGCTAAGACATTGAGTGAGCTATTAGTGAGACATTTTCCAAAGCGAGGGAGTTCACCATGGTGCGAACGTTTACTTCCTCCCGCTGAACTGCTTGCAAGGATTGTGTCCTGCTTCCATATCATCGACACCTCGAATAGCAGTATGCCGAAGTTCGAAGTTTTTGACAACGTTCAATGTCTTATCTCCATTTTCTATAGCTTCTAAAAGCTCTATAATTTCCGAGATGAGAAGAGTATTTTTGTAGCATTCATCACGAATTGACACATTCACAAAGATGGATGGTAAGTAAAGAGCGGAGGTAGGAGTAACTCAAATAGAAGTTACAGACTCACTGACTTGTTAGAAAAGGGGCAAGGGGTAATAAAACACATTTGATATGAATTTGATGTCAGACATTGGGGGTATGTGCGAGCTACACTTATTAGATCTCGAAAAAATGAACCAGTAACGATAAAAACAGACTCAAAGAGCAACGATTTTTTCAAAAATAATGATTTTATTCATTTACTTTATTATTCATTTCAATTATTTAAACTTTGATACATAGACATTTTTTATATTATCTGTTCAAATTGATAACCACCAACTCTTATGCAAGGTCTAGCTCTCGAAGCAAGAAATCTTTGTATTTTAAAATAATTTTGAATATTGTTATACATCCATCTGGGGCCACCCCTGTAACTTTTTTTAAATTTGCAAGATTTTGATGAAATTTGGGAACAAGAGAGAAGACGAGATTTAGAATTGGATAACATTAATACGTTTGACATTTCGATTCCGGTCATTCAGGAAACAATACCAACTTTCGATTTTCAAATGGGTCACCGTATATGTTGTTGCTTATTTTAATTGTTCATCTCATTGGGACGAAAACAAAGAAAACCCTTTTTCGTTGCAATTTTCATCTTTCGTTCTAGAAGCCATGAAGAGTGACAATTGGCTCAGCTCACTATCTCCTATCACAACTATACTAGATTGTATCTGAAAATTTAATAGCTTATTTTTTACGGGGTCTCCAAGTTTTAAATTTCTTTCGAGACAACCATACCGAGCCACCCGTTACTACAGAAGCAGTATTTTTTTATATTTTTCTTATACCATTCTCGTCACTCAATTGTTATCAGTTCCGGGGTTCTAGTGGAAAATATCTAGGACATTTTTGCAGAGTTGCCCCATTCACTAATAACAATAACTACGTTGGCGAAGCAAAATTTCTGTTCATACTATATATATATATATATATATATATATATATATATATATATATATATATATATATATATATATATATATATATATATATATATATATATATATATATATATATATATATATATATATATATATATATATATATATATATATATATATATATATATATATATATATATATATATATATATATATATATATATATATATATATATATATATATATATATATATATATATATATATATATATATATATATATATATATATATATATATATATATATATATATATATATATATATATATATATATATATATATATATATATATATATATATATATATATATATATATATATATATATATATATATATATATATATATATATATATATATATATATATATATATATATATATATATATATATATATATATATATATATATATATATATATATATATATATATATATATATATATATATATATATATAAATGAATATATATTTATGAATATATATTGATATATGATATATATATATATATATATATATATATGGGACACCCTGTATCTCTTGCTTAATTCAATTAGTCATCTCATCTTACAACCTTTTGACATATTTTTGAAAGAAGAACAAAACACTATCTTCTTTTGTAATTTTGTTTCGTTCTAGAAGGCCTTGACCAGTAACAAATGGCTTAGCTCCAAATCTCCTATCACGAAAATACAAGATAGTAATTAACAACAATGGAATGTCGACATGTCACACTGATATTTTTATGATCCTGGAATATTATAAGTATGAAAAAAAATTTTGCTTCGCCAACGTAGTTATTGTTATTAGTGAACGGGGCAACTCTGCAAAAATTGCCTAGGTATTTTTCACTAGAATCCCAGAACTGATAACAATAGAGTGACGTGAATGGTATAAAAAAAAGATAAAAAAAATACTGCTTCAGTAATACCAGGTGGCCCGGTATGGTTGTTTCAAAAGAAAACCTACCCTTTGAGGAAAAACTGAAATTTAAAACTTTGAGACCCGGTAAAAAATAAGCCATTAAATTTTCAGATACAATCTAGTATTGTTGTGATACGAGATAGTGAGCTAAGCCAATTGTCTCTCTTCATGGCCTACTAGAACGAAAGATGAAAATTGCAACAAAAAAAGGTTGTGATTTGTTTTCTTCCAATGAGATGAACAATTAAAATAAGCAACAACAAAAAGGGGGGCCTATTTGAAAATCGAAAGTTAGTATTGTTTCCTGAATAACCGGAAACGAAATGTCAAACATATTAATGTTATCCACTTCTGAATCTCGTCTTCTCTCCTGTTCAGAAATTTCATCAAAATCTTGCAAATTGAAAAAGTTACAGGGGTGGCCCTAGATGGATGTATAATAATATTCAAAATTATATTAAAATATAAAGATTTCTTGCTCCGAGAGCTAGACCTTGCATAAGAGTTGGTGGTTATCAATTTGAACAGATAATATAAAAATGTCTATGTATCAAAGTTTGAATAATTGAAAAAATAATAAAGTAAATAAATCAAATAATTATTTTTGAAAAAATCTGTATTTATCGTTACTGGTTCATCTTTTCGAGATCTAATAAGTGTAGCTCGCACACACTCCCAATATCTGACATCAAATTCATATTAAGTGTGTTTTATTACCCCTTTTCCTTTTTCTAACAAGTCAGTCAGTCTGTAACTTCTATTTGAGTTACCCACCCACGCACTACGTCTGCCTACTCTGAAAACCAGCGTATTTTTCTGAAATCATTTTTTGGGACTATAGTTTTTTTCAATGCTCAAAACTAATTGGTAGTAGATAAACTAATAATTGTGATTTGTTCGTTTTACATGTTGAAAAACTCTTTTCCATTAGATGAAAGTTATTATTCATGCCACCAATTGGAGCAAACAAATGCTACAATAAATTTTCAGTTCAAGCAGTATGCAATTTCACTCGGAATAACTCAATTCGCAAAGCAGGAGCCTAAACATGAATGGGGAAATAAACTTGAACGAACAAACTCATAGCTTCGGGAAATTCCATTTCATCAAATAAAACGTTTTCCCTTGCTGAGAAGCGAGGTAAAATTGAAGACAAAATAGATAAACAACATAATGTAACATGAAACTGGTGATTGAATTAATGGGTATCGTAGAATTGTCAAATTTACAATTTATAGAAGCATTTATTGCTTAGCAATAGAATGATGTCCAATTCGTGTTCGAAGTGAAATTTCAATTCTAATTATTATTGCAAGACATACACCGAGAGAATTTTCAGTTGTGTCTGAGGAATTATGAATTGATAAAAGTTTCGGATGATTCATGGGTTTCTGGATATTGTACGCGTTTTAAAGATTTAGGGAAATATTATCTGTCTATTACGTTTCACTGAATTCGATTTCTTCAATAATATACTTGTGTTTCTTGATGCTAAAAGATTCATTAAATAATTAACATGTACAGACATTAGTGTACTAGGAATGTCCTTTAAGGTTTTCACATGCAGCTGGAATGAAAGAAATAAAAGAATAATAGTTCGAACATTTAAATGTTTTACTAGAATTGATGTATTTTTAGATAAGCTCTGAATAGTTCAAAAGTAGCTGTTGCATTTGTTTGTGAATGTTTATATTCGACAAAGCGTATTATAGGGCATCGTCTGCTTTTCGGATGACTTCAACTTTCGGTTAGGTACTCCGCCGTCGATTTTCGTAAATGTAAAGATATTGTTTGAACTTAGGTGCGGGTTTTTAATGAAGTGGACTATCATTTGACGTGTTATTTACAATAAAAATTTGATTATTTGAATTTCCATTGTATTGGTGAAGGTTGATTTCTCGTTAGGGGTTAGATTTTCGAAGCTCAGATATAACTTGCTACAAACGGATATATATATATATATATATATATATATATATATATATATATATATATATATATATAAAAGTGCTCTTCCACCGTGTTTCTGCTGAATATTATTGCTAACGATTAAACCTGGATCATAGTTCTTCAAAGAAATCAATGTCTAGCTCAAGAAGATGTTGCTTGTTTTGTTGAGTAGTAGAGCATTATTTCCTAAAACTTTGAACATGACTATGCTCATTACAGGGCATTTTCAAACGATAAGCCTTGCAATCTCACCTGCTCGATTACTACTTACATGCATTCGTCCCAATCAGCCAGGTTTTTCTATACATGTTTGCCTTCAGCGAGCAGAGTTCTGTTACAATATGGACAGGGGTTTTTCCTTGGCTTCACCAGTTCTAATCACATGAAACTGTTATTATACAATTTGAGTCCCTCGATCTACCTTTTCATTATCTGAGTTGTCCTAATAGCTCCATAACAGACAAAGGTGGATATATTGTATATTCTGAATCTATATTTTCGGTACTGCCATGTCATATAACAGCGATTCGAATGAGGAGTTCTTATTGTTGCATAATTATCACTGAGTATGTTAATACTTGTAGGGGGGTCTTGCCATTTCAATAGTAGGTGCGCCGAAGTTTCAATAGAGTGATTACTATTCCCGTTCTTTTAGGAAATTTTTAATCTTCTGCTAACAGCCGTAGATCTTTCCTCAAGATTCCACCATCTATAAGGGCCTATTTCCATTATTTTTAGGGATCAATACTTGTCAATCCAGGTACGATGTCTCGTAGCATATATAGGATGCTGAGTGACAATAAGTCAATCAACAGTCCTGAGATTCTTATCTCTGTAGCCTCGCTCAAGATCATTTTCGTTTGATGTATTGTGTATGTGTAATTCTCCTGTCTTTCCCGAAAGGAACGGAGAGGAGAAAGCTCTGAAAGTATTTTTCGTTGTAGTTGTGGTTGGCGCAGTAGTCAACGCGTCGTAATAGGCAACTAAAATTGTCTCCGTAAGCGTGTGACTTCTTGTATGACAATTGCTTGAAGGTTTTCCTACACCACACCTCAAAAGATGATTGTGCAAATTGATGAAAATAGTTAATGGTGCATTCGCTTGAGATGGAATCTGAATATTCGCCTACGTGTTCAGAAGGATAGTCTGGCACTTCAACAAGCTTTTTCAAAGTGAGTGTTGCAGCTAAGTTCTTACCTAGGGCTGTATCTAGTTCATAGCTTTCCTCAAAATTATCTTTAAAATTCACAACAAGATAACAGTTTAAGAACGGTTAGCATTTATAGCAGAGTAAATAGTTACTGAATGCCTATAGACATCTAGTTCATGCGTCTACCTTCGCCAGATACAGGGTCAATAAAATAGTATAATTAGCCTTGTTCGAACTCTTCTGAGAATAATTCATTCATTCGTGTTGCGGGAGTAACTACACATCCTGAACCTAGCAGCGTGCTATAGAGATATCCTTCGATATCAAGGAACGCAGCCACTGTCATGGATATTTTGTGGTTAGATTTCAAGAAATCGATTTATATTGTGAACCATACTATACCAAGCAGAATCACATGATTAACCAGATTGTTAGGTTTGTTTAAAGAGTTAGCGGGCTCATTAATCCTTGTACTAGTGATGGTACTGAAAATCATAACATACAGATATTTTAGCAGGAACGAAGCTAGGCTGATTTGTTCGAATTTGAAAGGGCACGGTTAGATTAATTGGTTCTTTGGTATATATATTAACTTGGTATTTAATTGGTTAGTTGAAATGATGTCGTAAAATAGACTTAAGAGTTTTCGGTTTTCTTTGAGTATTGCGGTTTTGTGCATTCGGAATTCTTGCCTGAAAGTCAGACGGTAAATGAGCAATATTACCTGAGCATTATGCGGCGTGTGAGAGAAAAAATTCATCGAAAAATGCTAGACTCGTGGAGGAAAAAACCCATAGATTTTGCACCACGATAATGCACCATCTCACAAGGTTATCATTGTGAATCAATTTTTGACCAACAACTCAACCAATACCATCGAACAACCACCGTATTCATCAGATATACCTCCGGCCGACCTTTTCTTCTTCCGAAATTCCAATTACTCTTTCGAGGTACCAGTTTCGAATCTATAGAAGACATAAAAGAGAAGTCGCGGCGAGAACCGAAGTCGATTCCAGAAAAATTGTTTGGAAGAAGTTTTGATGGTTGAATTATTCGTTAGCGTAAATGTATTATTTCGGAAGGGGTTTACTTTGCATACGATACAAGGAATTTGGATGGAAAATACATACTTTGTGTTTCATGGATCAATTCCCAGGACTTTTTGGTTAGATCTATATCATATCTCAATAACAGATAAAACGCGAAACTCATCGCTATAACTGAGAACACATTGAATACTTCAGGGAGTAAGACTCAAACATCCGTAAAATGCTAAATATCCCTGACAGAAGAAGCTAGTTCTCCGATCTGCTGGTCATAATCACTACCAACCAGAGCAGAAACAGTAATGGCACAATCTCATTGAATGACATTAACAGGAGCAACGGAACGACCTCTTGTTTTGATTTAAAATCGTCTGTGTGACATTCCCATTCACAACATGAAGCCAGACTTCCACCTACTCTTAGCAATTCTTAGATATCAAGAATATGTATACATTATAGTATTTACACATTTAGAGATACATTTCGTGTTTCATCTGATATTGAGATATGCTGTTCATCTGTTTAGATAACCTATGAAGTATTCGAGCTGTTTCTAGTTGTGACCGCAGAGTATAGCTTCACAGTGGACAGTCAGTCTACTTTTTCTTTTGAAGTTCTCCCAGTTTCGATCTACATTTTGTCTCCACAGCCTCCCGTTAGCCTAGGTAGTTTACTGCTTCGATTCGTTGGAGGGCACTAGGCGTGTATGTATAATAATATACTTGATGCCTTCCAATGAATCGATACGAACGGGTGGTAGTCAGGTTTGATGTTGTGAATAACTCTGACAAACTGAAATGAGTACGAGACTGCTGACAGTTGCTCCTCTTCATTATATCCAACTAGATTGTAGAATTACTATTGTGGCTTTGGTTAGCGGTGATTATGAAGAGTAGGTCGGAGAACCAGCTCCTTCAGTGAGAGATATTTTAAAATTTTATTGTAACTTCGATATTGCTCCCTGAAATGCACATTTCCATTGAGCTGATTGCTTCATTACAGTAAGCTGGATAAAATAAAATTATGAGGTAGTGCTCAAAAAGAAGAATGAAAACTGTCTTCTTTCGAATTCGAAGCTGAAGAAAATACTTTCTGAATTTAAGTAAGCTCACACTAGCAGTAAAATTGGACTTTGGTCATGCAGCTCTGTTGAGGTCACAATTTCAGAAATGATCGAGAAACAATATGAGGTGTACAGAATCGTACACTTGCCGGGGCTGCTAAAATATCATTTGAACAGATTGATAATACTATATATCAATGGTTATGTATAGAAACACTTTGCGACAGGCGAGTACTGCGTTTCCATGCACTCTATTGGAAGCTGTGTAGAAAAATCGTTTCATACGAGAAATTTGCACGATTACAGCAGATACTATCAGAATTTTGCATAAATACTGTCCAGTGATGCACAATGTTGTTGATTGTTTTTTTCGAGATTCCAAAGAAATTAATAAATATTCACTCCACACTGATTATTTTCAATGGTATAAAACTGTCAGTTTATATTATTTGCAGTTATGTAAAATTTCGTAACAAACGTAGTTAACGTTGGATAAGCCATTTTGTACAATAGAGTGTGCTGTGTAAGCTGAGATTGAAATAACCTTCTCACACAATGGTAGTTATCTAGATTTTTATGAGTTTCCAATTCAAGTAACCTTAACAAAATTGAATACTACGAATTGGAAATGAGGTCTTCATTCACAAACATTTTCAGTTTATTTCTTAGAACAGATCTCAAACTTCAGAACTTAAAATGAGTATTATGTTAGTTAATTGGTACTAACTATGTATTATCAAAAATTTAAAATACTTAAAAGAATCACTTTACTCTACAAGAGAGCCTAAAGTAGGCCGTTCGGGCAATATAGTTAATTAGTATAGACTTAGAAATAAAACAATAAGAAATGATGGGTCATTCGACTAATATAAGTCATTTTGAAAGAATAACTTTTCAAGTTATAACTAACTAGTTCAAAGTGTTTACTCATTTTGAAATTATTTTTATGATGTCTAATTCTTGACATAAATCGCAAAGGTAAGTTCCTCGTCCTGAGTAATTAGTGCAAGTTTCACGAGCCCACTCATGACTGTCTCCATATTCGTTCCATTCTTCTACAGATGGGTCTTCAAGTGGTTCACCACAAACAAGATAATTTACCCGACAGATAGCCGTTTTGCCCTAGAACTTTTCCTAAAAGCACATTTTATGCTAGAAGAACAAAAACCTCAAATAAAAACTTGAAAAATTCCGGATTCATCATAGTATTTCATTATATCAGAATAATTTAGTAATATTGGTAATAGACATACTAAGGTGGGTTTTCGACTAATCATTAATTACCTACCTTTAGTTTTTTCATTTATTTTATATTTCAATTGCCGTATTTTCTTGTTTGTCCCATTACGTTGCTCCGCCGGTGAACCATTGGGTCTAATTGAGACTCGAGAGGGTTCGGGTATTCAAGACACATGTATACATTAGCCCTTGTGAGCAATGCATACTGTCCCCTTATGTGTAAGCAATATCCATTCATGATCTGTTTATGAAGCATGCCTACTGATTCCGAACCCATAAGATATAATCCTGTTTGGAATATTGCCCCAGATCAGATATCAGGATTCCTCTGAACCCAGTGACTTGAGAAATACAGATATGTTTGACAGTTATGGTCTGCCTGGAACTGACTGACCATTACACTCTGGTGTGAGCTACGCGGCAACCATAAAGTCCACAATCTCCGTTTGTATTACTGGTGTTCAACGGCTCGCAGTGACTCATTTTTGGAGTTTCAAGAATTTTACATTCAAACACATGAAGAAATTTCTCTTAATGGTACTCTTATGTTCTATGTTAAGCTGCTAATAACAAGCATTTAAAGAGAGAACCGTTCTAATAGTAACGTATCTTATATCTTCGAGCTTTTTTCTGAAGTTTTAAAATAGCTTGATATTACCGTACACCTAATCTGGTACATGAATTGTATAGGAAAACAGTTCTGAATTCAATTATTTGAACATCGGTACAATCAGGAGAATAGTGACTGCGTTGTCAAGATGGAGCATAATTTTTTCTTGGGGAGCGTTTTATTCGCCTCGTTTTCGGAATGTTATGATTACCTTCCATAACTTTACATAATATAAACTGACAGTTTTATACCATTGAAGATGATCAGTGTGGAGTGAATATTTATTAGTTTCTTTGGAATCTCGAAAAAAACAATCAACAACATTGTGCATCACTGGACAGTATTTATGCAAAACTCTGATAGAATCTGATGTAATCGTGCCTGTCACAAAGTGTTTCTATACACAACCATTGATATATAGTATTATCAACCTGTTGAAATGATATTTTAGCAGCTCCGGCAAGTGTACTCATGGCGATACTGTACACTTCATATTGCTTCTCTATCCTTTCTGAAATTGTGACCTCAACAAAGCTGCATGACCAAAGTCCAATTTTACTGCTAGTGTGAGCTTACTTAAATTCAGAAAGTATTATCTTCAGCTTCGAATTCGAAAGAAGACAGTTCTCATACTTCATTTACAAAATGGTTTATCCAACGTTAACTATGCACGATAGCACCCTATCGATTTCATTAAGGCGGAAATTTTCTACGTTATCTTGGTAGGTTAAAAAATATTTTTATTTTTTTATTTATATATATTATTATTATATATTTATTTATTTTGTATTATATATATATATATATATATATTTATTTATTTTATATATATATATATATATATATATATATATATATATATATATAAATATATATACATATACATACATATTTCGTTGAAATTATGAGAAGGGTTTTTCGAAAATCCTATTTTTCATGGAATGTTGTATATATATATATATATATATATATATATATATATATATATATATATATATATATATATATATATATATATATATATATATATATATATATATATATATATATATATATATATATATATATATATATATATATATATATATATATATATATATATATATATATATATATATATATATATATATATTTTTAACGACACCTACCTATATATATATATATATATATATATATATATATATATATATATATATATATATATATATATATATATATACAGGGTGCTTCATCGAAAACTAAACAGAGACTATACCAAGATATACACTTCTGATCAAAACAAAAAAACAATTTTTGTTTCAGGGGGGGACATCTTTTGGGCTCCAATACGTGCCTGAAATATCAACCCTCTAAGCGGGGGTTGTTTCAGTGAAATATAATGGAACAGATCAATGCTGATCAATGGCAGTCATCATCAAGTACCATCGTCATCGTGAATTTCCACCCCTAGAGCAGGGGTGACCACCCATGAAAATTTGGAAGAGAGTAGATGAGTGATACCTCGAAAGAAAGGTATTATCTTTGTCTGCATCCCCGTGAAGATGCATTGCCTCTTCAGTCACTTTTCCGTTTTGCATCCTCTAACTCCTATGGAACTCAATGAGAATAGAATTTTTGCGAGCAGTCATGAAGGCAATCGAAATTCTTTACTTGAAAGGTATCACTGGATCGAAATATTACCTCTGCTCTAGGGGTTGAAATTCGAGTTGACGGTGATTTCGGAAGATGACAGCTTTTGATCTAAAATGAATCTATTCCAGTTTTTCATGATACTTGATGATGAGTGCATTTGATCAGCATGGATCTGTCCCATTTTACCTCACTGAAACTTGAATAGTCTCAGGTAAATAGTCTTCCCTATTCCTCAGTTGCTCACCCTGTATCTTTTACAGTTTTCAATTAAAAATGGAAATTCCTTCAAGGCAATGTAGACAAAGATACCACCTTCCTTTTGAGTCATCACTCGACCCCGCTACCATATTCGAAATGTTCAAGGATTGCAACCCCCGCTTAGGTGGTTGATATTTAAGGCAAGTATTGTACCCCAAAAGATGTTTCCGTATGATAGAAAAATTAACATGTTTCTGCGTTTTGATCAGAAATAATATCTATATATATATATATATATATATATATATATATATATATATATATATATATATATATATATATATATATATATATATATATATATATATATATATATATATATATATATATATATATATATATATATATATATATATATATATTTCTTTCTTTCTCTAAAATGTGCATAGAGACGCTTTTCCTTCTCCCAGATAATTGGACCACTCAGGGCACTGTTTTTGGAAGCTGCCTGATAATTCATCACATTTTTATTGCTATCACGAACAATTTGCGTTGACAGTGAGGTTGAAGCTCCAGACGGCTTTTTTTTTATCTTCTGAACTCTTTATTGATCGTACAGTTTATTCGTTAACATTAAATGGTCACGATATGGATGTAAATGACTTTCCAAGGCGTGAACGATCAAGGATTTCTATTCTCACTCTAAGCGGTTTTCTTAGTTTTTCATTTTTCAATTTCTTAGGCGCCATTATAAATTAGGAAGATAAAGTAACGAATAGAAATAGAACTAAATAAAAACGCAAAGGCAACCAATGAGGTGGCGATATCATTTAAAAACATACTACAGGCCTAGTAATAATGAAGTTTATTTTACATTTTCAGTAGTCCTATGTATTAATATATATGTATGTATCGA
The DNA here is from genome assembly GCA_013387265.2 of Cryptolaemus montrouzieri. Classification (NCBI taxonomy): domain Eukaryota; kingdom Metazoa; phylum Arthropoda; class Insecta; order Coleoptera; family Coccinellidae; genus Cryptolaemus; species Cryptolaemus montrouzieri. Next base: position 58,864,531 of record JABFTP020000021.1, on the reverse strand, counting down.
CATACGAATTAGATTCGATTATAGGAATTGGGTCGCATTTTTGCATTGCCGAATACTGAAAACGCGAATGTAGGAGGCGCGGAACTGTACCTTTAATCGTTTAGAACACCTCATAGACGTTGCAATCATATGATTCTCAAGAGAAATTCTGTAGATAGTCCACATTGCGATTGTGGTCAGGCCAAGGACACTCTGTCATTTAGTCTTAGACTGAACTATATCGCGATATCCATGGTAATATGGTATCAGATTCCTTTCCTGTTTGGGTTGATAGATTGAATTCCATTTAGTATTAGTACACAGGTTGCTCAAAAAAGACACAACAAGATCTAGTCTTATGATTTCTGAGGTCATCTCATGAAACAAGTTCATCTAAACATAATTCCGCAAGTTATCAATCTACAGGGTGTTAAAGTTTGATCGAAAGATGCAGTAATAATTGAATTTTTCGTAAATAGCTCGAGATATTGAAGTGAAATTTTGGCGGTGTCGAAAACATTCAACGGCTCATAATTTTCAATGCGAAACAATATTTAGGACCTACCATTGGCGCGTGTGAGGGCACAACGCCGGTTAGTCCTAAAAAAATTGGGACTTTTTCAGAAAAAATATTTTAGAATTTTCCACTTATTTTTCGAGAAAAAAATTTTCGTGACATTTTTTCCTACGTCGCCAAGTTTTCGAGCACAAAAATGTTGAGAAGAATAAGAAGAGAATGTTCATACATTTCATTGTACGACACGTGATGTTCGATTGAAAGAACCAGCGTAGTATATATTTTTTTCATTATTCAATAACCCGTTTGAAAAGCAAAACTTTACTTCAAGGGCCGAAGAAAAAATTTAAAGTATCCCCAATAATTCTTAAAAAATTACAAAGGCTGTTCAAAGTAACCTCCTCCAACTCGGATGCAAGATTCCAGTCTCCTCCTCATTGATTGTTGAACTCTTTCAAAAACACCAGGATCTGTTCTTATCGAGTTGCACCCAGCGATGATTCTTTTTCTTAAGTTTGCCATGGGGGTAGTGTAAACTTTTAGGATGCATGGAGGTCGTAGTTGAGGTTCGCCTCGACCAATCCAGCGATTTACATACTCTTCAGTTGAGAAATCACGTGCAAGCTGAGTAAATTAGGCAGGTGCACCATCTTGCATAAACCACAACGTTTGTCTTATTGCCAAAGGTAAATCCTCCAAAGATTCTGGACGGTTGTGTTCCAAAAAGTGGCGTTACACCTCCACCGTAACTCTGCCTGGTAGAAAAATTGATCCAATTAGGCTGTCACCCACAATACCGATCCAAACTTTCAACGAAAACTGATGTTGAAATCGATCTTCATATGTTTGATGTGGATTTTTAGCACACCACATATGATTATTATGAAAATTCTTTATGGAATTTCTTGAAAAACTCGCTTCATCAGTGAACAGGATCAGCAAAAGACATTGAGGAATTTGAATCACCTACGAAGCTTGTACGCTTCGTATGTGAAATGGATACAATTGCATGAAGAATTTGCTGACACCTAAAGCGTCAGCAATTTTTCGAGCTCTACTGTCCTTACTTCCCTTGGCTTTCCCGCTCATTCATATCGTCTTACTGTGCCTTTTTCATATAAGTGTCGATGATTGCTTTCAAAAGTTTTCATATCGGGAGCAATACGGTTTAGAAATCTTTCAATGTACAACCGCCGAGCTTCTTATACATGTCCGTCAGCACGTCCTTACATGTAGTGCATGGCGGTGATCTCAGCATTCCTATAACGATTCATGATAAAAGATTTGAATTTTATATTCAATAAATTTGAGATACAGAAACGTTCAAATGACACTGACATCAATCATTTTTGAACGCATCTATGACAGAGCATAGATCAGGTATTATCTATGGAATCGCAAGGAATTCTAGAAAACTTTTCAACATTGTTTACCTGAAAAACTAGGCATTTCACAAAAAATGTAAAGAGAGAGATCTTCTCGAAAAATGAATGTAAAATTTAAAAACATTTTTTTATATTTGCAAAAATCAGTAGCGCCCTAGAATAATACGCGTTGTGATCATACGCACTCCACTAGGAAGTCTAAAATATTGTTTTGTTATCAAAATAATACGTCTCTGGAAATTTTTCACACCCCAAAATTTTACCTCAATATCTCAAGCAGTGTATGACAAATTCACATTTAACTGCATTTTTCGATCATACTTTAACACCCTGTAAATCAGTAACTAACTATTTGCCGACCTATGTTTATATGAACTTTTTCAATAAAAAGACTTTAGCAAGTAGCTCCCTAAATAGTGCCGTATCTTCCCCAAACACACTGTACATAGCATGGTTCTACCGAGTTGTTCAGTCCTCAACTCTGGAAGTGGACTGACATTCGAAATTGGATAACTCTTCCATTGGCAGTCCTCTGGTAAAATTATTTTTTATCATATTTACAGCCTCGCGTAATTTCAAAACTCATGAGAAAAAAATTTGGAGTTTGCATTTCTGAGTTTCCTCTTATCCAGAGAACGAATACTATTTAGTTGAAAGGAAAGCTAGTATCAAAAATGTTGTCAGTTATAGGAGAAGATTTTATTATTCTCCCCCTCTCTGCCCTCAGTGCAGTAACAGTCGCTTCAAGAACGTTTTTAATACTGCTTTTTCAAGAGGGTCTTAAGAGTTTCCATTCTTGCTCTTTTCTCGATCGAATCAAAACGATGACATCCAACTATACTTTCCCGGAACAGCCAGCAGTCCGAGTCAACTGAAATGACTAGAAAATTCGCGGATGGATATGAGTAAAATTTTTGATGAAAACGCCGCAAACAACCAATACGTTATGAGAAATCAAGAATTGTTCGGCTGTGTAACGCCCCAATAATATTCGTAGTGATCAACATTGCTGTCTTTGACGAGGTTCTTGGTAGCCTTTCTACTCAGAAATATACGGGCTAAATGTTGTAATCACTTACTTCTGATTGAAATGAATAATCATTTTTAGATTATAAATCATTGATTTTTCTTTTTTTTCAATATTCAAGGTTATGTTAAAACTTGAAAACTGTGTATGAACTAATAGATTGTTTTCTTTTCATCATTGAATAATGATGACTACACCATTTATGGATATTGTGGTTATGTTAGTTCCGAAAAACAAGCCAATTACAGTCTTCGAGAAAGAGCTGCATGCCTTTTTCGTCAACCGTTCCTTGAATATTGAATACGCGGTCTTGTAACTTTCCCGCGATTTAGCTAGCAATAGTTTTTACGATGCTACTCTCACTGCACCGCAAAGTCAGGTGGTGTCAGAGGAAACTCGGAATCAACTTCATTTTTCAATTCAGCTTAATATTATTATAAATCAATATAATTCAAATTGACTTGGTACTGACTGAACCTGTTAGTTCGCAACTTTTAAATTTTCCTGCTTCAAATCTCATCGATAATTTTCCGATATTAAAATTCGACGAAATACGACCAAAACAAATACAATAACCTTGGCGATCAAATAAACTTCACCGGAAAATATTTGGAAAATGGGTAACTTGTGTACTCTACTCACTTGTGCACTCTACTCTACGAAAAATCTCTCAGTCTACATTCTCATTGGATTGTTACATACTTTCAATTCTGGAATAATTTGACCACACTGTTGATGGCATTGTTTTTTGTGCCGGTTGCGAAAAATAATCCACAAACACCATCTCCTAAAAAGAACAGCATATCTTTTACATCCATGAATCTTAATTACGCGTACTCATAAATTATCCGCGATTTAATTGGCATAAAGTTTTGTGACACTACTTTCCCCGCTCCTACTTTCTGTTCGAAAGATATTTAGTTTATAAATTCAGAAATTGCTAGTTCAAAGTTATTGAGCAGAAATATCTTGACCGAGAATTGGAACGAAAATTTATATTCTTTTTATCAGGAAAACTCGTAATCAATCATATTTTCATTTTATATGATTCGAACTAACTACTATACAACCACTCAGTTCTCAATTTGGAATGAAATCACAGTATTGAATTAACAAACATTGCAATACTCAAAGGTTTTGCAGCGCTGGTCTAATTGCCACTAGAAGTTATATATATATATATATATATATATATATATATATATATATATATATATATATATATATATATATATATATATATATAATTCCATGAAAAATGAGATTACGTGAATATTTCATAGATTTCTTCATGTGGCGGGAAAAATAATTTCTTACAATATATGAAAGACAGAAAATCCCAGTCAAATTTGTAGTTTTAAACTGGTGAGCTGCACTTCTAGTGACAATTAGACCAGCGCTGCAAAACCTTTGAGTATTGCAATGTTTGTTAATTCAATACTGTGATTTCATTCCAAATTGAGAACTAAGTGGTTGTATAGTAGTTAGTTCGAATCATATAAAAATGAAAAAATGACTGATTACGAGTTTTCCCTGATAAAAAGAATATAAATTTACGTTCCAATTCTCGGTCAAGATATTTCTGCTCAATAACGTTGAACTAGCAATTTCTGAATTTATAAACTAAGTATCTTTCGAACAGAAAGTAGGAGCGGGGTAAGTAGTGTCACAAAACTTTATGCCAATTAAATCGCGGATAATTTATGAGTACGCGTAATTAAGATTCATGGATGTAAGAGATATGCTGTTCTTTCAAGGAGATGGTGTTTGTGGATTATTTTTCGCAACCGGCACAAAAAACAATGCCATCAACAGTGTGGTCAAATTATTCCTGAATTGAAAGTATGTAACAATCCAATGAGAATGTAGACTGAGAGATTTTTCGTAGAGTAGAGTGCACAAGTGAGTAGAGTACACAAGTTAGCCATTTTCCAAACATTTTTCCGGTGAAGTTTATTTGATCGCCAAGGTTATTGTATTTGTTTTGGTCGTATTTCGTCGAATTTTAATATCGGAAAATTATCGATGAGATTTGAAACAGGAAAATTTAAAAGTTGCGAACTAACAGGTTCAGTCAGTACCAAGTCAATTTGAATTATATTGATTTATAATAATATTAAGCTGAATTGAAAATGAAGTTGATTCCGAGTTTCTCTGACACCACCTGACTTTGCGGTGCAGTGAGAGTAGCATCGTAAAAACTATTGCTAGCTAAATCGCGGAAAGTTACAAGACCGCGTATTCAATATTCAAGGAACGGTTGACGAAAAAGGCATGCAGCTCTTTTCGAAGACTGTAATTGGCTTGTTTTTCGAACTAACATAACCACAATATCCATAATAGTGTAGTCATCATTATTCAATGATGAAAAGAAAACAATCTATTAGTTCATACACAGTTTTCAAGTTTTAACATAACCTTGAATATTGAAAAAAAAGGAAAATCAATGATTTATAATCTAAAAATGATTATTCATTTCAATCAGAAGTAAGTGATTACAACATTTAGCCCGTATATTTCTGAGTAGAAAGGCTACCAAGAACCTCGTCAAAGACAGCAATGTTGATCACTACGAATATTATTGGGGCGTTACACAGCCGAACAATTCTTGATTTCTCATAACGTATTGGTTGTTTGCGGCGTTTTCATCAAAAATTTTACTCATATCCATCCGCGAATTTTCTAGTCATTTCAGTTGACTCGGACTGCTGGCTGTTCCGGGAAAGTATAGTTGGATGTCATCGTTTTGATTCGATCGAGAAAAGAGCAAGAATGGAAACTCTTAAGACCCTCTTGAAAGAGCAGTATTAAAAACGTTTTTGAAGCGACTGTTACTGCACTGATAGCAGAGAGGGGGAGAATAATAAAATCTTCTCCTATAACTGACAACATTTTTGATACTAGCTTTCCTTTCAATTAAATAGTATTCGTTCTCTGGATAAGAGGAAACTCAGAAATGCAAACTCCAAATTTTTTTCTCATGAGTTTTGAAATTACGCGAGGCTGTAAATATGATAAAAAATAATTTTACCAAAGGACTGCCAATGGAAGAGTTATCCAATTTCGAGTGTCAGTCCACTTCCAGAGTTGAGGACTGAACAACTCGGTAGAACCATGCTATGTACAGTGTGTTTGGGGAAGATACGGCACTATTTAGGGAGCTACTTGCTAAAGTCTTTTTACTGAAAAAGTTCATATAAACATAGGTCAGCAAATAGTTAGTTACTGATTTACAGGGTGTTAAAGTATGATCGAAAAATGCAGTTAAATGTGAATTTGTCATACACTGCTTGAGATATTGAGGAAAAATTTTAGGGTGTGAAAAATTTCTAGAGACGTATTATTTTGATAACAAAACAATATTTTAGACTCCCTAGTGGAGTGCGTATGATCACAACGCGTATTATTCTAGGGCGCTACTGATTTTTGCAAATATAAAAAAATGTTTTTAAATTTCACATTCATTTTTCGAGAAGTTCCTTCTCTTGACTTTTTTTGTGAAATGCCTAGTTTTTCAGGTAAACAATGTTGAAAAGTTTTCTAGAATTCCTTGCGATTCCATAGATAATACCTGATCTATGCTCTGTCATAGATGCGTTCAAAAATGATTGATGTCAGTGTCATTTGAATGTTTCTGTATCTCAATAATTTTGAATTTATTGAATATAAAATTCAAATCTTTTATTATGAATCGTTATAGGAATGCTGAGATCACCGACATGCACTACATGTATGGACGTGCTGACGGACATGTATAAGAAGCTCGGCGGTTGTACATTGTAAGATTTCTAAACCGTATTGCTCCCGATATGAAAACTTTTGAAAGCAATCATCGACACTTATATGAAAAAGGCACAGTAAGACGATATGAATGAGCGGGAAAGCCAACGGAAGTAAGGACAGTAGAGCTCGAAAAATTGCTGACGCTTTAGGTGGCAGCAAATTCTTCATGCAATTGTATCCATTTCACATACGAAGCGTACAAGCTTCGTAGGTGATTCAAATTCCTTAATGTCTTTTGCTGATCCTGTTCACTGATGAAGCGAGTTTTTCATGAAATTCCATAAAGAATTTTCATAATAATCATATGTGCTGTGCTAAAGATCCACATCAAACATATGAAGATCGATTTCAACATCAGTTTTCGTTGAAAGTTTGGATCGGCATTGTGGGTGACTAATTGGATCAATTTTTCTACCAGGCAGAGTTACGGTGGAGGTGTACCGCCACTTTTTGGAACACAGCCGTCCAGAATCTTTGGAGGATTTACCATTGGCAATAAGACAAACGTTGTGGTTTATGCAAGATGGTGCACCTGCCTAATTTACTCAGCTTGCACGTGATTTCTCAACTGAAGAGTATGTAAATCGCTGGATTGGTCGAGGCGAACCTCAATTTCGACCTCCATGCATCCTAAAAGTTTACACTACCCCCATGGCAAACTTAAGAAAAAGAATCATCGCTAGGTGCAACTCGATAAGAACAGATCCTGGTGTTTTTGAAAGAGTTCAACAATCAATGAGGAGGAGATTGGAATCTTGCATCCGAGTTGGAGGAGGTTACTTTGAACAGCCTTTGTAATTTTTTAAGAATTATTGGGGATACTTTAAATTTTTTCTTCGGCCCTTGAAGTAAAGTTTTGCTTTTCAAACGGGTTATTGAATAATGAAAAAAAAAATATACTACGCTGGTTCTTTCAATCGAACATCACGTGTCGTACAATGAAATGTATGGACATTCTCTTCTCATTCTTTTCAACATTTTTCTACTCGAAAACTTGGCGACGTAGGAAAAAATGTCACGAAAATTTTTTTCTCAAAAAATAATTGGAAAATTTTAAAATATTTTTTCTGAAAAAGTCCCAGTTTTTTTTGGGACTAACTGGCGTTGTGCCCTTACGCGCGCCAATGGTAGGTCCTAAATATTGTTTCGCATTGAAAATTATGAGCCGTTGAATGTTTTCGATACCGCCAAAATTTTACTTCAATATCTCGAGCTATTTACGAAAAATTCAATTATTACTGCATCTTTCGATCAAACTTTAACACCCTGTAGATTGATTACTTGCGGAATTATGTTTAGATGAACTTGTTTCATGAGATGACCTCAGAAATCATAAGACTAGATCTTGTTGTGTCTTTTTTGAGCAACCTGTGTACTAATACTAAATGGAATTAAATCTATCAACCCAAACAGGAAAGGAATCTGATACCATATTACCATGGATATCGCGATATAGTTCAGTCTAAGACTAAATGACAGAGTGTCCTTGGCCTAACCACAATCGCAATGTGGACTATCTACAGAATTTCTCTTGAGAATCATATGATTGCAACGTCTATGAGGTGTTCTAAACGATTAAAGGTACAGTTCCGCGCCTCCTACATTCGCGTTTTCAGTATTCGGCAATGCAAAAATGCGACCCAATTCCTATAATCGAATCTAATTCGTATGTCGATACATACATATATATTAATACATAGGACTACTGAAAATGTAAAATAAACTTCATTATTACTAGGCCTGAAGTATATTTTTAAATGATATCGCCACTGCATTGGTTGCCTTTGCGTTTTTTATTTTATTCTATTTCTATTCGTTACTTTATCTTCCTAATTTATAATGGCGCCTAAGAAATTGAAAAATGAAAAACTAAGAAAACCGCTTAGAGTGAGAATAGAAATCCTTGATCGTTCACGCCTTGGAAAGTCATTTACATCCATATCGTGACCATTTAATGTTAACGAATAAACTGTACGATCAATAAAAAATTCAGAAGATAAAAAAAAAGCCGTCTGGAGCTTCAACCTCACTGTCAACGTAAATTGTTCGTGATAGCAATAAAAAATGTGATGAATTATCGAAGGCAGCATCCAAAAAACAGTGCCCCTGAGTGGTCCAATTATCTGGGAGAAGGAAAAGCGTCTCTATGAACATTTTAAAGAACCTGGTGGTAGTTGTGATAATGTAGGATTTCAAGCATCAGATGGTTGATTCGAAAAATTCAAAGTGCGACGATCATTGCATGTCATTGAAATCGTTGGAGAAGCTGCATATGCAGACACTGCTGCTGCAGAAAGATGTCCAGAAGAATTTGAAAACATAGTACCTGATGGAGGTTCCAAACCTGAGCAAGTATTTAATGCAGACGAAACCGCACTGTTTTGGAAGAGGACGCCAAACAAAACATTAATTTTCAAAAGCGAAAAGTTTGCCCCTGGATTCAAAGCAGCAAAAGAAAGAGTTACAATTCTGCAATGTTCTACTGCATCTGGAGATCGTGTCAATACACCTTGGATGCTTTACAGATCGTTAAATCCTTGTACTTTAAAAAATCGGAAGTGGTTCCGTATACGGCAGAACACTAATTCGAATAATTTAAACTTTTTTTTTAGTGTGAAAGGACCCACTGAAGTCGAAACTGATAATCGTTTTTTCGGCGAATGAACCGTTTGACAAAGAAAAATCAAGAATATTTTCGTAAATGTGTGTAATGAAGGTACTTTTAAACGAACATTTATCGATATAAAAGAAGGTTCACTTATGTTTATTTGAGTTAGTTACAAAGAATATCAATTTTGAGACATATATGAATGGAAAAATATGAACGAACATATTTCAATTCCAAAATATTGAAAATATATGTTATTTATTTCAATCATAAAATTATGTGAACAAATAGTCATCTATCTTTAAGTTTTCATAGAACTCGGTGAATTTTGTTATGAATTGAACAATAATAGATCGATATTTTATCAGTGTTGTCACATTGTAAAATTTTTCCAAAATAAGAGAAGAACAAATTGATTGAAGAAGCAGATTCACAAATAAATACTCTAACCTGTGATTTTGGATAATTGTTCGGAACTATTAGGATATTCAGAATTCAATTGGAAAATCTTTACTCACTAATGTTGAGGTTAGATCACTCAATCTAACTTGAAATAACCATGTTCTACAGCAAAGCAAAACCCATCTTCTTTTGTATAGGGTGAATCATGTAAGGTGACATCGATCTATGTATCAATTAGTACCAAAAATCTCCGTTTTATGTTCTATGAGATGGATGGCAGCTCAGTTACATAATTTCAGAATATCGAATGAATAAATGAACATCTATTAACATTAAGTCAAAACAATTCTTAATTATTTCCTAAAATTGTGAAGTGAGAAGGGTAAGAACGAACATTCTTACTCTTATTTTACTTATCTACTTATCTCTTCGTAGAGCAAATGAACTCTAAGTAGATCTGCGCGTGAGCGAATAGACGTAATTTCGTAGCTAAATCATAGAAGAAGAATAGATCCTTTCTGATTCAAAAGAAATCTATTAATTCATTTCGTGTGATTTTAGTTAGTTTGTTCATAAGTGGCGTTATTATTTGAGTTTGTTTGTTTGAGTTTATCGTTTTCCAATATGGCCGTGAGTTATTAAATTATAAATGCAGAACAACTCCTGAATATTCCATTTTTAAGAGATGATTAACATGTCTACCTTACCGCGAACTCCGTAGAAGGTAGACCGTTCGCAATCCGACACGGAATGCTTGCTCCGGTTGATTTAGAAATTCCTCCAAACTGTTCTGCCAACGGAACACATGGGGCATGCGTTTTTGACAAAGAGTGGTTTGGATGGAAGTGCCGTAAAAGAAACTGACAAAAGCGTAGAAGGTCACTTCTTAGTGGCAGCTTCTTCAGTGGAGCTAGAATTACTATCCAGCAGGTTATTTAGTAAGTAACTGCATTTTCCTACCAACGTGCTACCACGAAAATCCCATAACAGGAACTGCCTTAAATAGGGAAACAGTTGCTAACTGGTAAGCGACAACATTTTTTTTGAAAATATTAATGTTCTAATCAAAACCTTGATTTCAGGTTCTCTTAATGCTGAGAATTGCAGTTGCATGGCAGAATACAAGCACCGAAAAAATTGGGAGTGCAGGTATGGAAGTGCAGGTTTATGAAAGCAAGATTCGGCATTGAATACACAAGAGGAGCCATTGGATAGACGGACACTGAGTGATTGGCGCCGTCGATGAAATGGGCAATTTTCGGTGTGATGTAGTAGATGCCTGTGACATCGAAACACTTCATCGATGGATTGCGGACAACGTAAACTCTGGAAGCAATTTAGTCACTGCTGCCTTGGCTGCGTACATTTATAGATTATCCATCCTACCCAATCAACATAACCAAACATACCTTGACTATAAAACTAATCCTAACTAACCAATAAATACAACCTACCTAGCCTGACTTAACCTAACCTATCGTGATGAAACACAACGAACCCAATCTACCTAACTCAACTTAAAGGGTTCATCTTAACCCAAACCACATAACCTAACCTAAACCTTAATTAATCTCCTTTTATGGGTTTTTCTCTGCTAATTGGAAACAAGTCCATACTGCACTGTCCGCAGCGTGAATTTTCTTGAAAATTTGGAATTGATGTAGACAGAACAGAAGTCATGAAGTAGAAGAGTATCTCTAGAGCCCCTTAACATTTTCATTTTTTCTGTGAATTATGGATGATTTTGTAAAAATTCACGACAGGGAACTGTTATATCACCCAGAGGACTGTTTATCTGAAAGAAAAGATTCAATATTATCAAATAAAGTATTTATTTTAATTTTTGCGGCATCAACATAACGTATTTCATAAAACTCAAAATTTTTTTGGTGAAAACATAATATACAACACCCTTGCGCATAGTAAACTTAAAAATGATAGAAACAGAACTCATAACTCTGAGGTATCAAAATATATTGTATATATTTCATTATCACTGGAATTTCAGTCTATACAACGAAATCAGTCTTTTATTGCATTTAGGAAATTATCATTGAATTAAAATTATTTTTCAGAAACAGGTACAGACAACTTAAAAAGATAGAATCTCGTCCTTCCTTTTAGGATAAGATCGGGGTTAGGTAACTTTTCCACTATTTGTTCGAAAGATACATCAGAAACATCTTTCTCATTAGTTTTGAAAGTGTAACCCTTAGCATCACAAATTTTCATGAGAGTTACAGCTATTTCACCTTCCTTATTATCTATCTGATTTATTATTGCAGCATAACGATATTCCATTTTTCTAATTGGAATCTTGAATAGAACATAATTACCGACGTTATATTGTTGTATTGAATTTGGCCCAGCTATATTTTCAGATTCAGTATTAGACTTATCCCTGAGAGTTTTCTGTGCTATGACATCTTTTTCAATAGAGTCATTATTGGTATTATTGTCGGGTAAGTCAAATTCTAGTCTAGATTCGTCTTCACCTTCAGAATCTGTGTATATGTATCCTCGATGTTGAATTTTGCCTTATTTTCATATATTATTATTCCTAAATTGAAATGTTGGCACTCTTCATCACAAAAGCAACTAAAACTTTTCAGAATAAGATTGGCTGCACCTTGAGGTAATCCCAAAGCGCATCTTGTTATTTTACCCTTTACTTGATGTACCTTGAGGGTACTACAGAAACTTTTTATATTATTTACTAGTTTCTGAATATCGCTGGTCATTTTATTATTAGTCTCGGCGTCAATAGTTAACAGAATATTTCCTGGACCTTTTTGTTGTATGGCATCTGCAAAAGATTCCAAGCTATCAATGTCATCGTCTGTAGCAACGATAGCATCTGTAGTTCTCTTTCAAGTTGCACCAACCCCATCGGAAGCGCCTTTCCCGTGACCACTCTCTGAAAAGTTCCAAAAAGAACTTTGACCTCTAGATGAAACCTTAATGCCAGAATATAAAACATCGTTTCATTTCGGTATTGTGTTACTGGCCCATCGCTGATGTAATTGATGCAGGTTATGTGAGGATGTAAAGATTTGAGTATTGGCTGCAACAACAACAGTATGAAGACTCAGCTGAAGTCTAGACCCTCCAAAATGAGTTGTATTTCTTGACTGTATTTGGTACAGTAATTTTCAGAAAAAGTCCATGTGAATTATTGCTTCTTCATCATAGAGATTTTTTTTCAAGTCTTTGACAGCTTAGTGTTGCTGAATTATATTTCTTTCGTGAAGAAAATACTCATTTAACTTATCCACGCTGAATTAATGCAAGTTTTCTGTGTTTCTTGTTTATTTTTGGATCTTTGAATTCCTTTATTGTAATAGCTCCTGAACGTCCTGGACGCTATTTGTGTGATCATGAAGTGGTAAGAATTGTAGCACTTCTAGAGGAGGGGCGAAGCCAACGTTACGTGGCTAACTTGTTGAATGTTAGCCAAAGCACTGTTTCAAGAGCAATTAATCGGTACCACGACACAGGGCAATATGGAAGAAGGGCCGGACAGACAAGAAATCGGATAACAACACGAGTTGATGATCGTTGGTTTCGTTTAACTGCACTAAGAGTTCGGCACTGTACGGCTGGAATGCTACAAAATGAACTTGCACTTTCCAGAAATGTGCATATTTCATTGCAAACTGTTAGGAACATGTTGTACTCTTTAGCCCATTGATTGGCAAAAACTTCATTTATATGCAGGATAATGCTCGGCTTCATGAAGCTAGAGTAGTTACAGAATTTCTACAAAATGCCGAAATTGATATTTTGAGATCGCCAGCCAGAAGTCCCGACTTGAATACCATAGAACATGTTTAAGACAACATGGGGTGGTAAATTCAGCAACCTAGGATGCCTTGTAGAACACTCCAACAACTAGAAAATCTGCTTCCTGAAATTTGGAACTCAGTGACTTAAGAGTACATCCAAAATTTGTTTGAGGGACGTATACTGGCAGAAATTAGGGCCCGGGGAGGAAACACTCGATTTTGAAAATGATTAGTTACCATTCGATACTAGTTGATTGGTCTCTTCGCGAATGTTTGAAGATGGTAGAATTTTCTAAATTTTTAATTAAGTTGAAATTGTTGATATTTTCCATCATAAACTCATCTCTTTTGAATGATATCTTCTTATTTTACACTTCTAAAATTTACCAATCGACTCTTGAATTACCTAACCTAAAAGTTTATATATTATTGTCGTAAAAGTAGGGTGATGCGACATTTTTTGTGGGGAGTGTATTTAGATGCTACGCTACCTCGACTAGTCTGTTCGGTGGGTACTACAGTTTACTGACGTGACGACTTCTGCTATCTTTTATAAGATATTGCACTTCCTTCGCATTTCCACAGCTTCTGTTTATCTATAAGGTTACCGGACACGACTTTACCTGCGAGTCTCTGGTGTATCACACATTCGTTGTAGTTTTGTGTTCGGGGTTTCGACTTTAGTCTTCCTTTTAGCTTTTTCCAACCGCTTCAACATTTTCCTGTATTTTCCTATCTTCTTTTTATATTGGCTTATTATACGGTTTTTCTTTCTGTTAATTCTTTTCTGATTTTCCCACAGAATTCTGCTCCTCGCATCCGTAAATCGAATTCTGGAGATCTTAAAGTTACTGGAGAGACTGAGACTGAACACACTGATTTGGAAGTATTTTCTCGGATGAAAGTATTTGTAACTTCTTTCAAAGTATTTTTCTTTGCCCGATAGTTTCTACAATGATCTTTCCGTTTGATTTTAGCAGCTTTGTGTTCTAGGCGAGACATGTCTTTGACTAATTTTCTTTTACCCTTATCCTCCTTTCTCTTTCTATTCTTCCCTTTTCTGTGAATCATTTTTCAGCCGTTGATATCTCAATCTGTCTGCATTTCGTTTTGTTCAAGAATTTCTTCTCTCGTCCTACTTTTACTTTTGGATCGCATTATCTACAAGAAAGATCGTATTTTGAATTACAAAGGCTGAAAAATGGTTGTTCTCGGTCATTGTCGGAAAGTAAAACAGTCCCATGTAACATAGAAGAGTCCTTTGTGTCAAAAAATTACAGGGGACTGTTCCCAGGGGACTGTTATTTTTACATAATAAGTTCAATAGCACAAAATCATTCAAAATCTCATCAAATGTAATAGGTTGAAATGATCACGTCATCCCTGAATAATTCATGTATGAAATTCTTATAATTTAATCCCTCAAAACTATTGAAAATCTACTTACCAGTGGACTGCCACAGCATGTAGCACGTGCATGTACTTCACCAATACAGGCAGATTGGACACTGAATAAAAAGGTGCCAACACAGGGTAGGTTTGCATGCGAATAAACTTCCCACTCTTCGTGTTCCGTCTCACGAGCTCCGCGATGCATAGTATCCTTTTGGCGCGATTTTTGAATCGGGCAGGGGACTGTTCAAAATTTTGCGGACAACATTCGCGAGCCATTTTTCCAATATTGAAAAGTATTTAGAATGATGATTGTGCTTTATAAGATTACTCACTGTAATGTAGTTTCGATTATACATGCCGATGAGGAAAAGGAATCATATTGTCATTATTAGTTCACATGTGTCAATGATATTAAACCGATAATGTAAAATTTATGTCGGAAAGCACTTTTCCAATTAGACGGGTAATGCCCATATATCTTATCCAACCCACTTAACCTAACCTGATCCACCCACCATTAAAACTGACCTAACCAAAGCAAATTGATCTAACTTAACCAACCTTCCTCATAAAAACAAATCAATCACAGAGAACCAACCATATCTTATAGAAGCATTCAGAGCTCTTATGGAGGCGGTGAAATCCATCTACACTCCATAACCTACACCTTCTACAACAAAGCGCAACCCATCTCCTTTTGTAATGTTAATTACCAAATAAATTAGTTTTTGTCGATCAAAATTAAATTACTTACAAAAAATTGATATAATAATCTTTCAAATTCAATCTTTCACTAGGAATTCTCTGAAATTTTGACAATTATTACAATCTGGCAACTGTGCAACTCTGTGACTCCGATGTACGTATCGATGAATACCAAAGAACAAAGTTTTATGCTCTATGAAATTTTTAAGATGGGTGCCAGTTTATTTACATAATTTTAGGAGTGGAAAAATAAACACGTATTAATATTACGTTGTGAATGGAAAATATAATTTTCTGATAATACCTTAGTTCATATATTATTAGAAATTAAATATTTTGAAGAATCAACTCAAAAACCATTTTCATTTGCTGAAAATGTTAGTCAAAAGTAACTTTATTCGAAATTGATTTCTCAAAAGGTTCATTTCCCGAAAAAATCGAATATCATTATCGTGTTCAGTAAATTTGTTTACACATATTCTACTATAAATTGTTCACTTTTTCGTCCTGCCTTATTCGGAACTTCACCCAAGAAATCAAAACAAAATTGACCTGTCAGTGTTTTGGCGTACTAATAAGAAAGCGTGGTTTACAAGCTCAATTTTTTGTGTCTGGTTCAAGAATTGTTTCGTTTCAGAGGCTGAAACTTATTAACAATAAGAGTTTAGACTTTGAAGCTGTTCTAGTTTTGGACAATGCTCCCGGTCATCTTCGTTAACTTGAAACCATGCATCCAAAAATTAAAGTACATTTTTGGTTCTCAGCACGACGTCTTTGCTTCAGCCAATGGAACAAGGAATAATACAGGCATTCAAGCTGTATACATTAGAGGAACCTTCAAAATCATATTGGATGATATAGAATGGGATCTCGACATAAGTCTTAAGGAATGCTGGAAAACATTTGACATAGCAAAATGTATCTCAAACATACAAGGAACAGTGGAAGAACTGATCCCATACTCATTGAAATCATGCTAGAAAATTGATCCGTCTCTGGAACGTAGTCATATTTTTAAAAGGCAAATTACTCATGCCACTGCTCAATATTAGTGTGAATTGAAGGAGTTTTTGAAACCTGCCAAGTAAGAAATAATAATAGAATTCTTCAAACCATTGCCTGAGCCTAGTCAAAAACTTCAATTTAAATGATTTTTTTTCAATATTTATTTTTTATTTAAGTATTCTAGGAACGTATCCCCTATAATCCCATATATATTACCATTATGTTTTCACGGTTTCAGTATTCGCGGTTTATTTACTGAACATATGGTATACCCCACCAATAAAGAGCTGATACTGTACAACAATCCGAGGAGCATTCTAAGTAGAACCTTGTATAAGAAACTTATCAAACAACTGAAAGGTGGAATCATGCATGCAGAAAATCTACGACGAAATCGATGTCCGAGATTTCGAATCTTAAATTCTCAGATAATTGGAGAAAGTTGAGATACAGAGTTATACATGCCTCATCTTTTTTTCAATGCTAATTGTGTTAGTATTCAAATTGTAAAGGACATGCAGCCAAGGAATTTGAGTTGAAATATTGATACCAGTTATAATTCTCATAGAATAATTCAGTTTGGAATTAATTCTATGCACATAAACACTATTTAGCCAGATAAAACAACAGTACCCAGCTATGGAAAAGACCATAGCAAGAGCAGCAGTTAAAAGGGTCAAACATTGGTAACCCAAGAGGACTGAACTAATATTTGTGGAATTTTATTTCATGTATGCAGCTTCTGACTCAGTTTATCGATATGTGATTTGAAGTTTAATAAGGAGTGAAACACTAATAAAAAAGGAATAGAAATTAAGATTTCGTTATGAATCATTCAAAAATATATATCCTAAATTGTTTATTGTTTTCATAATTATTTAGATGAAAACACGATACCTCAGGTTTCGAATCAATTTCAAGACGACTCTCTTTGAGAAATTCGTTCAGAATTTCGAGACTGGCAGTTAAAACATATATACAATATTTTCGAAGTTATCGTGATGACAAGATAGAGCAATATCATCGGCTTGAATAAAATTAGTAGAAGAAGTTGTAGGAATATCACTTATATATAAACGGAAAAATGAAGGCGCAAGAACAGATCCCCTTAGAAGACCATTAAGAGTGCGAGAACGAATATTCCACTTCATGGTCAGTTAAAAAGTTTTACTATAGTGATCAACCTTATTAATGTTTTAATAGCACCATCATTCCACATTAAATGCTATAGAAAGATCCTAGAAAGCCACTGTTTTCAATTTACACTATAATGCGGACTCAATAAACGTTTCACGTGAATGTGTGGTGAAATACTGGTTCGGAACTAATTTCTCATCAGCGATTTGACTACGCTGGAACACTAAACTGACAAGTAAACAAAGGAATCTGAAAACAATATTTGCAATGCGCATAGTGGCAAAAATTTATTTGCATTTCCTTCCTGAAACCAATATCTGATTTCGTCATTGTAGAATAAGTTCTGAAATAATTCTAGGGTCGTTGAAATATGGTGTTCACTAGTTCGGAAACATTTCGGATTTTTATAGGAACGCCAATTTCAATTTGAGTACACTCTACTCAACTCTGAACAGATTCAAGTCAGTGTTGGAACAAACCTTAAGCTACTTCAGTAATCGTTTCTTGTCTTTGATATAAAAATTTCTTTAATATTTTGAACAGAGAATAGATTGATGAAACGATAGCTTTTACTTAATTTTACCAAGTGTTAGAATTGCTTTAACTTTCGCTTCTCTAAAATCATTATAACAAGACAAACCAACCTGATGCTTTTTTCTCTAATTCTGAGAAGTTCAACGTACTCTCATTGATTTCGAAACGTGAATTAGCTCTTCCAATAGGGTGGGTTTAAATGAGTTAGCATCAAGAGACAAATTCTTTTGTTGTTTATGAAGAATTCGTTCAGTACGTTTGATATAATTTCGATTCACCTGAATATAAATAGAAGTTTAACACGCTTAGAGTATATTGACGTATAATTAATAGAAGAGGAACTTATTGAAACAGGATTTGCGGTACCCAATGTTTTCAACGAATCTCAAGAACTTTGAGCAGAATGATAGAAATTCATGTTACTCCTCAACACATTCAATTTATTCTTCTTATCAGACTTGAATGAACTAAGAAGAGCATCAGCCTTTTATTTGGATGGATTTAAATGAAAATATTTATCTAGAATATGAAATTTATCTGACCAACCAGGTGTACAACGGAATCCCCAAAGAATAAAAATCATTTTATCTGCACATTTAATAACGCCAACAAATCTTGAATTATTCCCACACAGTGGAGGCATTAATCTCAGGCCACTTGCTACTTATTCGGAAAAATTATCACAACTACTTTTTTTTAAATTTCACGTAGTCTTCTCCAGATTGTCGAAACTGTCAGAGAACTTCACGATTAACAGATGGTGGAACAGCTTCTATATCATTGAAAACTAAACAGAGATCAGGATTATAATCTTGATTCCATCTTGCAGATGCAAATGCATCTTGACTCAGCGTTGAAGAACAGCTGAGAAACATATTATTCCATCCAGTTCACAAGAAAAATGCTAATCCTATCAATTGCCTCAGCTCATCCCCATAAATGATGGTAACAATTCAGTTGTCAGAATAGAGCTGAAAGAGGAAAAATGACATCAAAATCAATTGGCCATATAATACCGGTAGGTTGAAAAATATTGAATACAATTTATATAAATTTGAGAAGCTATTAAGAAAACTACGTTTAGATTGTTTGTCAGTATTAAACAAATAAGATTAATAGAAAAATTCTTAATATAGCTTACATAGGACAGAGAAAATAATCAAATAATACACAACTTCGATATCCATCCTGTCAGGAAGGTGAACTTCAGTTGTAGAGTATCTTCATTGCAAAATATTTATTTCTTGCTAATTTGAAAAAATAATTGTCTCTCTTCAACCGAGAGGAGCTTGAAAATCAGATTCGATCTTCCAAGTGATTGCTTTTATGTTTAACTACGAAAATAGAGACATTATGGACCACGAGAAAAGGTTTACTATATCTTATCCTCAATTAACTGAAACTACACTATAAACACATGGAAAGTCCAGAGATAAAAATCACGACATTTGAATTAATTTCACTATTCAATAATAGATACTGGATTGGAGGTAATTTATAATATGATTTATATGTCTACAGTTCTCTTAATTTTTGGAAATAATTTAGAAAATTGAAGAATATTTGGTTTCACATTGAAAACTGTTTCCTTAGAGAAGTACGACCCATAGATTGAGAATCACCGAATTTCGGCCTGTTCTGGCAACATAATTGATAAAAGATCTCCCTTTATCCTATTCGAAAACAATTTGTATTCATAGCATTTCAGTGATATTGGAAAGTCTCATATTACGTACTTCTCCTATCTGTATGTAATTAAATCAACAAACGATATTCAATAGCATCGTTAATGTAGAAGATCAATTCAGTAAAATCGTTTATTCATTCTGGTAAAACACATAAACATACATACTGTAGGTTTTAAACAATCAGAATAGATTTTATCTAACTACATCATATATTCATTACGGATGGGGTAATGAAGCTAATTTGAATATTAGATCGAAAAAAATTAATGATCGAAAACAATCGATGTTTTTGATCAATATTGTGGCTCTAGAAAATATTCATAAGTAACTTTCCAAATGACACATTGTTCATTATCAATTCATTGCATGGGCCTTCAGTATTTACGAGGTGTTCCAATAAAATATACCGGAATTGCGAAAAGAGCTAAATTTATGCTAGTCGCTTATGTCGGAATTATTTCAGGCTGAATGAGTAAGTGAAAAAATGCGCCAATCAAAAAATCTGTAGATAATACGACACTAATGGGTTTTCTCGCGTGTAAACATAACGAAACGACTACAATTGTAGAATTTCCTGCATGCTATTATACTTATGGACTTATCTAACTCGAAAGAGGAGTTTTCTTTCCTTTTTGTTCAAACAAAGTAGGAACCTGGTCAACTCAAACCACATCCACATTCCTTTGGCCCCAACACCCATACCTCTGCGGGACAAGAACCAGCAGTCACATATAAAACGGAAGGATCTAGTTCTTTTGGGCCATAGATGTGGTGTGGAAATGAAGGTAGAATGATTATAAATAGAAAAAAACATAAATACGTGTATCAGCAGTTCTGCTCAAGCACATGACTACCATATGGTGAATGCAAGTTTAATTTAATTAGTGTCATTTCATATTTCTCTACTATTGATCTGATTCTTTTCTGAATGAAGATGCGTAGGTTAATTCATTTCCGTGATTGTATTAGTCTATATAGTCTGTCGATTTCTTCGACTGGTTCAAGGCTTCTAAAATTTCATTGTTGTTGAAAAAGCAGTAGCAGCCACTATAACTAAGGTGTGAGGATTCATGTCTAAGGAGCTATGACATTTTGTGCCGAATACTCGGTACAGGGATCCACACAACTTTCTCATTGCAATGTTTGATATATTTGGGAACAATACCTAAAAGCTTAGATGATCTTTTGGTTTCCGCATGATGTCCTCGATAGGGGTACTAGTGAGGAATAGAATAGATAAAGATTTAGAGCCAGAAATGAAAGACGAAATAGAAGTACAAAGCCTAGAGAACAAGTGAAGCTGAGGCAAAATGAAGAATCTCGAAAGCATGCCGATAAAAGAAACCGATGCCGGAGCTGAGCCACAAGTACTGAAGATGTCAGTAGAGCGGCCACAGCCTACCAGAGCAGAATATGTAGTGGGGCAGAACGAAAGCCCAAGAACTAACATCACAACATAGCTGGGAGGCAACTGCAACCCTCTTTCCTGCTTGACTTTTATTTTAACTGATTGTACTCATAGCACACGACGAAAAGTTGAGAACAGCCATCTATGTATATGTACATCAAACTGAATAACTGCGCTTCATCTAAATTTCTGATTCCACTGCTGTTCATGTACAGAATACGTTGTTATAGATAAAAATACACTTTTGATATCGAATCATAATAACATCTTCAAGACTTCGGTAAATTACTAATAAAACAGGGATGAAGGCCCTGGTTGAACACTGCCGTGCTTATAACTGGAAATTAATCATTGTAATGCAAACGTATACCAAATTAATTATGATAAGGAAGCCAACAATGCAAGTGAAGATTCAACTCTCAAAGTCATAATTCAGAATGACACGTATCTGAAACGATTCCGTTGTCAGAGCACTGATGGAAATATTCTTTACGATCCTCGAAGAACTGACCGAGATAAATATCGAAGTAACTTCTTGGAGAGTCTGAGGAGGTAAATATAATGATTCAATAGTATAACTGGTATCTATGAGTCGAAAGTTGTACTGATTGCCTTCCTGACACTTATGCCCTCTGAAGGTGGCACAACATTCTGTAGAAACAACGAAATGATGAAAGCGAAATGGCGAAAGCGAAATGGTTGTGAATTCGGATGAAATTCTCGATTATCAATTAACGAAGCTCGATTCGGACTGTTACAGGAACGAAAGCTTTTCAAGAGAAATGAGGAGACCTACTAGAAAGGAAATTAGTAGAAGCATGAACAGCGTAGTGCGCGAATATAGAGGACTACTCGCAAGCTGCAAGATTACGCGACATCCCTGCGGGGACTACTGGAAGTACAACCTAACTAACATCTAGGATAGCCTGGGGCTGCTTATACACACGCACTTTCACTAATCTATGGGTCCGCACGAAAAGCAATGTCACTTAGAAATTATTGAAGTGCCAACCTAGAAGCTTGAAGAAATTTTGACCTAATAGTAACAAGGGGAAAATATAATGGGTGAGGAACAGAAGCTCTTTTTCCATATATCCAGGAATTGACGGCATACTGCCAGCCCTACTGTAAAGGGCCAGGATGGACTCGATTTGCACCTGATAGGAATATTGCGGACATACCAGCAATTCGCTACATTCACTGGAAAGGAGTTTTAGTTGAAAAATTTTGTCCAGTCAATCACGAATCTCTTCTACTGAAACCTTCAAGAGGTCTCAGACAACAAGGAGTTAACCTTGGTAGGATTTGATAGGAACTCTCAATAAAATCAGTTTCACCATAATTAATTTATTGCGGACGGAAATAAATGTAGTCTTCTATTAGCAGTTGGATACCCAATATTTATCCATATGATCGGTCTAAAAAGATTCGAGAATCTAGATTAAGAGTTGTAACATCCAGACTCTTTTGACAAGGAGATATATCATTACATCTGCTTTGGAACCTCGTTCTCGTTAGCCTTCACTAGAGCCTCAACTCAGAAAGCTTACGTAGAAATAAAAACTGCCTTGTGAAAGTTCAACTATCAACAGTTTAGAAAAATTGCAAATTTTCTCTAAAGGTTTGAATTTGGGAGGCTTTTACTTGGTAAAATTCCATTATCAATAATAAAAAACAAGTACTGTGTTTTAAGGAATTTTACTTAATAATTGCGATTCGTAACGCGTTTCACTACACCGTAGCTTCTTCAGACGAATGACATTCATTCGTCTGAAGAAGCTACGGTGTAGTGAAACGCGTTACGAATCGCAATTATTAAGTAAAATTCCTTAAAACACAGTACTTGTTTTTTATTATCTCTCTAAAGGAGTTGAATTGAAAGGGAACAATATATCAATCTCTCGAGACCTCACGCCGCAAACAGAGGGAAAATCTTAAAATACTCAGGGAGCAACTGGCGATAGCTAGAAAGGATCCAAGTGTGAAATCTTTCATAAAAGGAGATAAATTAGTCGTTGACTGAAAGTCATACAACGTTCAGCAATTAACAACTTTCACAAAAAAGAACGACGAATGTAACACTGAAGTGACAGGTTTGTATAGAGAATTAAAGGAAAATTCAGTGCAACCTTCAGCTGACCCTAAATATTCTAACCAGACAACAATTCTCCGATTAAGACAAACTCAAGAATAGTGACAAGAAATAATATTAAATAAACTGAATCTAGTATTCTCTCGAAAACTACATAAAAAAAAACAAGAAAATATTTTCATCCTTAAATTACATGGATCCTTATATAAGAGACTTTGACTTCAAGATACATGAAACGCTTTCAGTTGATAGTTTCACCGGTCTAACGAGAAACTACGATTTGTCCCATCATCTAAACATTCTTCACATCAATATACGAAGTACAGATATGAACATCGATGAATTGAAGCTGCACCTCTAAAGTTTGGATTATGACTTTCATGTGATTGCTCTGACTGAAACATTTCAGGTAAGCGATCCCATGATATTTGGCATTTTGGGGTATTCAACACTTTATAATGAAGGGAAATATAATAAGAATGATGGGGTCATAATTTTCGTGCGTGAAGATCTGAATTTTGAACATACAATTATACCTATTGGAGAATTCAATGCAGTTGAAATGAACATCAAAACATTTCAAACCGCTATAAAGCTAACGTGCATTTATCGTTCTCCAAGTTCTTGCCCCGAAGCGTTCAATTCCGATTCGCATAACTATCTAGAAAAAACTGCAAAAGCTGATAACCGCATCATAACAGGGGACAACAATATTTACATTTTGGAAAGCAACAACTATTCAGAAGAATATCTAAACATAATGAATTCTTTCGGATTTTCGTCATACATAATAAGTATACGCGGCCGGCAAGTAAAACTTGTTTGGACCACTTTTTTATGAGATTGAAGGATCGTTGAAAATAGATGAAATTAGAGCATTTGTTGTTAGAGCAGATATCACCGACCACTCCCCAATTATTGTAGTCCTAAAAACTGATTCGCCACAAAAAATAAACACGATCATAAAAAATAAGAGTTATAATGACTACTTTGGTTTAAGGAAGGATCTCAGTAGGATCGATTGGCGTTGCTTATATGAAACTCAAAATGTAAATATATTTACTGAAGACTTCATTACAAAAATAATTGAGACAATCAAAAAAAAAACTGTAAAACAAAAGGTTGAAAAGACTGGATGACTTCTGGACTTTTCAAATCTGTGAACAGAAAAATTAACTTTATGAAGAAACTATGAAAAATCCACATAATCAGATACTTAAATTAGAATATATCAATTATAGAAAATTATAAGAATAAACTTATAATAGCCACTAAAAAATTGCATCTTCAGAATTATATGGAAAAACAAGCTTCTTCTCCGGAAGCGCTATGGAGCTATGTGAATGATATATGCAACGATTAGAATTCAAAATCACAGACAGCTGTTCAGCAGTTGGAAAAGAATAGACATATGCTAGAAAAAAAAGAAGAGATAGCTCAGGCATTCAACGACTACTTCAGTGGAGTTTGCCAAGAATATGCAGACAAAATTGAACAGCCTAATGAACCTGATGATCGTTTCTTAGATGATACAATTTTTCTTCATCCAACAAATGAAACGGAAGTTAAAAAGATCATTGGAGAACTTGAGGAAAAAAAAGCAGCAGGCTATGACGGAATCAAATCTGAGGTCTTCAAAAAAGTTATAAATGATATATCCAACCCGATAGCACACTTGATTAATCTTTGCTTCGAAACAGGTAAATTTCCGAATTCATTGAAAATTGGTATCAACCACAAATATGGCAGTAAAGGTAACATCGAAAACTATCGGCCTATATCTTCGATCTCGAACCTAGCTAAAATTATCGAAAAGATTGTAAAATTGCGCATCATAATATTTTTTGATGAACATAAAATAATTTCAGAAAATCAATACGGATTTAGAGAAGGCAAATCAACAAAAGATGCCATTATAGAGTTGACGGATAAAATATATGAATGTCTAGACAAGAAAAAGCCTGTGCTCTGCATTTACGCAGATCTTGCAAAGGCATTGGATACCGTCTCTCACGAAAAGCTACTACGGAAATTGTATCGATATGGATTTCGTGGAAAATTATTTGACTTGATTGAGAGCTATTTAAGAAATAGGGAGCAAATAGTAGACTAGGATGGACGAAGGAAATCAAAAAAGGTTGTAACATTTGGTGTTCCACAAGGAACTGTCCTCGTTCCAATTCTCTTTCTCACGTATATAAATAGTTAGCTGATGATGCCGCAAAAAAGGCTAGTCATAAGTTTCACAGATGATACGGCATTCCTCTATGAACATGACTCGTGGGTAGATCTGAAAGAGATGGCAGAGAGAGAATTCTTCAAAGTGAAAGAATGGTTTGAGCTCAACAAACTAACATTGAATATTCGTAAGACTAAATACATACCATTTACGTTCTATTCGTTTGGTGATCCTGAACTGAGATATCTTCATATTGATGATGAAACACAAATTCCTGAAACGAAAGAGATCAAATATTTAGGTGTAACCATAGATCGAAATCTAAATTGGGACAAACATATCAATTTTCTCGTTACGAAGTTGAGAAGCTTATTATTCAAGTTCAGATATTTGAAAAAATATATAGACATTCCTTACCTGCTAGTCCTCTACTTTTCACTCATGCAATCACAGATAACATATGGTATATTGGGCTGTGGGGAGCATATGAGTGCCACATGAAGAGGGTTGGAACGATTCAAAAATGAATTCTCGAAATTATTCACGGAAAACCTCTTCTATTCTCAAGCTCAGAAATATATCGCTTATCGGGAGTACTAGACCCCTATCAACTTTTTTCTCAAGAAATACTCTCACACATATTCGATGAAAAACTATTGGTTACTTTGAAAAACCACCCATACCTCACTAGGGATAAACCATCGCAGTTTGAAACAACGTGCCTCAAAAAGAATCGGCCAAAGAACCTACACCTATCTAGCACCCCGAATATATGCCGCTCTACCAGAGGCAATCAAAAAATCAGGAAACATCAGAAATTTCAAAAAAAAAGTGCGAAACAGTGGATCCTCGAAACGTTGCTGTTTTTGAAATGATAATATCTTATGCGAAATCGACGATGAGGAAAACTGTGAGTGACATAAAATCATTAAATAGTGAGTGAAATACCTAAGCGAAATCATGAAATAATTAATAGAAAAATCGGTTATTGACAAAAAAAAGAATCCAAAATTGGACAACAACCCTCCCGAACTTCAATCCCGAATATGAGACATTAAACCTAAACATGGACAAAACTGAACCGGAAAGTGTAATTGAAAGCGAAAAAATTTGTATTCAGTTATATTTAAAATTTAAGGTCATGAAGAATTAAGCTTTTTTTTGCTTATTAACATCGCGTACAGATAGTCTCTGCGATTATTCGTTTATTCGAACTGATTTTTTGTGTTTTCAATGAATAAACTATATTATTAAGAAAATTAGTGCAAAGGACATGATCTCTGTGTGAACGCCAAGGAGACAGAAATGATTCTCTTGAAGAATCGGAAGATAATAGAATATCTAAAAGATTTTTCATTTTTGACACAATGATTGATTCTTTATAACAAGCAAATAAATAACAAATACTTTGGTGTAATTCTAGACTCCAAACTCAACTTTAACGTACATTTTGATTGCCACAGAACAGGAGATAAGATCTTAGCGAAGAAACTAACAATTTTCGAGCCATCATAAGTTATCCTATGCAGCCATCGTCTGTTGACCAAAGCTCAAAGCGCTGGTGGTTAAGCTTAAGCTGAGTGAGTTATTGAGAGTGACCTACGTAATACAACTGAAGCTATGTGTATGGCTGTGCAGCTGCTCGACCTTCTTTAAAGAGACGGTAGCCCTTGCAATTGCCTCGCTTTTGCAACCTGTGGATGATCTATTGGACGCGAGGTAGGCAGAGGCAAGGCAGAGTCTATGTTACAAGGTAATCACTCAGATGCTTCCGCAGCAAGCAGGAATTGACATTACGCCTCTCCAGTTCATCTTCGAAAAACCATATATTATCTTAGCATATGATAGAAATCAGATCGCTCTGAAGGTACTGTCAGAAACTACACAGAGAGCTCAATGAACGAAATAACAGCTGAATTGGAATACACTCAAGATTTCTGAACCTACGATGGACATGGACTTCATGTAAAAACAGCAGTTTTAGGGTAATAGAGCCGGAGCTCTAGCCTGAACTGCAAAAACTCAATAAGTAAATTTGAACGTTAAATCATCAGAGCATATAGAGATATATTATCGTTTTTGATATATTCATTTTCTTCTAGGCTGATATAGAATTGTCATGGAATCTGACAGATATTGCTTTTACTAACTAATCATGAAAACACATCAGGGGAATATGTAACGTGCC
Organism: Cryptolaemus montrouzieri; assembly: GCA_013387265.2. Lineage (NCBI taxonomy): Eukaryota > Metazoa > Arthropoda > Insecta > Coleoptera > Coccinellidae > Cryptolaemus > Cryptolaemus montrouzieri. Next base: position 58,836,714 of record JABFTP020000021.1, on the reverse strand, counting down.
GATGTCACTTTTACAGCCTCTGAGTATTTCCGCCATAGGATCAAATTTCACGGTAAAAAAGAATTTATTGTTTATATGTTTCGCGAGATGCCCCCTTCCACAGCTTGCGGGAAGATTAACACCTGCGAAGCAAACGTAGGTACTGAATGAATAATTTTCCAACCTTCTCTTTTCTTGTGATCGCTTAAAGAGTAACTTCAAATAATAGAATCTTCTTTTCAAGGGAATTTTGTTACAACCCTTTAAAGTAGAAGGGTTTTTGGTTTGGACGACGAGTTATATTTTTGGTCTGGATCGGAAGACAGCCCTATATCTTACATTTGGAAGAATATTTTCTGGAAGGTCATTAATAATTCCCGAGCTGATATTCCCATTCTCGAATAGAACAAACTCCTATTTCATCGAACATCTGAAGAAGAAATTCTATTCCAGTCTTGTCCATCTAGAAGTTGCGATAGAACGTCCATGTTCATATAATTTTTACCAAGCAGCGCTGTAACCTTCAAAAAAACAACACCATCAAACTGTTACACCACCTTCATCATAATCATATAAGATAAGTTCATTCAATTGAGTCCTCTGTTTTATTTTCTCATCACGTATTTCATTGAATATTTTGTAAACACTCTGTAAAGCCGAGATTTTACTTGTAGTGTAATATATCTATTGAATTTTAACCTTTTTTTCATTCATTGGGTAGGGAGACTCATATAGCAAATAGAACTCAAAAAATCTGAATTCTCGACCCATCTAAATGACTAAGCAGGTTAATTCAAGCCAGAGATAACCATTTAATAAAAAGGGGGGTTACAAATAGTTCAACATATTACACTTCCATAAGAATGAAATTACTCAAAGCATACTTCATTTTAAAGTACTTAAGAGTTAGTATTGAAGTGGTCACGAGATATTCATTCGAAGTCCTGATAGGAGGTGAAAAAGAATAATGAACGTCGAAATCCAAAATTTGCTCACCAACTTCAAGCCGAACTGCAAAACATGAAACAACGTTAAAGAGCTCTTAAAAACTAATCGAACCCAACCAATTTCTTCACATGAAAAATAGCTACAATTCTTTTAAACAAAATTTGAAATTCTCAAAATCGTTCTATAATCTTCTACTATGGATGAGTGTGAGACTTTGAAATTTCAATTAGACTTAGGAAAACTGCGATTGAATTTTGCCACGATTAATGAAAATATTCAAATTGGAAAATTGATGAAAAATATGAAATCATATGATCGATTAAACCCGAAAATTTCTCAAAATCTGAATCGAGACTATTAGATTGAATTCTCAAACACGAAAGAACAATAGATTCAAAACTCGCATTTCAGTTCTCTGAAAGCTGACTTAGCCTCCTTGAATTGAATCTGAGTTTGAAGCATCAAAGAAATTGAAAATACGTTAGGCCTTAAATTGCCATGTATTGTGAACCAAAAATGTGTAGTTGTTCTGTCGATATTGGGTTCTTAATAGGAATAGATGCAGCACCAAAAGTTGAAGGAAGTCTGCCTTGGAAATAGTTTCCTCTTAAGATGTAACTCCACTGTCATTCAGGCCTTCAAAATATAAGAGCACGTTACTTCGAGTTTCTTCCAAAAGTAAAATCTCCTTCAAAAGGTGAGACACCTTTCATTGATTGGTCTAAATTATCCAAAACCAAAGTTGACTAAATTATTCAATTATTCCCGGAAACAATTCATTGAATTTTAACCTGTTTTTCATTTATTAGAAAGGGAGACTCATATAGCAAATAAAACATGAAAAATATAAACTCACGACCCATCTAAATGACTGAGCAGGGTAATTCAAGCCAGTAATAACCATTTAATAAATAGAAGGGGTTACGTTGGCGACCAACGTAAGTGGCACCTCTTTTCAAGTTCTTGAGGTTTTGAGTTCTTTCCTTTTTATGAATGAAAATAAGCAGCTTGGTGATTGAGGAATCAAGAGTCAGCGTGGAAATTGGTTCTCAAATAATTTTCTTTTCAACTTTAATAGGTATTAACCTTCCGTTCTCTGATTTTCTTTCTAATTCGACTTCACTGTAGTACTATTTAAATTTTTTGCTAGGTACATTTGTTTTTTTATTAATTGGATCGATGCAGTAATCTGTTGATTTATATATATACCTAGTGCGGAAAATTTTCATAATGCCTAGATTGAGCCCAAATCATTTAAAGTCAACTGAGCTTTCTTATGAACTTGCTTTAAGAAATGTGGATCTTCCAGCAACAGTTGATGAAAAACGTAAACTTTTGAGAGGTATCATTGCTCAAGAAAGTTCGGATAAAAGTTTTATTGAAATTTCTAATCCTAATGAGTTCAAAGATAACGTTAAGTAACTCAAGGAAACAATCGCTGATATAATGACTTTAGTATCTACTTTTCAAGGAAATTCTTACTCAGATGAGTATAAACGCATCTCTTCAAGGCTTACCCATGTTTCACAAAGAGTACAGAGCATGCCAACTGAAGATGATACTGAGAAAAAGACTAAACATGATATTTTGCGTGAAGTTTTACTTTTAGAGGCAGATCCTGATGTAAAGGTCATTGTTACAACAACGCCTCCAGTCATAGCAAATCCTGTTAGTCAGCAATTCCTTCACACCCTTCTTTGAGTCCTCAGTCGACATCCGTAAAGAAAATTACTGTCTATAAATGGGGGATCAAGAAGTTTTCAGGTAGAGAACCGTTGGTTAACTTTTTAGAGTTGGTTGATTCCTTGAAGTCTTCTCGTGGTTCTACTGATGCCGTTCTTTTTAGTCAGATGGAGATCTTTTTGAACATGAAGTTTGGACATCCTGGCACAATGGTCATATTAAAAGATGTTTTAGTGATTGGCAAGGTTTGGTTTCAATGTTTAAGAAGACATTTCTGCACGATAATTATGATCATGTTCTTTTTAACGAGATAAATTCCAAAAAACAGAGTGTAAGGGAACCTGTTTCTATATTCATTTCCTCACAAGAGGCTCAGTTCAATAGACTTAATTCTCCACCGTCAGAAAACGAAATGGTTCATATCATTTGTGCAAACTTTCTACCAGATTATATCAAAGCACTTGTCTTAGAAGATATTTATTCTATTTCTGAGTTGACTTCTCTATGAAGAAAAGTTGAAGACGCTTTGATTAGTTCGGTCGACACTCAATCAAATCGTAGGAAGGAGGTTAATCTTTCTGTTTTTGAGGTAAAATCGATTCGTTCTTGTTATCACTGGGGATTGCCAGGTCATTTGTATTGGGATTGTCCAAAAACCTCGTAGTTATTTCTGTTATTTGTGGGGATTCAAAGAGGTTACAAGTAATACTTGTAAAAGTGTTCAAAAAACAGTCGTACGGATCGCGTTCAGGAAGGCGTAGCCGGTCCTTCAGGCACTCAAAAAGCTCCTCCGAAAAAGTCGAACAAGTGAACAACTTTGATATTGTGGAATGGGAACCACCGCTTTGCAATGTTAACAACTTTTTCAAACCAATTTCTACACAAACCATGCTTTCAGATTCCAAGATTCATAACTCCAATCTCAAACGAGATGTTTCAAATTCCAATTTTATTTCTTTTAATTCACGATTGAACAAGCCAGAGATTATAATGAAAGATATAGATGACTATCGAAGTCCTACCTCATCTTTGAATTCAGTTCCCGTCACTAGCCCTTTATTAGACTTTAAGGAGGAAGATAATCGACCTTATATTACTATATTAATTGAGAATGAATCAGTATCAGCACTTCTAGATCCAGGCAGCAATGTTTCTGTTATGGGTTCTGATTCTTTATTTTGATTGAAAAATCTTAATATCCCTCTAAATTATGATATATCAGTTCAAGTCACTACGGCAGATGGTCAGTTACAAAGCCCTCTTGGTTATGTTTGGCTTCCTATCACTTCACAAAATAACACCAAAACTTTGAAAGTCTTAGTTATTCCTTCTTTATCTCAGAAATTCATCGTAGGTATGGACTTCATCGAAGCTTTCGGAATCTCCTTGGACTTCAACGACTTTTTATTTGATTCATCATGCCTTTCCACCGCAGCCATTCGTACTATACAACCTGCAGAGTTTTTGACCCCTGAACAGAGTTTGAGGTTGGCCAGTGTAGTTGAATCCGTTAAGGAAATCAGCCCTACTGATAAAATTGGTAGAACTCACTTATACACTTACAACATAGACACTGGAAACGCCAAACCTGTCAGGCAGCGTCAGTACCCTCTTTCTCCTGCAATGCAGCAAATTTCAAATTTTGAGGTGAATAAAATGTTGAAATTAGATATTAAAGAACCTGCAACTGGTTGTAGTCCTTGGTTGAGTCCGCTTTGGTTAGTCAAAAAGAAAGACGATAGTTATCGAGTATGTTTTGATGGGAGAAAGTTAAATTTAGTAACTTTACCTGATTTCTATCCAATGCCTTTAATATATACTATCGTTTCAAAAGTACGTTATGCGTCCTATCTACCTTCTTTTGACTTAAAGCAAGCTTTCTTTCAAATACCACTCGATGAAGAGTCCAAGATCAAAACTACTTTTGCTGTTCCTTCAAGAGGTCTATTTTGTTTTAATGTATTACTTTTCGGCTTAAACAATAGTGCTCGAGCTATGTGTGAATTAATGGACATGGTTATTGGCCCAGACTTGGAACCCTAAGTTTTTTATTACCTAGATGATATAATTGTTGTGACACCTCATTTTGATACACATCTCTTAGTACTTAAACAGATCTATAATCGCTTAAAAAAAGCAGGTTTGACTTTGAATTTTGAAAAATGTAAATTTTGTCGTTCTTCTCTGCAGTTCCTTGGTTTTTTGGTCGACTAGGCTGGATAAATAACTGATCCTGACAAGGTAAACTCAATTTTAAATTAGCCTGTTCCTCCTAATATCACTCAAATCAGACGTCTGATCGGTCTAATAGGGTACTATCGTCGTTTTATGAAGGATAGTTCGTCAGTCTGCAGTCCAATCTCTGATCTTCTCAAAGGCCAAAAAAAGAACAAAATATCGTTTGGACAAAAGGAGCAGACGAGGCTTTCATTAAAATCAAGCATTTACTAACTTCTGCTATTATTTTAGCCAGTCCGGCTTTTTCAAAAATATTCTTTATAGCCTGTGATGCTAGTGATACCGTAGTTGGAGCTGTTTTATTTCAAGAGGAGGATGGTCTAGAACATCCCATTGCGTATTTTAGTAAAACACCTCCGTAGGAGAGATCAACGCTTTCATGTAGGTGATAGGGAATGGAAGAGAAATTTCATTTTGTCTAGTGGTCCTAATATATTTTCAGCGAAGCTTGCTCCTAAATATGTACCTTGCATTGTACACAAAGTTCTGTCTCCTTCGGTTTATTCTCTGAAAGGCTTAGATAACAACAACCTCGGAAATTTCCATGTAAGTCATATCAAACCCGATTTATCAGATAGCGATGACAATTCTCGGGATAGTGATGGTGACGATCAGTAACTCTTATTCTATTTCTGCTATTATAGTTTTCATAATTCGATCAATCCCTTTTCTTTCTCTGCCCGTATTGTACTATATTTCTATTACTCCATCTATATTGAGTTATTATCCATTTTCTATTAGTGTGTTCTATTAGTAGGTATTTATTTTTGGATCTTCAATGTCAATTCCTTTATATTTATGTATAGTACCTCTAGGAGGTCATTTATTCTATTTTCTCATTGAGATATTTATATATGATATTGTGTGATCCAGAATACAATAATAATTATTATCCTCTCTTTTTGGTAAGTTTCAGTTTTAAATTGCAAATTTCTCGTTTGCTGGCGCCCAATGTCTTTCTTCATTATATTGATCATTTTTCGATGCTGATTGTCACTTGATCTTCCATTCGTTACACCTTTAATGGATGCTGCTGCACTGATATCTATGAATTCTTTTTAACTTATCGATATAATTCTCTGGGGATGGTCATTTTTCACAAGAAAGGCATAGAATGAATGAGCTTGGGACCTCTACTGTTTCCTAATTTCTTTATCATTATTCCTTTCAAATATCTATAAGTTGTCACACTTTTTCGTATTTTATATTGTAATTTTTTCTCATAGAATCTTACCATTTGCTGTATATTTTAAATTTTATTTCATTTATGATGAATTGTTTTTCGTAGAAGCTAACCTACATTATAATCATCTTTATTTTATGTTTGAATATTGCAATTTTGGGATGATAGATTGTCAGTTCGGAATAGTGGTTTTCATATGGAGTATTTTAAAACCTTTTTTGTATTGAACCCTACTGCTGAAGGTATTAGTAAAATAATAGTCCCAGAGCGAGAAAATTCACTATTTAGTGGTTCATTATAATTTCTTATGTTATCGTTTTCAGGAATTTCTTTTTAGCAAATTTTGGTTTGGCAATATCAGATTATTTTTGGTGAGATTGGGTTATGCAGTAGTACCTAGTGCAAATTGGTAGTGTAACCATCCATTTTCCAGATTTAATTCTACTCTTATCTTATCCTAATGTTCTATTTACTGCTTTTGTATGCCAAACCTTGATAATTCTTTCTATTTCGCCTAACTTTGAGCAGAGTAAGGTAATCTTAATAGTGTGCCAACTTCGAATAATAGTATCTTCTTTTCAAGTTTTGTTATAACCCTTTAAAGTAAAAGGGTTTTTGGTTTGGACGACGAGTTTTATTTTTGGTCTGGATCGAGAGACATCCCTATATCTTTTATTTGGAAGAATATTTTCTGGAAGGTCATTAATAAATCCAGAGCTGATCTTCACATTCTCGAAGAGAACAAACTCCTATTTCATCGAACATCTGGAGAAGAAATTCTATTCCAGTCTTGTCCATCTAGAAGTTTCGATATAATTTGAACCAAGCAGCGCTGTAACCTTAAAAAACAACACCATCAAACTGTGACAACTGTGAGCCGTATGAAATAGGGAGAGTATCAATAACCTATAATATTAGTAAATTGCATAATGAAAGAATGAAAATTGTAGCAAAATGAACAGTTACGGTATGAATTGAAGTTTTTGATTATGATTAAGGCATCTGAAATATATATTTGAACCATCAAGCTTGTAAAATAATTGAAAATAACATAAAATACATATTTTGATGAGATACAAAACATCTTCAACTATACTTAAAACTATATTTAATCAAGCAGAGAGCGTGAAGCTACCACCATGTTAACTCGTTGCTAAATTAGGCGGAAAGGAAGAGAAAATCATAGGCGAATTCTATCTTTTTCTTTTTATTTGTCATATTTTTCGAACGAATTTTTTCGCAATTTCTCTTTATATTAAATACGTACCACGAAGAAATAAAATATGGGCGATGTCAACCCAGATTATTGGGTCCACAATGATTCTAAAACATCTATAGATCATGTTCAGCATCACTTGGAAGACTGAACCTGGCCATCGGGGCTCTCTCGGTCGAACAGAGATGGAATTTGAGGAAACATCGCAGGTTATGTATTTTCTTATTATCTCCTTAGTCCCTTTCATGACCTTGCTTGCTATGTAAAATCTTTTCTCAGATTTGTTTAGACATATAAGAAGTTCGATTGTTGAAATATTTTTCTGCTAGTTTTCTTTTTCCACTGTTACAGATTCCTGTCCCAAACCCCCTTCCTTTCACCCTTGTTTTTGGAAATCATGGAATGCAAGAAACAACGAAGCGGCTAAGCAGAAAAACTTTTGGTACTCTTTTTGTACACACGACACTAACATAACATAAATAGACAAGCTATTGCTAGTGCAAAAGCGACAGGGAAACGAGTTTTTTCCTCAGGTTTTTTTCACTCGTTTATTGAATCATATAGAAGATAGTATGGTTCCCCTGTTACATTTCCTGAGCTCACACTTGTGTTTTTTCCTGACACACACCAAAATTGTAGATATAAGCACTTATTTGTAAGTTCAGTTATTCAAATTTTTGTAAATCCTCTCTTTTCAATATATATATATATATATATATATATATATATATATATATATATATATATATATATATATATATATATATATATATATATGAGGCTTAGCAGCGAGAACAAGGCATTTGAATGGCTCATGGCTAATATCATTCAGGCCTTTTGGTATGCTGCGAATGCTATGAGTTTGTACGCGAGGACTTTGCCTGATAGGACATTATTTTCAGCAGATCTAACGGCAATATGGGCTGCTACGAGGAATGTTCTAGATGCCACTGATTGAATAACAGTGCTGAAAATTGAGTTTCACCTTCTATTCACCTGAATCAGAAAATATCTATGAAAATGCAAATCAGTTCAAAAATTGAAATACCATTCGAACAATTTCATGCAATTCATAAATTTTTTTAAGTTTGGAGGCAATTATTTGATAATGTTTCGCCAAGGTGATGTTTGTTTTTAGCAATGAGGCCAAATCATTGAAATAGAGTCAGAAATGAATATATACAGTTCCCAGTCACAGAACCGATAATATGTGAAGAAAATTCAAGACGTAAGCTCTGGAGAAGAATGATCTAATCATGCCGAGGTGCTTAAGATAACAGGACAAGAACTAATGAAAGTGTCAGTTTCTTGTTGAATAAATGTATAAGTCATCTTATTATACAAAAAAGAAGATTGAAAAAACTTATATAATTATCGTCCAATTTTCTTTTACGCACACTTGTATAAAAAAGGAAAATGAAAGTATAAATATAGATGGACGTCCATTGAACCACATTTGATTCGTGGAAGACATTGTGCTAATAAGCGAAAACATCGACGAACCATAATCACGGACCTCCACTAAGTTTTCGAAATTGAAATGTGCCTTCCGGGTGAAAACCAAAATATTGAATCTCGAAAATATTCACGTTATCATCGAAAATAAAATTATAGAGAATATGGAAAGGTATAATTATTAAGGTCACAATAACCAGCTAGGTAGAACAAATTAAAGCTCTGAAATTATAATGAGAAATGAGAATAGGATCTAGTTGGGTTGCATTTGATAGATTGGGATACATATTCGAATCAAAAGAAATTCTAAATGATTTCAAACAGGATGTATTTGAGTCACACAAGGAACAGGCATATCAGAACAAGAACCTGCATCACAGAAATCAGCAGAAGAATAGTCCAAATCAAAAGGTAAGGGGCTGGCAAATTAGCACGTTAACTTTTAAAATAATAGACCTACAAGAAGAATGACTACAAGCTGAGAGGGAGAGAGACTGAAGCTGTCAGTTTCTGGAAAAAAGCTTGCAATTCAATATGTCAAACTCAAACTTTTCAGGCTAGAGTTATCAACTGCAGAAATGCAAATACTTGGAAAATTTCAAGAATGAATTCAATTGAACAGAAAATATTTATATATATATATATATATATATATATATATATATATATATATATATATATATATATATATATATATATATATATATATATATATATATATATATATATATATATATATATATATATATATATATATATATATATATATATATATATATATATATATATATATATATATATATATATATATATATATATATATATATATATATATATATATATATATATATATATATATATATATATATATATATATATATATATATATATATATATATATATATATATATATATATATATATATATATATATATATATATATATATATATATATATATATTTGGGTTTGGGACAGGAATCTGTAACAATGGAAGAAGAAAAACAGCAGAAAAATATTTCAACAATCATACCTGCCTCTTATATGTCTAAACTCACCTGAATCTAAGAAAAGATTTCACATAGTAAGCAAGGCCAAAATTAAGGACTAAGGAGATAATCAAAAAGTACATAACCTGCGATATTTCCACTTTCGCGGACATGTTCTTCCGTCGCAGTGTGAGTCTCAGTAGAAACGTATTGATATAAAATCGGGGTACTGATAATACGTTGATCAATGAATAGACTAGTTAAATTTGTTATTCATCCTTACACATGCACTTCTTTCATCTTCGTTAGTTGATCAGATACGCTTAACGTTGCTTAGTTTTTACTTGTGCATGTTTATATGAACAATTAGAACTATTTCAGAATATCCTTTTCCAAAAATCTTTCTTTTTCTTCTTCTGGCTCTGCATTTTTCTAGAACTTTACGTGCGATAGTTTATGACAGTAGAATAAGTTAACATTATGTCATTTTCGATAGCATCAACTTCTTTCAGTATTGATGAAATAAATGTTTGAATAAGGTACCGACTCATTTCAATCAAAGAATTTTTATTGATGAAATTGACTCAAGAATCAGTGTTTGGAATTACCATCAATATACTATGTAAAATAATAGAATTTCAATGTGGAGAAAACAGAAATATCTAAAACTCAACTATATTCCATAAAATTAGTAGCGCGTATTGTTATAATTTGAATCCTTCAATTTCATTTACTGAATGATGAAAATTATTATTAGATAGAGGATATTTATGAAACAAATTGCAATAGTTTCCAAGTTTGCTAGCAATTTGCATTGTGCATAGACAATGCAATTATAATAATACTCGGCAGCATAGAAGCCTCAACAACTTAATCTATACTCAATATTATACCAGTCGTTAAATTCTGCTACCGTTCATGTAAAGCATAAACCCTCCCTGGAACCTATCGATGCTTAAACATTATGAAATGTCCAACGTTTATGAAACTCGGATATCCTTTTCACATTGTGCATACATACTGGAAATTTTCAAGGGTTTGAGCAGTGAGTAACGTTTTTCCACTTCCCTTAATTGCAAATAAAAATGCGAAACAATGAACTGGTGTTTATTCAGCGAAGTTTTTATCCAGAGAAAAGGAAAAGTCATCGACGAAAGTGTGTTGGGAGATCAAAATTAACAATCGCAAACGTTAGTTGGTAGAATTCGGACCTTGTATTCATTATTTTCATTAGCAGAAGCACGATATTTATTTCACATTTTGTTATCTATATTTAATTAAAAGTATTTTCTACGATTGTGATTATAAAAGACTTTTTCATGTGTAATAGAATTTATAGGATGAAATAAATTTCAGAAAACTGCGAGAAAGTCGCAGAAGAATTCATATATAAAACTAACAATGTGATTCTGTAATTAGCTCCTGGTAGATGTAGTTATTAATCTCTTTTTCCATACTGTCCGATGAATAACAAGAGTTCGAAATTTGTAGGTAGTAAAAACATTAAAATTCCATTTGGGTTTAATCATGCTCAACTACCAAATTGTAACGGCTAAATCCAAACACTGTCTAATTATTTCTTATGTATTCTACAGGATTAAAGCAAATAATTGAGTATGATACATTCAAATCAGTGAAATATAACATACTTACGGAACTAGATTTCGAATCCCATTGCAGCTATTCTTGAAATAACCAACGTTATTTGCCATACACTTTGTCAGTGAATTGAATCTCATGAAGCCACAACATTTAACCTGCGAGCTACGTCTCCTTGGAAGAGAAAATATAATACAATAATTCCACTAAACACTGAAAAAATCCTAACAGATTACAGCCAGAAGAAAATATTTCATTCTCCATTGATTGAAGTTGACTTAACTAGTTATTGACCTACAAAAACAAAACCGGAGCGAAACAATCCATCAAACCATTCAATTTAGAAAGAAATCATTGACAAAAATCTAGTTTTGTGGTACGCTATGAAATTGAGATGTCAAGGTACACCAACTTAGAAGAAAATAATATAGTTGAAGAGAATCATAAGCTGAGCAAATATAATCTTGTATATGGATTGTATCACATCATTGAAGAAAGTTGGCAATCGAAATTGAAACGAAACAATCCATTAAACTATTTAATTCTAATGGTATTCAATAACGATGATCAGTATTTACGGTTTGTTATATTATTGAAATTAAAACTAAAATGTGAAATTACACCGAATCAGAAGTAAATGATGTATTTATCCAAATGTGCGAATGAAATGAGATGAGACAAACGTTGAAACTTCCAAATAAGGAGAAAACAGATTTCCTGAAATACAAATGGAAGCAATAATGAAATAAATCTTTGAAGTTATAAATACTTTGCAATCAAATAAAGAAATGGACAGAGAAAGTTGCAGAAATGGAAAATGAATGGAATGAAGCGTTATTGAAATAAAACAAGAAAGGAGAAGGAGAGAGAATTTTGGTAAGATTAACAGTTTCCGTAGAATTTCGGGTAAGAACATGGCTAAGGTGACGGAAACATGAAATGCAGTAAGCAAAGAAGCAAAAGTTATAAAACAACTGGACCAAAAAAATCTATAATCTCAATACATACGAGCCATCAAGGGAGTCAAATTGGAATTTTCATAAAATTCTTACCACAATCAATTCAAGGAAATAGGGTTATGTTACCTCAATGACAAAACAAGCAAAAAAGTCAAGAGAATTGAATCTTTCGGATGTAGGGGTCTGAATAAATATACCTCAGAAGACAGACATAGACACACTCTTATCCAGGCTGTTCTTGTGAAACGTAGCGACGTGACCTTATTATTTGGAACGCTACAGCATTAGGACTGTTCACAGATCTACTAATGTGAACTTATCAATCAAATTCATCTAGAGCGACTGCAAATTTTGAAATGTTAATTTGAAATCTTTTAAGAGAATATGAGAAACAAGGAATGAAATAATTCATCAAAAAAAGAGGTAGGTCGAAAACAAAAAGAAAGAAATCAACTCGACATCTTATCGACTTTTGAAGGAAATCCGCTTAGTGCCTGTCTACAACATTGGGATAAGTCCTACACGTATGCGCAAACAATTTGGCCTAAGAAAGAATTCTTTCCAAAGACGGACGGGTTGGTATACGAATTATGAGAATATTACCGATCAAAAATTGCAACTCTAAGAAATGCGAACAATTCGTTATCACGACAAGAATTTTGTAGAAAATATTTAATTGTCATGAAATATCCTACCTCAACCGTAGTGCAAATAGACGGTGTCTTCAATATTGGTCCAAAGGTGATTTACATTGGATCGTCAATCCTATCAGTCAATCACCACAGAAACTTTATAAATGGGACTAAGATATAAAGTATTACTGCTGAAGTCTGCATACATCTTTTGTAATTTAAACTTTTGACAACATCAGGTAATTTTTATCCTGATGTGCCGAATCTAGAAATATGGATCCCATTCCCATACAAGACAATATAAGGAATATCTCAATTCGATGTTACCAGGAAAATAGATTCGCTGAGACTACCAAGAACTATCTAAGATGTGATGAGTGTCACATAAGAACGGAAATATGAAATATTTCATCAGAAATTATACGAAATGTGTAAGGAGAATTTGTCTCTAGTGTCGGCCACTTCGCCAAGAAAACGGTCGTCAGTTTGAGGATTCATTCTAATAAGATTTTTTATTCATCTCTCTGATCGTCAATACACGCATCGTATCAAAATCTGGGAGCATACTAAGTATCCATAAGTAGGGAAATTATGAAATCAACCCTCGCACTTCAAGCATTAAACCGCAGTTTATTCATTCTTAACAAATATAAAATGTTCTAGTACGAATACAAGCGTTAATAGCATGAATTAATGTGTTCAGTAGGCTTGTCAAAATCTCCCAGCTGTTTCTTGTGGGTTTTTCAACACAGGTTACATAGCAATCCCTGTGAAAAATCACGTCGAATTTCGATCTCATTAATCTGAAAAATCTCTGGTCGTATTGAGAACCCTCAGATGATTGTTCAGCGTGGCAATGACATAGATTCCTTTATTATAGCATATACCGATGTCGTTCCGACCCCGAGGTAATTAATTTAGGTTATCCACATCCTGCCACAAGCGGAACATGATGGACTATTCCCGGCACTTCCCTTTTTATAATTAATCAACAATACCGATCTGGGTTGCGGTATTTTCAGTGGAATATTGACAAACTCCGAATTGCCGCATCTTTTCGGAGTGTTTCAAAAATAAATACGATAGGGCTATAAATTATCACTGTATTAAAGCTTCAATACACATTGTATTTCTTCAAATGGTACGATTTTAAATTTATTAATTCGTTCCATTTTCTGGATACATTTCTAGTCATACATGAACACGGTAGAACAACTTACACTTTAGTTTCAAGTATAATAGAATGTTTGTGTTTGTACACTTTTTCAGTTTAATTTTTTTATCCGATCGAGCTCTTCTTCTAAATTCTCAATTCTTGGAAGGAAGCGAAGCCTGTCATGACACAAGCGTAGTCGCCCAAGATAATTAAATGTATCTGTTCACCCGCTTCTTGAACAGGGCGAAATTGTAAGTAATCGGAAAGATGTTCGATGGAAGCGAGTACCACAGCACACTAGCCCTGTGAACGTAGGTGTAGTAGTTGGGCCGTCAGCTGATGAGAGTTCTCCGCAAGACTAGTTTTTCTTTGGAATTGGATTATTTGCGGGACCATGTTTGGAGTTCTTCGGACCATTTATAAAGAAAGTATTTGGGAATAGGAAAAAGATCAGCAAGTATCCGCCAATTATACAATAGATGTAATGAACGTTTCGGTGCAATGCCCCATACATGGAACCATATCGCACCTGTGCCTTGTATAAAAACATCAGCTGTGATGGCGTGAAGTACTGCTCAGCCATGAAAAGAAAACTGAGTTCAGCAGGCAGATTTGGAAATGAATGACACATTGTCTTGCCAAGAAACTCCGGTATTGACTATGATGATATATTCGTTTCTGAGAAAATTCAAGGTTCTTCTATGATTAGAGGCGGTTTTCCGACAGTGCCTTTTTTCTCTGGGGAATAGTGTTGATTGGGTCTTGTATGCTTTTGAACTTGTTAGGAGTTCAATTAACTGAAGTAGTTCTCAGCAATTCTGGCACATAATTAGTGTTAAGGATGCACGATTGTTGTACTTAGGATCAAGATTTTATATTTCATTTTATTTGTCCACCGACAACGATAATTTATTACTGATTCAATCTCTCTCAATGCATCTCCTGTAGCTAATCAGAGATTGATGTTCTCTGGTTAGCTACCAGAGGATAACATTGAAAAGTGGCGTGATTTCTTAAAGAACCAGATCAATTTCAATATTAGTGCGAATAAAAGTTAGCTGATAAATAACCAGAGAAAACTGATAGTTGATTAGCTACCAGAGCTCAATTTTACTCGGATTAGCTATCACTCACATTTAAATACATTTTATTAGCAGATTAATCAACAATTAAATAGGAGTAAAAATACATACATACTACAGAAATAAATAAATATTATTGATGACAAGCTTCAAATTCTCTAATTAAATTCTATAACTCAAAGATCTCAGAACCTCCACTCGATTATCGCGCTCTTGAATTATCATCATAATGTGCTGACATCGGCAGGAATCGTGCTTGTATGATTGTTTAAATACGAAGTTGATATGGTTTCCGATAATTATATTCACAATTTCAAATTAAATCATCTCTATCTAATGATGTAACTATAACTCTGCCTGTATATGAGCTAAAATACTTTGCTTCTAGCTAAATTTCATGTTTCTAGGTTGATGGGATCTACCCTGCATGTTTCGATTATGTTGGGAATATGCAACAGAACGTTGCTGCATTTTGTAGTTGCTCTCATTGAAAAGTTTGATTTTACACAGTTTCTTGGAAACGCTGAGTATTCAGTATCAATCTCAACTTGATGCCTCTTAGGAGTTCGTTGGAAGAGGCTAATAAGTTCATTATCGCAAAAAAAAATTTCATACAAGTGGAATAATTTGCCGCCAAATGCTACTTAATAACCGTATATTTTGATTGCCATGAAGGTCCCGTTTTTAATTTTTTGGGGGCACGGAACCATGAAAAAAGGGAAAAAAATATTTGCTAAGAGAAGAACAATATCGTGTGCAGATATTATTTCATGAGAAATCAGCAAAAGGAAACGCAATAAAAATGAGTGAGAAACAATACAACGCCAATCTGTTTGTTCATGCAAATAGTTAAATTCTCATTCAAATACGAATTGTTGGTACGACTGGAGCAAAATTTTTGTCAATTATACTATTCTTATACCTTTGCACATTCAGTTGGCAACGTTTTTTGACAATCGAATAAACCGTATCGCAGTGCTGTATGTTTCTGAGACAGCAACTTCTCTGAGAGACAGACAGATATTGAGACGGACAACAAAGTGATCCAATAAGCGTTCCGGTTTTTTAAGATACGAAACCCTGAAAAATTTGTAAATTAATTCAACCAAAAACAGATTCCATTTCAATCAAATCAATTTATTATCGAAATAGTGGACATCAAATGCCCGTCGCAGAATGTCTTAATTTGATTAAAATACATATTTCGAATATAGTTGCAGATATTTTATTTTACATTAGACAGCCCATCAACATAAATCGATATCTAATTCACTGAAATGAAAGGCATAAACAACAAATATGCAATAGGGAGAGTGATTCGAGTGACATATATTTCGAAAGATCTTCTGATTCTTTATTCAAAAATAGTATCTTTCTGGATATTTGATAATACACAGAAAATCCAAAAACAAGAAAATGTGTATTCCATTTTATTGGAAAAAGCTGAAACACGTCAATTTTTGATTTGAGGAAGACCAGTTTCTAAGTTGGTTCAGAACATGTAAAATCAACCCCCTCCTCTATGCAGCTCCTAAGTTGAAATTGATTATTGGGGAAGTGGATCGAGTACCATATCTATGGAAAGGTGTTTTAATTATCTATTCAAGAATTTCATCTTTATGAACGTTCAATCTCGAACAAAGAGTCCAAATACAACCAAAGCTTATTCTCTGAAGAAAAATTTGACAATGCTTGAAATCAAATTAAATACTCGAAATGACCTCATCCGGAATCCATTCAATGATACAACTCTTACTCAAAATGACCTAATCCAACATCCTTTCAATGATACAATTCTAATTTTCTGCTACAATTCTCAATTGACGATTCTTGTCCTGAGCACTTCCAAGATTTTAGTCCTCAAAAATATGTAATAATTTGATATTTTGATGTTTTGTAAGGAACGCACAACCATCTGGTAATGATGAATCTATTTCACATTTGTGTTTCATATTGGCAGTACTTTTTATTAAATATGTCGTTTGTGAGACAAACTTTGAAAATGTTTGGTCAACTGATGAGTGGGTCAAAATTCTTCCAATATATTATCGAAATAATAGTTGTGCCAGAGAAATGGCAAGGATTTTAACTGTGAACCATCCGGAAAAGCAGGTAGACTACCAGTATGTTTTATGTTTGATGAATACATTTTTAACTATAGGTTCGGTTGCTAACAAAAATACATGCAGTTCAACATCGGCCTATACGGAACGAAGCACCTGAAGTGACATATTTTGGCCACCTACGAATGGAAAATACTTCTTTCATCAGAATATTATCACCTCTGTCTGGTGTATCAGCTTCAACAGTCTACACAATCGTGAAACATCACAAATTTTACCCTCATAGATTGAAAATGGTTCATGATATAAATGAAGACGACTTGATGCTGCTTGCAATTTTGTGAAATTTCAAGTGAAATTATTAACAATAAACCACATATTCTGCATATTACAGAATATGAGGATTATTATTATTAAATAGGCATAATTGCCGATATTGAGATTTTCAGAATCATCATTGGTTCACATAGGCACTCACACAAACGATGCAGAAATTGAGCGTTTGGGCTGGAATTTATGGAAATTAAATGGTAAAACCTCCCTTAATCGAAGGTAATCTCAATGAACGTTTCCAGCAGGATGGTGCCACTGCACATTTCGATTTTCACGAGTGGCAATATTTGGATGTCAAATTCATAGGTCGGTAGATTGGCAGAAGACGAACAGGTTACCTAATTGAAGCTCTCTAGATTTGTTCTTATTGGGTTTTCTTAAATCGAGAGTTTATGCTACACAATTCGAAAACTTGGAAGAGTTGCGGAGAAGAATCGTCATCGAATGCAGACTTTTTTGACACCAGAAGTTCTTCAAAATGTATCATTGTATAGAGGGAAGATGAGGTCATTTTGAGCATTCCATATAGAATTTGGCATTTTCGAATTTTCGTTGTATTTGGATTGTCTGTATGATATAACATGTTCATAAGAACACTTTTCGAATAGAGAATTGGAAGACCTTTCCAAATATATGTATCTCGACCAACTTTCCTTATAATGAATTTTTACTTAGGTGCTGCTAAGGGTAGCGGGTTATAATTAAATGATTCCAACCAATTCAGAAATTGGTTCCCCTCCAATCATAAACTGATGTGCCTCAGCTTTTCCTGCTGAAATCAGTCCATTTTGAGATAGGTGGGGGGGTGGAATTCTTTTTTTATTGGAACACGCGTTATAATCGAGCCTTGAAACGAAACCCCATTGCGTAAACCATTTTAGTAATCTCTTTTCCAGACACTTTGTATATCGATACACAAACTAAATCTGGAAATCAATAAAAACAATTAAGATGTTTGTTTGATTTATTTGTGCATAGTATAGGAAAAAGTGTTTATTATCATATACATATACATTCAAACTCTAGTGTTTGGGCCAGAGCATCATCAATTGTTTTTGGCCTAGCCAATCTCAAGGCCTACTGAGTTTCACCATCTGTGATGCCATCTACGAACGTTTGAACAGCTAATTGCTCCAAGAAAGTAGCAGGAGCAGTAGGTTAGGCTAATCCTACTAATCTTGTAACGTGCCGATGTCACTTTTACAGACTTTGAGTATTTCCGCCAGAGGATCAAATTTCACGGTAATGAAGAATTTATTGTTTATATGTTTCGCGTGATAACCCCTTTCTCGCCTTGCGGGAAGATTAACACCTGTGATGCGTACGTAGTTACTGAATGAACATTTTCCAACGGATATTTTTCGCATCAAGATAGTATCTTCTTTTGAAAGTAATATTTCCTTTAGTTTTCATTTGATTTATTTTTCAAATAGAACTTGAAATATAACTCACAACTCCATTCAAACGTCTGAGCACTGGCTTGAATTACCCTGCTCAGACATTAAGATGGGTCGTGAGTTTATATGTTTCAAGTTCTATTTGATGTATGAGTCTCCCTTTCCAATAAATGAAAAACAGGTTAAAATTCAATGAATATATTACATTACAAGTAAAATCTCGGCTTTACAGAGTATTTGCAAAATGTTCAATGAAATAAATGATGAGAAAATAAAACAGATGTCTCAATTGAATGAACTTATCATTGATTATGATGGAGGTGGTGTTACAGTTTGTTGGTGTTGTTTTTTTGAAGGTTACAGCGCTGCTTGGTAAAAATTATATGAACATGGACGTTCTATCGCAACTTCTAGATGGACAAGACTGGAATAGAATTTCTTCTTCAGATGTTCGATGAAATAGGAGTTTGTTCTATTCGAGAATGTGAATATCAGCTCTGGATTTATTAATGACCTTCCAGAAAATATTCTTCCAAATAAAAGATAAAGAGGTGTCTTCATATCCAGACCAAAAATATAACTCGTCGTCCAAACCAAAAACCTTTCTATTTTAAAAGGTTGTAACAAAATTTCACTTGAAAGAAGATACTATTATTTAAAGGTACTCTTTAAGCGATCACAAGAAGAAGAACCGTTGGAAAATTATTCATTCAGTAACTACGTACGCATCGCAGGTCTTAATCTTCCCGCAAGGCGTGAAAGGGGTTACCCGCGAAACATATAAACAATAAATTCTTTATTACCGTGAAATTTGATCCTCTGGCGGAAATACTCAAAGTCTGTAAAAGTGACATCGGCACGTTACACACTCCTCTTAGTAGGAAAGAAAAAATTTAATTAATGAAATTGAAAAAAATTTTTGAATGTGAAAAATTTAAGCAATAATTCAATTTGAACAAGCATATCCTGTGATGACAGAAAATCTAGTATTCAGAGCTGTAAGAAACCAGATTAATTCATTTATGTAGTTCTTGTCGTAAATTTAAGATAACTAGATATCTTGGACTTTACTAAATCATCCAACACAAGGCTATATAGGAACAAAAATGGTCTCAAAATATCAATGGTTTCTAAGGTGTTCGGCGACCGGTCTTCTATTGGACAATTTACTACAATACTGAGAAAAGAAACTAATTGAAATAGACAATACACGAAATAAGTATGATGTTAATAATAAGAGAAAAATTTGATTGAGGAGGTCGTTACTCGATGAAAATCGATATACATATTTTCAATGAAATAAAACTAAAGTATTTAGATTCTCACTAAACTAACAAAACTATGACCGGTTTCACGACACTGTGGCTTCATCAGATAGATACAAACTAATGAACAGAGTTATGCCTTATATATTAGTCTTATTTCCTACTTAATATTACAATAGATACAAGAGGTATGTTGGAAAACCCATCGGAGTTGCTTACTTTATGAATTGAAAAGAATGAGTGAAGGAGAAGGATTTAGATCTAATTGACTATTAAGTAACCTGAATTCTTTTCTTTGTTGATCTCTAAAATTCAATAGATTGAGTTTTGTCTGTTATTTTCATTGTGTATTTTAAGTATATATATATATATATATATATATATATATATATATATATATATATATATATATATATATATATATATATATATATATATATATATATATATATATATATATATATATATATATATATATATATATATATATATATATATATATATATATATATATATATATATATATATATATATATATATATATATATATATATATATATATATATATATATATATATATATATATATATATATATATATATATATATATATATATATATATATATATATATATATATATATATATATATATATATATATATATATATATATATATATATATATATATATATATATATATATTCACCTATTCGAAGAAAACTATAATTTTAATGATAATTTCAAAATTTTACACAATGAAAATAACAGACAAAAACTCAATCTATTGGTAATTTTAGAGATCAACAAAGAAAAGAATTCAGGTAGGTTACTTAATATTCAATTAGATCCAAATCCTTCTGCTTTACTCAATCCTTTCAATTCATAAAGTAAGCAAATCCGATGGGTTTTCCAACATACCTCTTGTACCTATTGTAATATTAATTAGAAGTGAGACTAATTTATAAGGAATAACTCTGTTCATTAGTTTGTATCTATCTGACGAAGCCACAGTGTGGTGAAACCGGTCATAGTTTTGTTAATAAGTTTAGTTTTATTTCATTGAAAATATAGGAGAAAGAAGTAAAAAAAAATTTCAGATTTAAACTAGTGAAAAAATAATATTGGGGAGCATTCGAATTTAAAATCAAAAATAATATCACTTAACGTGATCCTACATCTAAAAAATAATAAAGGGCATTTATTTGACGTGGAGGGTTCGAACCACCCCGAACTCCACGTTCAGAGAGACCCAGCAGTCATCAAGAGAATGAAAGGGTGTCCCGAGGCTCCTCGCGTACAGATGGAGTTGTTGGCGCCGTCGGGCATACCCCAAGACATTACACCCTCGCACTCTCCAGAACACTACCCAGACTCTCCTCCCATCCACTTGGAGTGAGAACCTCCCTCTACCAGGTCCGCCGAAATTCCTACACGCTTCCATGAAGGTATAGCAATACTACGTTCACACTGTCAATTGACTCTAGGATAAAGAAACAAAAAAGAACAAAATGTATAACGCAAAAAAGAGAAATCCAAACCAGGTAGATCTTGTGGTACAATCATTCAGAGTCATATTCAGGAGAACATAATCGAGAAGTCAGTATCGAGATAATTACTAAAGATGTTAAAAGCTGAAGATGGTTCAATCTTTAGATGAGTATCATCAAGTCTCCAAGAGCAAGAAGATTCATAAGGATCGAAGATATGAATAATGCAGGTGCAGCAAAGAACGTTCACTTATTCTTGAAAAGCTGACGATATCCAAAATTCAAGTATTTGTTCCGCCTCACAAATGCTCCTCTGCACTGATAAAGTTCCTAACTAGGTCGTTAACGACCTCCAAAGTATTAGAAAAATTGAAAGCTACGCTACAGATTTTAAAGTACAGCATAGCCCAATTCAATAAAGATCGAAAGTTTTGATATCAGTAAGGGGAAACGAAAAGAGGCAGGGCAGAACAAACCGAAAGAGTTAATTCCTGAGCATTCTGATCACGATGGCGTTGGGGAAAATAAAAAGCAAAAAAAAAACAACTATGGGTACACACAGTAAAGCTCGCCGATGTTGTTGCTTTAGCAAAAATATTTTTGGCCTGACCGTGAAAAAGAAATGAATGACGTGAGAACTCTAGATGTTTGAAATATAAGTTGGCACACTATAAAAAATACCTTACTCCGCTCAAATTAAGGAAATATAGAAAAAATTATTGAGGTTTGGCATAAAAAATCAGTAAATAGTATAGTAGGATAAGATAAGAGTAGAATTATATCTGGAAAATGGCACTACTGCATAACCCAATTTAACCAAAAATACTCTAATATTGCCAAACCAGATTGCAGAAAGGAAATTCCTGAAACGATAACATAAGAAATTATGATGAACCACTAAATAGTGAATTTTCTCGCTCTGGGACTACTACTTTACTAATACCTCCAGCAGTAGGGTTCAATAGAGAAATGGTTTCAAAATACTCCATATGAAAACCACTACTCTGAACTGACAATCTATCATCCCAAAATTGCGATATTCACACATAATATAAAGATAATTATAATGTAGGCTAGCTTCTACGAAAAACAGTTCATCATAAATGAAATAAAATTTAAAATATAAAGCGAAGGGTAAGATTCTATGAGAAAAATAACAATATAAAATTCGAAAAAGTGTGACAACTTATAGATATTTGAAAGGAATAATGATAAAGAAACTAGGAAACAGTAGAGGTCCCAAGCTCATTCATTCAATGCCTTTTTTGTAAGAAATAACCATCCCCAGAGAATTATATCGATAAGTTAAAAGAATTCATAGATATCAGTGCAGCAGCATCCATTGAAGGTGTAACGAATGGAAGATCAAGTGACAATCAGTATCGAAAAATGATCAATATAGTGGAGAAAAAAAATTAGGCGCCAGCAAACGAGAAGTTTGCAATTGAAAACTGAAATTAATCAAAAAAAAGAGGATAATAATTATTATTGTATTCTGGATCACACAATATCATATATAAATATCTCAATAAAAATAGAATGAATGACCTCCTAGACGTACTATACATAATTAAAAAGGGATTGACATTGAGGATCCAAGAATAAATGCCTACTGATAGAAGATACTGATAGAAAAGGATAATAACTCAATATAGATGGAGTAGTAGAAATAATGTATAATATGTGCAGTGAAAGAGAAGAGATTGATCAAATTATGAAAACTATAATAGCAGAAATAGAATAAGAGTTACTGATCATCACAATCACCATCCCGACAATTCTCATCGCTATCTGATAAATCGGGTTTGATATGACTTACATGGAAATTTCCGAGGTTGTTGTTATCTACGTCTTTCAGAGAATAAACCGAAGGAGACAGAACTTTGTGTACAATGCAAGGTACATATTTATAGGCAAGCTTCTCTGAAAAGTTATTAGGACCACTAGACAAAATGAAATTTCTCTTCAATACCTTATCACCTACATGAAAGCGTTGATCTCTCCTACGGAGGTTGTAACGATATAATAATAATAATAATAATAATAATAATAGCATTTTATTGGCATCTTGTACAGAAATAATAATTATAACTATCAATTACATTAGAGGCCTTAAACTTATTATGAGTGAGTGTTACTGTACATTGAGAGATACCAAAAGGTAGGATACAGCATAGCTGATTAATCCAACCTGAATAATATAGAAACAAATACTAGACAAGTGTACCCACAATTGTACGGAAACATCATTATGTAAGAGATACTTATCACTAATCTTACCAACTATTCATCTTGAAAACAAAAATTTAACACTAAAATAAATCAAAATTAATTCATGCACTCCATATATAAAAGATCTCATCTCATTTAACTGGCTCTCAAAAAGCCAATGCCTCACCCTCCTCTTAAATGCATCCAAACTCAAACCTAAAAGACTACTCGGTATTTTATTGATTTCATCTACAATAATATAAGAAAAGCAACGCTGAAACATGGAAGAACGATAACGCGGCATGGTAAGTTTATGTCTGAACCTGACGTTGATGCTATGAACATCTGTTCTATATTTGATTCGTCGGTGCAGATAGGAGGGTTTCTTCTCATTTAAAATTATGTAAAACAGACTCAGCACATGCAGCCTTCTTCGATTCGCCATGTTCAACCAACCCAATTGCTGCAGTCTGCAGGACGTGCGATCTGTGCGTCTAAGGTTGAAAACAATTCGAACACACCAGTTTTGAATTTTCTGAACTCGGGCCACATCCTGTTTTGTCAGACATGGGCCATATACGGTATCGCAAAAATTTAGGTGAGACAACACCAGCGCTTCACAAAGCATTTTTCTTTGTCGAATATCCAGAAATTCTTTGCAACCATAAATCAATTTGACATTCACGAAAGCTCTTTTAATTAGCAAGTTTATGTGAGAATCAAACCTCAAATCGCTATCCATAATCAAACCCAAATTACGACACTCGCTAGTCAGAGGAAGAACTGCGCCATTCACAGATATCTTAATTAGATCTTTACATGCCTCTCTCATGACCTTCCTTCCAAATAGCATAACTACAGTTTTTGAAGGGTTAATGCTCAGACACATACTCTCCGACAACTTAAAGATGTTATCCAAATCTATATTGATTTTTTCTAGAGCTTCATCAAGTGAGTCGCGCGAAAACTGTAAATAGAGCTGTGAGTCGTCAGCATATAAATGAGCCGAGCAGAAAATTAAACAACACATGAGCTGAAAGGTATAGATAATAAAAAATATCGGTCCGAGAATGGATCCCTGCGGAACTCCACATGGGATCTCTATAGGATCAGACTTAATTTTTCCGTACAAAACTCTTTGTGTTCTGCCAGTCAAATAGCTTTCAAACAATAAAACCGTATTTTCAGTAAAACCAATATAATGAAAGATTGCCAACAACAAATCGTGATTAATTCTATCGAAAGCCTTCGAATAATCCAGTAGGACGAGCAACAAAAGTTCATTATCGTCTACAGCCTTTATGATGTCATCTACCACTGCGAGCAGGGCAGTGGTACAGCTATGACCCCCCCTGAAACCCAACTGGATATCAGGCAAAATACTCTCCGACTCCAAATACGCTTTTATTTGGACAGCGACAAGTTTTTCGAAAATTTTGGACAATACACTCAATATACTTATAGGTCGGAGATCCCTGTAATCCTTAGGATCGCGTACTTTTGGAATCGGAACGACATGAGCCATTTTCCACGACTTTGGATAAACTGACTTCTCGATGCAATAATTTATTATGTGACATATGAACTTCAGGATAAAAGGTGAACACAACAAAAGCATCTTGACACTTATACCATCTGAACCCACCGAGGCAGACTTAATGGAAGTTAAAACATCATAAACCTGACTTTCAGTAACCATTGACACTTGAAATGATATAGAATCCTCAGCGTACCATTACCGTACTTATTCAAAAGTTCCAAGCTTGGAACAGGATTGTCAGCAAAAACACTGGAAAAATATTTACTCATTTCATTCACGTCACTGATCGGTTCAGGAATTAAACCCTTCTGTCGCACTCCTATTGAGAACTCTCGTAAATGTTTCCATATACGAGTCGTATTGGCCCCAGTTTTAAAACGAAGGTAACCACGCTTTTCATTTCTGATGGCTGTATTAGTGAAATTTCGCAACTGTTTATAATAATCAAAATCTTTAGGGAGTCTCGATTTTCTAAAGTTATTTAAAGCTTTTTCGCGGAGAGAGATCAGTAATTTCACATTGTCAGTAAGCCACCGGGGTTTACGTTTCTTGATAATAATTGTTCTAATTGGCGCATGCTTATCAAAGCGGGATAAGACTAAATTTTCAAAAAATCGACATTTGCTAT
This sequence comes from Cryptolaemus montrouzieri, assembly GCA_013387265.2. Taxonomy (NCBI): domain Eukaryota; kingdom Metazoa; phylum Arthropoda; class Insecta; order Coleoptera; family Coccinellidae; genus Cryptolaemus; species Cryptolaemus montrouzieri. The sequence continues at coordinate 58,810,673 of JABFTP020000021.1, read as the reverse complement.
CAATATTACTATCTCTGATCATAGGGGTAAAATCTGTGAGTGCTAAATCCTGCAAAAGCAAATCCCTCCTGAAATTCCTAAAATCACGAAAACTCAGATACTCTGGCCGCTTCACACCCCATCTACAATTAAACTCAAATGAATCATCTGGTGATCCGTCTTTATGTTCGAATCTGTAACTCGACAATCACTTATAGTGAGCTCCTCAGAGCAAAGAAATAAATCAATTGTCCTAGCAGAGTTCTTAGTTATTCTCGTCGGCTCGTCAACAGGCTGCACCAATGCAAAAGTTTCCATTATGTTAGTAAGATATCTGGCCTGGCAAGTATCCTGAAAGGGATCAATATTGAAATCACCGGCACATATAATATAGGTGTGAGTCAAAAAGATGTTACCCAAACACTCCTCTAGTTCCCCGAAAAGTCCACATACGCCGAGCCAGCCTTATACAAAGCACCCAATGCGAATGCTTCTCCGTTTACCTTCAATGTTAACCAGAGCTGCTCAGAATGAACAGATTGAAAAGGTATACTTTCAACAACCCTCAGAGCCACACGACAGTATATACAAACCCCACCACCCCCAGAAATACTTCTGTCCAAGCGAAATATTCTGTAACCTTGTATGAAAATATCCGTGTCGAGTATATCCGGCGATAACCATGTTTCCGAAATAATCACCACATCAACGTCATTTTCAGTTACCCATTGCCTCAAATGGATCATACAAGGAACGAGCGACCGAATATTTAGATGAACAATCCTCATAGCAAACAAGAAAGAAAACTATACAGCAAGAGAAAAAACTCTTTTTTAAATTAGAAGAGATACTATTCACTAATTATAATTGATTTTATCCTTCAGGCGCTGCAGATATCTTTCATAAATGGGACATTTCTTATCTAGGGCATCGTGCCCAACATCGAACTTAGTTTTGTATTGCACGTTATTTCTATGACAATTATAACATTTCGGTCTAGCAGATTTACAGGCACTAGACAGGTGCTCCCCAGAGCACTTATAGCAGATCTTGTTTTTAACATTACATTCTGATTCTCGATGGTAAAATGCCGAACACTTATAACATCTCGGTATGAAAAAATTTTCGAAAACAGGACATTTATTGAATCCGATATTAATTTTCTCACTATACATAAATTTTTGAAATACCTCATTCTTGCACTCCAATACACAATAAGAACTCCTGCCATTGCCACACCTTCTTAGTATCTTGAGATTCATTTCATCATTCTCTGTGAATATTTCATTTTGATTACGAATCGCCTCCAACAAATTTTCTTTCTTCAAATCATTATCGATATTAGCCACCATCACACTCGGATTTTTCATTTTAGTTTCCTCACACCTATACTCATCCTTCATGTTTTTCTCTACAGCTATCTTCACCTTATCTATAGCCTTTCTTGATCCACACTGTACAATTATTGAACCATTTTTACCATTCATAACTCTATCAACGCCAACTGCTAATTTGATTGGATCAACCCCAGCACGAAATTCCTCCTTTGTCTTCAAACTCTCCTGTTCACTCGTTGGGGAAATAATGAGTTTATGGCACACTGTAGGTGTCTGCTTAAGTTTTTCAGCAAAGTTTCCATCCCAGAATTCCACATAGGTTTAGAAATCAAGACGTTCTGCTTTTCTTCCTGTAATGATGCAATTCTTTCCTCGAGCATGGCAATAATTCTGTCTTTCGTCTGAATAATCTCATTCTTATCCTGTATAGTGTTCTTCAACAAATTCAGGGTTTTGAATCCTGACAGTCTTCGCAGTGGTAAAGTAAAACTCGCTTAGTTTTGAGCTCCAATACTGCAACCTCTGACGCAGTTAGTCGTGCACACGATTTACAGAAATAATTATTGCATCCATCACATTTGTAAGAAGTTTTATTTCACACTTGATACATTTGGAATCCATCACTTTAATCTTATTGATTCTCACGAAGAACAACAATGAGACCAGGCACGGCACAGATGTTACCTGCGAAATTCCTTCGAATCGGAAATCTTAGGATTTTAAGTCTCTCTTCTGATTTTTCACCACTTCAGCGACAAAACCACTAACGAAACTTAACAAATTTAATAGCACCCACCAATTACAACCCCTATGAAAAAAAATTAAAATTTTCGACCATATTTTTCATGTAGAATACACATATAATTGAAGACAAGATAACAGACGTGTTGGTTGATTCTCTCGAACATTCAACAATGTATTGCATTCATGCGAATGTAGTAGCCTTTTCTGAACAGTTTCATATATAGCTGGTAAGTCACCTTTAAAGTTAGAATCTAATGATTTATTTCTGATTTCAAAGTAATTATCAGAGTTTTCTTAAATCTTTCCGAAAAAAGCACCATCAACATGCACATTTCTCATTATGATGTTCATGAATAAAAGAACGAATAGCAGTGGCGATAGACTTATTTACCCATACCGTTGGATTAACTTGAGGAAAATATCTTGCATTGTACCAAATTTTCTGAAGATTATACTTGCTTGTGCTCATTAAAGCCTTGAATTCTGAAGAAATAAAATGAAGACCATTATCAACAACAACAATCCGCGGAACACCGAAAATTAGAAAAATTTGGTTCTCTACATACTTAATTATAGACTTACTAGTTGCATGAGACAAAGGATGAACCAAAACAACCTTCGTGAACCAGTCAGTTATAACCAATAAAAATCTATTACCCTGTTAGGATCGTGAATCAGGACCTAACAAATCCGCTGAGATCAACTGGAATGGAAGGTTGATGTTCCTATATTTTCCCATCAAACCGGTTTGCGGCAAGTTTGAAGATTTACAAGCTGCACACGTTTTACAATGCCTTACATACTGCAGCACTGATTTTCGTAACTTTGGCCAATAATACAACAGGGACACTCTGGCAATGGTTTTAAAAACTACAAAGTGTGCAGCTGTAGGGGCATCGTCGAACATCTGCATGATTTCGATTCAATGGGCAGTTGGAACTACAATCTTCCATTCAGGTGAATCATCGGTAACTTTCGACCTAGAAGAAATATGTTTGTAGAGAACATTGTTTTCAATTTTAAAATCGGAATAGCTATCAGGCTCAGATAAAACATTATTCATTAATTTTCGATACCAATTGTCAAATTTGAGATTAGATAACTTCAGGATTGCAACCTGATGAGATTCAGAAATTCGAGACAGTGAATCAGCTACGTTATGAAGGGAACCATACGATGCATAATATAGAATTTGTGACATGACAACCTGACAATCCATCTAGCAATACGAGGTGAAGAATTCTTCATAGAGTGAAGCCAAGTAAGAGAGGAATGGTCTGTTATAATAGTGAACTCTGTGCCTTCAACAAAACAACGAAAACGGTCTATGCCATAACGAATAGCAAGTAATACTTTTTCAGTAGTAGTATACTTTCTTTGGCATTAATTCAGAGTTTTACTAAAATACGCAATCGGATATTCTAGACCATCTTCCTCTTGAAATAAAACAACTCCAACTCCGGTACCACTAGCATCACAGGCTATAATGAATTTTTTTGAAAAATCCGGACTGGCTAAAATAGGAGCAGAAGTTAGTAAATGCTTGATTTTAATGAAAGCCTCGTCCGCTTCTTTTATCCAAACGATATTTTGTCCGGTTCTTCGGCCTTTGAGAAGATCAGAGATTGGCCTGCAGACTGACGAACTATCCTTCAAATAAAAATAGGTAAAAAAACTTTTTAAGTTAAACGGTTTTATGTTAAACATACATTGCACTGTTTAAGATAAATGTACTAAAAACCAAAAAATAATAAAATAGATACAGTCGTGGGAATTATAAACATATGCATAGACTAGACTAAAATAAAACCGTGGGGCACGTCAATTGTTTACAAATTATCGACTTAATGTGCGATAGAAGAATCGTTTAATTCGTCGTTAGGCAGTTGGCCCGCAGACGGTGAGGAAATTATTTACTATTTTCTTGTTCATGGAAATTCTAATAGTTATACACTCCATGTAAATAAAAGAGATGTTTTAACTAGTTTATCGTTGGACATTCACACTGCTGGCTGGCGAGGAATCGTTTCACTGCTTGTTGTTTGTCTTTAATCGACAAAACATATGACAAAAGTTCTACTCGCTCATCACTATGAAACCCTAAAACTCGCTTATAATCGAGCTTTGCTAGCTTGTTTCCACATTCTAGCCCTACTTATCACACGTCCATCGTTGTCGGTTGCACAACTGCCTAATAATTATAGTGTAACATTACAAAACAAACATTTTAATCAACGATTGTAGACAATTGACGTGCCCCACGGTTTTATTTTAGTCTAGTCTATGCATATGTTTATAATTCCCACGACTGTATCTATTTTATTATTTTTGGTTTTAGTACATTTATCTTAAACAGTGCAATGTATGTTTAACATAAAACCGTTTAACTTAAAAAGTTTTTTACCTATTTTTATTTTCTAGTTTTAGTTTTATTTCGCATTCTTTTTAATTCATTTAGTGCTTCATTATTGCAAGGTTTCTTGCCCGTTAGTTTATTGCAATCCAACTCCTCTATACGTAGTCCCTGCAAAGATCTTACTCTACTAAGAGCCACGTAGGCTTGACATGTATACAAATTGTGTTAATAGCATTCTCGAATGCCTGCAGATTATTAGCTCTGCATTGCTGGGTACGCTCGTTGTTTACTTAACCTCGTATCGCGATGTTTAGGCGTTTCTGAACCCAACTTCTGTCTTTGTCTTTCACGGCTTTGTATTAATCTAACTTCATATTCTTCAGGCGTTTCTGACGCTACCATCTGTGTATATTGCTCCCGTTGTTTTGTTAACCTGGCTTCATATTCTTCAGGCGTTTCTGACGCTACCATTTGTGTATATCGCTCGCGTTGTTTTGTTAACCTGGCTTCATATTCTTCAGGCGTTTCTGACGCCGTCATTTGTGTATATCGCTGACGTTGCTTTTTTAACCTGGCCTCATATTGCTCAGGTGTTTTGACGCTAATTGTTCCTGTCGTTTCTGTAATCGACTTTTCTATCACCTTCACTTTCTTTAGCTCGTTTTGCTTGATACTTTTCTTTCGCTTTTTGAAGCCTTCGTTTACGTTGTGTTGCAGTTTCTGTTTTATTTATGTTTGTATTTTTATATATTTTTTACCATTTTGTTCCCACGAGTAATGGACATTTAAACGGTCGACCCCCAGAGGTCCAATAAAGGGCAAGGCTATGTACAACAAGATGCGCCTGAGTCTTGAGGGAAAACGCTAACGACATATCATTTTTATCCACCCTAATGCCATACAGTTCTCGGCGCGTTTTAACCTTTCACCTTAACTTGGTGGTGTACCGCTAACGACGTATCATTTTTAGCCACCCTAACGCCACACAGTCCTCAACACGATACAAAATCTTGACTTGGGTGGTGAATTTAGGCTGGATACATTGTATTCTACTGGTTGAGCACTTTCATTTGATACCCATATTGATAGGATTGATAAAACCTACGTTATCCGCCATTTTGTAGCGGCCGCCATCTTGGATTTCAATTTTTTATAGTATATTGTATTCTGATTGTTGAGCCCTTTCATTTGATACCCATATTGATGGGATTGATAAAAGCTATGTTATCCGCCATTTTGTAGCGGCCGCCACCTTGGATTTCAATTTTTCATAGTATATTGTATTCTGCTTGTTGAGCCCTTTCATTTGATACCCATATTGATGGGATTAATAAAACATAAATTATCCGCCATTTTGTAGCGGCGGCCATCTTGTATTTATAATGATAATGAATAAATATAATTGTATTGTCACCAAAATCCAAAGTGTATACAAAATTTCAGATTAATCGGTTGACAGGAAGAGGGTGAAATTTGACCCAAGATTAAATAAAACAAACGGGGCGAGCTAAATAAAACCGTTTAAAAACGACGATAGGACCCTATTAGACCGATCAGACGTCTGATTTTAGTGTTTTTGGAAGGAACTGGCTGATTTAAAATTGAGTTAACCTTGTCAGGATCAGTTATTTATCCAGCCTAGTCGACCAAAAAACCAAGGAACTTCAGAGAAGAACGACAAAATTTACATTTTTCAAAATTTAAAGTTGAACCTGCTTTCTTTAAGCGATTATAGAGCTGTTTAAGTACTAAGAGATGTGTATGAAAATCAGGTGTCACAACAATTATATCATCTAAGTAATAAAAAACGAAGGGGTTCCAAGTCAGGGCCAATAACCATGTCCATTAATCTACACATAGCTTGAGCATTATTGTTCAATCCGAAAGGTAATACATTAAAACAAAATAGACCTCTTGAAGGAACAGCAAAAGTAATTTTGATCTTGGACTTTTCATCGAGAGGTATTTGAAAGAGAGCTTGCTTTAAGTCAAAATAAGATAGAAAGGACGCATTACGTACTTTTGAAACGATAGTATCTATTAAGGGCATTGGATAGGAATCAGGTACAGTTATTAAGTTCAACTTCCTTCCATCAAAATATACCCGATAACTATCATCCTTCTTTTTTACTAACCAAAGCGGACTCAACCATGGACTACAACCAGTTACAGGTTTTATAATATCTAATTTCAACATTTTATTCACCTCAGAATTTGAAATTTGCTGCATTGCAGGAGAAAGAGGGTACTGACGCTGCCTGACTGGTTTGGCGTTTCCAGTGTCTATGTTGTGAGTGTTTAAGTGAGTTCTACCAATTTTATCAGTAGGGCTGATTTCCTCAAAGGATTCAACTACACTAGCCTACCTCAAACTCTGTTCAGGGGTCAAAAACTCTGCAGGTTGTATAGTACGAATGGCTGCGGTGGAAATACATGATGAATTGAATGAAAAGCCGTTGAAGTCCAAGGTGATTCCGAAAGCCTTGGATGAAGCCCATACCTATGATGAATTTCTGAGATATAGAAGGAATAACTAAGACTTTCAAAGTTTTGGTGCTATTTTGTAAAGTAATAGGAAGCCAAACATAACCAAGAGTGCTTTGTAACTGAACATCTGCCGTAGTGACTTGAACTGATATATCATAATTTAGAGGGATATTAAGGTTTTTAAATAAAAATAAAGAATCAGAACCCATAATAGAAACACTGCTGCCTGAATCTAGAACTGCTGATACTGATGCATTCTCGATTAATATAGAAATATAAGGTCGATTATCTTCCTCCTTAACGTCTAATAAAGGGCTAGTGACGGGGACTGAATATAAAGTTGAGGTAGGTCTTAGATAGTCATCTACATCTCGTATTATAATCTCTGGCTTGTCCAATCGTGAATTAAAAGAAATAAAATTGGAATTTGAAATATCTCGTTTAGGATTGGAGTTATGAATCTTGGAATCTGAAATAATGGTTTGTGTAGAAATAGGATTGAAAAAGTTGTTAACAGTGCAAAGCCATGATTCCCATTCCACAATATCAAAGTTGTTTACTTGTTCGACTTTTTTGTAGGCGCTCTTTGAGTGCCTGAAGGACCGGCTACGCCCTCCTGAACGCGATCCGTACGAGCGTTTTTTGAACACTTTTTACAAGTATTTTTTGTAACTCCTTTGAATCCACACGAATAACAGAAAATATTACGAGGTTTTTGACAATCCCAATACATATGACCAGGCAATCCACAGTTATAACAAGATCGAATAGACTTTACCTCAGAAACAAAAAAATTAACCTCCTTCCTACGATTTGGTTGAGTTTCGACCGAAATAATCAAAGCGTCTTCAACTCTTCTGCATAGAGAAGTCAACTCAGAAATAGAATTATTGTCTTGTAAGACTAGGGCTTTGAAATAATCTGGTAGAAGGTTTGCACGTATTATATTAACCATTTCGTTTTCTGAGGCGGGGGAATTAAGTCTATTGGACTGAGCCTCTTGTGAGGAAATGAATAAAGAAACAGGTTCCCTTATACTCTGTTTTTTTGACTTTATCTCGTTGAGTAGAACATGATCATAATTATCGTGCAGAAATGTCTTCTTAAACATTGAAACCAAACCTTTCCAATCATTAAAACGTTCTTTAATATGGCCATTATGCCAAAATGTCCAGGCTTCATATTCGAAAAATCTCCAGCTGACTCAAAAAGATCGGCGTCAGTACAACCACGAGAAGACTTCAAAGAATCAATCAACTCTAAAAAGTTAATCAAGGATTCTCTACCCGAAAACTTCTTGATCCGCCATTTATAAACAGGAACTTTCAGTACGGATGTCGGCTGAGGACTCAAAGAGAGGGGTGTGAAGGAGTTGACTGACTAATTGGATTTGCTATGACTGGAGGCGTTGTTGGAACAATGACCTTTTCATCGAGATCTGCCTCTAAAAGTAAAACTTGCCGCAAAATATCCTGTTTAGTCTTTTTCTCAGTATCATCTTCAGTTGACATGCGCTGTACTCTTTGTGAATCATGGGTTAACCTTGAAGAGATGCGTTTCTACTCATCTGAGTTAGAATTTCCTTGAGAAATAGATAAGAAAGTCGTTATATAAGCGATTGATTCCTTGAGTTCCTTAACGTTAACTTTGAACTCGTAAGGATTAGAAATTTCAATAAAACTTCTATCCGAATTTTCTTGAGCAATGATACCTCTCAAAAGTTTACGTTTTTCATCAACTGTTGCTGGAGGATCCACATTTCTCAAAGCAAGTTCATAAGACAGCTCAGTTGACTTTGAATGATTTGGGTTCAATCTAGGCATTATGAAAATTTTCCGCACAAAATAAATAAAATTGAAGATAAATAAAATATAACTGATTTGAAAATAGTAGGTACTTGCTAAAGAGAAAACAGAAAGAAGAGCAAGTAATTTTTAAAAGGAAAAATTATTATCGTTAGAAATATATATAACTCAACAGATATATAGGAAACCGCTTAAACCGATAATAACTAGGTATATATATATATATATATATATATATATATATATATATATATATATATATATATATATATATATATATATATATATATATATATATATATATATATATATCAATCAACAGATTACTGCATTGATCCAATTAATAAAAAAAAATGTACCAAGTAAAAAATTTGAAATAGTACTACAGTGAAGTCGAATTTGAAAGAAAATCAGAGAACGATAGGTTAATACCTATGAAAGTTGAAAAGAAAATTATTTGAGAACCAATTTCAACGCTGACTCTCGATTCTTCAGTCACAAAACTGCTTATTTTCATTCTACAAAAAGAAAGAACTCAAAACCTCAAGAACTCGAAAAACTAGAAATGAGCCAATTACGTTGGGCGCCAAATTTGTGTAACCCCCCTTATTCATTTAGAAGTTATAACTGGCTTGAATTACCCTGCTCAGACGTTTAGATGGGTGGTGAGTTTATATTTTTCAAGTTCTATTTGATGTATGAGTCTCCCTTACCAATAAATGAAAAACAGGTTAAAATTTTAATAAATATATTGCACTACAAGTGAAATCTTGGCTTTGCAGAGTATTTACAAAATGTTCAATGAAATAAATGATGTCAAAATAAAACAGAGGTCTCAATTGAATGAACTTATCTTTGATTATGATGGAGGTGGTATCACAGTTTGTTGGTGTTGTTTTTTTGGAGGTTACAGTGCTGCTTGGTTCAAATTATATGAGCATGGACGTTTTATCGAAACTTCTAGATGGACAAGACTGGAATAGAATTTCTTCTCCAGATGTTCGATGAAATAGGAGTTTGTTCTCTTCGAGAATGTGAATATCAGCTCTGGATTTATTAATGACCTTCCAGAAAATATTTTTCCTAATAAAAGATATAGAGGTGTCTTCCTATCCAGACCACAAATAAAACTCGTCGTCTAAACCAAAAACCGTTTTACTTTAAAGGGTTGTAACAAAATTTCACTTGAAGAGAAGATACTATTATTTGAAGTTACTCTTTAAGCAATCACAAAAAGAAAGAACCGTTGGAAAATTATTTATTCAGAAGCTAGGTACGCATCGCCGGTGTTAATCTTCCCGAAAGGCGTGGAAGGGGTTATCTCGCGAAACATATCAACAATAAATTCTTTAGTACCGTGAAATTTGATTCTCTGGCGGAAATACTCAGAGGCTGTAAAAGTGACATCGGCACGTTACATTGTCGCTATATCAGCCTCGAATTCTTGCAAGTTCTCTGAAGATTTCTGGCTACGATGCTTGATTTGAGCGTGGTATACTTGTTGTTAATGAGAATCCCGTACCTAATTTGTAACGTGGATGTTAGCGTGTCGTAGCAAACCTGCTGGCTTGCTGGTATTGTCTGCAAAATGTTCAGTGCTTCTCCACGTAGAGCTTCTATCAAAGACGTTGCTTTGTTTTGCTCACTCCATCCCACGGCTGTGGCTGCCGCTTCAAATTGTTTCGAAAGTAGGACGTTTTATTTTCATTTTTGGAGCTAAAACATCATGTTCCACTTTCGAAAAATTGTCTTTTCATTCATATTCACTCCATCTAATTGCTCTAACCTTTTTAGTTTTGCTTCCTTTTCATTTAGAAGTTCCTCTATTCTATCTCTCATTCAATTCTGATTTTCTCTAACCAAATTCAAATTTCCTTCCATTTCGTCCCTAACCTTGTTTAAATTTTCTTTCACAAAATTCAAATTTTCGTCCATCTTTTCTTAAACCTTGTTCAGATTTTCATCCATTTTCATGTTTACCTCATTTAAATCTTCCTTCAGGTTGTTCAAATTTTCTTGTAATTCATTTGAATTTTCCGCCAATTCATTTGATTTTTTCTTCAATTTATTCGAATTTTCGTCATTTTTTTTATTGAGATCCTTTAGGTCTTGCGGAATGAATTTCAACGCTTCTCTCTTCATAGTTCTCTGTTGCAAACGGGTAACAGGCATAAACTTACTACAGTTTTCTTCTTCTGACACGTAGACTGAACAATTATAACTCCAAACTGAATGACTGATTTATATAACACAATCGATACTGCTTAATTTATCTCTAACACTATGGCCACTTATTCGCGCTCTGTATTCCAACTTTATCCTCTGCGCTTCGCGTTCTCTTCTTATATACAAGTACGAGTTGTCCTAGATCTTCATTCGAAAACACTGATTTCTTCGTAATACGGCGCGCTGAAACCTTTTAATCTTTCTCGAAGTCTTCCGAAAGTGCCCCGAACTCGTTAGTTCGCTGGGCGGTGACAGGGTCGGCTTCAGGGACGATTGGATATCGTTACAATACATATGTGTTGCCCGTTAGGAAATTTTGACTCGATTTACTGCGATAAGAGAGACTAAATTTTAAATTTTTCGTATGCTTACGAATCGCACGCAGTCGACTTCAAAATAGGCAAAGCGTCGCATTTCAACGTCAGTGTCCTTTCGTGATTCTTCATATCACATCTTATATCTCTGGTGATTCTCAGAGATCCCCGATCTGATCCGGATATCCTCCAGTTGATCGGGATCATCCCTCACTTTTGTGGATCTAGATTCCATAGCGGTACGTCCTTCGAAACTTATGTCATATGAATGTGAGAATTGCCGATAGACGTAGATAAATACTAATCTAATGTTTGTTTCAAGGAAACTTGGTTCTTCTTAATATATTGCAAAATGAATTACTCCTTCAGTATTTTATACAATGAATCAGGTTCCAATTAAATTATAAGCTTAAAAACGAATGCGTTTGATTTGATTTGAGTGAAGAGATCGAAACAGTTTTCAGGCCGAAGATACGAAATGAGGAATTCTGAAAACCCTGAATCAAGAAATATATCTCACCCTATCAAGAAAAATGAGGAAAATAATCGGTTCTCTCTTGAATCCGAAAGTTTTCCAACTGTAATATGGAAGTAATTCTCATACTCCGTAATATCAATCCAACTGAATTTTTCATCACCTTATCAATCCATCGATGCATCAACTTTGGGGTAAAGGAAAAACCCCTCGCGGCTGTTGCTTTCCGACGGCCCTCGGATGCTGGGTAGGGCATTCAAGGACGCTTGCGCAAGGCTCTGTTATCTGACAGGAACGCGGTGGGTTACCACTTTTCAGTCGTTCACAGATAAGTTTGCGCGTTTGCGGACGTCCGTAGAATTTTCGAAGTCGCGATATAAAGTTCACGTTCAACGAAACTTTGTCGCAATTCTAAGGTTTCATTTTCGTTTCATCTGAGTTTGGTGGTAACTATGTGACATTTGTTTCTTTCTGCCCCAGGTGAATGAAATTCTTGCAACGCTTTGAGTTTAAAACTTTCAGGAAATGGAACATTAGGACAGCTTCTGAAATAGTGGTATCGTTGAGATGATAAAGAGGTAAATTTTCGTGTATACAATATTTTTGATATTTTGATGGTTTGAAGGTATAGATAGATATAAAAAAGGGGTTTAACCCCGACGAGTTACCCATATATCTGTTCATGCAATCAAACGGATTTCATGAAAAAATATAAATCCACCACCCGGTAATTAATACCATTGCCATGCAATAGTTATAATCAAAACATATCCTGGAATAATTATACATTAGGATAACGTTAAATCTTTTGAGAATATATCAATCTAGCAGAATATATACAAACTACAGCATCATCGGACAATGACATCAATGTACCAACGAGTAGTGTCAGAGGCTTCCTCCCCGGAATAATCCAGTTTACGGACCTTAGCCAAGTAACACTGAATGTTACTCATTCATAGTTTTCTTCGTGTGAAGTGATGAACGATCGAATAGAATACTGCTCTGAATATGAATATGACAAAATTGTCAGCTAATTATATTAAATTATATTACATTTATACATATAGATAAATATAAATATATATATATATATATATATATATATATATATATATATATATATATATATATATATTTATCTGTATGTATAAATGTAATATAATCTTAGACAACCTTCTCTTAAGAAATCAACTGTGGAATTTATCAAGTGTATACCGAGCGCTAAACAAAGATGAAGGCTACTTCATCCACAGTTGATTCTGTAGTTGTTAGTGTGATTGTCACCTTTTTTTAAGATTGATGATATATTGTATAGTAATGCGTGGTGCTAATATATAACCTTAATAGAATTCTAAATCGTTTGATTCGTTTATTAATTGATATGGCATGTATGGACTATCACCAGCTTATTTTTGTGAAATTGTGAAATTCAAACGACCTCAACACTGTCATTGACAATTACTATCTTATACAGACATGACGATTTCATGAGGCGTGGCTGTTCAAACCAGAGTTAACAAAACTAGGTATTTATCCGTTTCACATGCTTAGGTGGAAAAGAAAGCTTACATGGTTTTATTTAACTGCTCATTATCAATATCTAATAATATTCGTTAATTTTGTTGGTGTGATGCAGTCAATTTGTGTAGTCGTAATTCTATTTCCGTAATGTTGATTCTTCTAGTGAACTCGAAACAATTATATATTTTCTAAACAGTTAAAGATGGGTGTACGGAAGAGGTGCTCAACGGTCGATCGCGAGTGCTTTATGAGTAGATCCCGAAAAGAAAAATATATTTAATAAGTAATAATAATAAAGTATGAAAATTTATACGTAGTGAAATAATCCTCTGCTAGCGGCAAAAGGCGGCTTTATCGAAGGAACGAGCGGTACTTGTCAAAGAAAAGCCGCATTTATTATTCTTGTCGCTTTTCTAGAAATTTCGGGCGGTAGGAATTGTAGTCATTATGAATTGTAACTTGAAGGAAATACTGCGTCGATACAAAGTTTATTATTAGATAGTACAGAACGAGGGTAGCGAAGAAATCTAAAACGTATCATTTTAATAAAGATTGGGAGGAAGAATTTTTCTTTTGTATGGGGAAGGATAAGCGCATTTGTTTTAACTGACGTGCGTCAGTTGCAATACCTAAGCGTAGTAACTCAGAAAGGCATCATAAAAACTATGGAAAGGAAAGGAAAGAGTTTTTGACAATCATCTGTCTGAAGGCCAAGACCCGTGGCGAATATATATGATGTTTTCTTCAATTTTGTAAGAAACTACAAGATACCTTTAAATAAATTAGTGTGAATTACAAGCGATGGAGCACCAGCAAAGACTAGAAACAAAAACGGTTTTGTGGCATTGTGTCGAGCTAATAAAGATTTCCCTTCATTTTTTTTCCATTCCAAGTGTTGAACATGGAGGAAATTGCAACAAAAATTAAAATTGTGAATTCCATCCGTGCAAGAAGCTTGCAACGGCGGATCTTTAAGTTGCAGTTGGAAGATAGGGAGTCAGCTGAACACACTGATCTAGTTCTTCACACGGACGTCAGGTGGTTGAGTCGCGAAACATTCCTAGAAAGGTTTCAAGAATTATTGCCCGAAATGACAGCTTTTTTAGACGAAAGAGGTGATGACACTCAGATGTTGAAAAACCAAAAATGGCTAACTGATTTGGCATTTTTGACTGATATCACAATGCACTTAAACACCATAAACTCGGAGCTTCAAGGTAAAGGAAAAACTGTTATTTAGATGATTAGCGCAGTAAACGCATTCAAAAGTAAATGGCAACTCATAAAAGATCAACTGAAAAGAAAGGATCTGAAACATTTTCCGTCTTTGAAAGCCAGGATTCCTCAGTTGAATTGTGATACGCATGAGGCTGAATTATCAAATATTTTGGGACAATTCGAAATGCGTTTTTATGATTGAAGTAAATTGGTAAATATAGCATTATTTATGAGTTATCATTTTTCATGTAAAATCATTGAGGAATTAGCTACTGAAATAGCAAGTCAGTTGAATATGAACTCATGTTCTGTTGAAAATGAATTGTTTCAGATTATATGAGATATACGTCTCAAAGCTACAGCATCTGATAAAAGTTTTAGGAGTTTTATATCTGAAGATAAATATCCGAATCCAAGGCAAATCGCCCTTCAACTGATGGCAATGTTTGGGTCAACTTGTGCAAGTCTGCATTTTCTGAAATGAAGATAATTAATTCAAAATATCGCAATCGACTAACTGACGATCATGTGTCATCATGCTTGTAATTAGCACTCAGTGGTTACTTACCATCTTATGAAAAGTATGCTGAGGACATACAGTACCACGCTTCAACATCCAAAGTCACTTCTAAGTAAAGTTTAACACCATATGTAACTTTTTTGCTTTGTAACAACCAATAAACTCGCTATTCTGAATAACTATGAGTTTTTTCATTGGTATTATAGAGAAGAACCTAACTAAACCTAACCCAAACCTTGACTAGAATAATGTTTATTGTGCGGAAAAGCTAATATCTATATACAGGGTGTTTCCGTTTTAATCTGCCAAAATGCACAGAATGATAGAAAATCTTAAATTATTGACAGTTTCCTCAAGAATATACCCTCCCTGACCTATCGTTTTCGAGATACAGGGTGTCAAGTTTCCAAAGAAAAAAAATTTATATTTGAATAACTCCCACAATTTTTTAGATATCAACCTGAAATTCGACATTCTAGTTTTTTCTCATTAGCAACACGACGACGTAGGAAACATTTGTCAATTGCTTTGCAGATTGATATATTTTTCGGTGTCATGTCGTCTTTTTCCCTCATAACTTTTTTGCAGCACGCCACTGACCACATTTTCTAATATTTTAAAATTACTCATTTAATTCAAGAACTATTTTGTTTCATGCATTTTTTTCGTATCTGTTGCCGTTTTTGAGGAAAAAATGAAAATTTAAATTTATGATTTTTTCATTAGATTCTGGCACATTTTCGTGTCGAAACACAAGTCCAAGGTGTTTCCGTTCTAATCTGCCAAACTCCACTGGTCGATCGTGAATCGAAATTAAAGTGACCCTCAAAACAAATTATACCTCATAAGTGTTTGGTTTGCCCTAATTCAGGATGTCAAATTTCGAATTTCCAATAGGAAAAATTGCCATAACTTCCGTAAGTTTCAACATATAAATAAACTTTATATTTTGATGTACAAAAACTAATTATCGGAGCATGAAACTCGTAGCGTAGCATGACCCTGTTTTTTTTGTGTGACGCATGATGCTTGAGATCAAAGATAATCAGTTATAGTTTATTACTAAAGAGGGATTTCTCCTAAAACAGTAAAATGGCTGTAATGTCTTTGTCATATCCAGGAACACCGGAAAATTTGGATATATTATCATTGATACTTTCTTAACGATAAGAAATTATCTCGATATGAAACCCATGGCGAAGCATATCCCGGAGCGATTCCCCCCTCCTAAGCAAAATCTATACGCCACTGGAATTCTTCAGAATTGAACAACCTATTGAGCAATCATCATTTCAATAATTAATTTGAACCTGTAAATAACAATAATCGAAAGGGACAATTCTTCAATGACATATTTGTACGGAAAGACCATAGAATTTTAGTTAATGAATCAGTTGTCATAGACAACATGATGCGGTTCATTATTTAATGCGGCTCATGATTTCATTCTGTATTTCGAAACCACTAATTGATTTAACTTCACAAACCATACACATTCACCGTAATCTTCAATAAGTTCAAACTTATCATTTTAAAAATGCGGAGAATGTGTATGATTTGTGAAGTTTCAATCAATGATTTCGAACCACAGGAAAAAATCATGCCGCATTAAACCATCCACCGCATCATGTTTTTTTGACTCCCTGTATCGCAAAAACCATACGTCGGAGAGGATATGTTCTTGGAGTGAGTATCAATATTCTTCAATTTTCAATAATCCTGTGCGTTTTAGCGATTATGACGGAAACACCCAGGACTTTTTTTTCGACACGAAAATGGGCCAGAATGTAACATAAATCGTATTATAATTTTTTTCTCAAAAACGGTGACAGATACGAAAACAATGCATAAAACAAAAAAGTTTCTTAATTGAATGAGTAATTTGAAAATATTATAAAATAAGGACAGTGGCGTGCTGCAAAAAATTCTGGGAGAAAGAAGACGACGTTTCGTGTAGCTGATGAAAAAAAACTCGAATGTAGAATTTCAGCTTGATACCAAAAAAATTTAATGAGTTATTCAAAATTGAATTCTTTTTCTCTGAAAATTCGACACCCTGTATTTCGGAATCGACATGTCAGAGAGGATATATTTTTGAGAAAAATGTCAATAATTCAAGATTTTCTATCATTCTGTGCATTTTGGCAGATTGAAACGGAAACACCCTGTATGCTACGGTACAACCTACTGAGGTGGGTTGGTAGGGTGTATCGTGTATGTACGACAACCCTGCATCACACATACTTGCAGTCTTTCAGAGTAGATCGTCAGTAGTCTAAAAGTATTGAGGTAGATCGCCGGTAGTTCAAGTTCGAGCACCCCTGGTGTAGGAGATGGTACATGTTGGCAAAATTCGATGTACCTATTAGTATGGATGCTGGGAGAAATATTAATTTCATCTCTTGATCTTTTTCAGGAATTAGTTTGAAAATTTTCAGGTTTGTCTGATTTTTGAGATATTCAAAATAGTTTAGGAACGTTCGCGGATATCTCGGTTGTTGTAAATGTTACATAAAAATAAGTTTGACACTTTACTTTCAGAGAAAACTTCAGATGTACAAAGAAACAATTTCGGCTAAATTATTTTTGTGTAATTTCATTTGAAAATTTTTGCAACTGAGAGCGAGATTCCTTTGAGATGCAGAGTAAAATTCATTACTTCGAATATTATGAGAAATTAGGCACGACAGAATGTGATATTGAAGGTTCAGCTGCAACGGTAGAAACATATTCGAATTGGTTTTCTGAAAGACATGCGCTTGATAACTATATTTTTTGAAGTCTGAAAGAAAACCTCATCTAAAGTTGATCGTTCAAAGTACCAAGAAAAAAGAAATATGAGGACATGAAAGAATGTTACATTCGTAGTAGGAATATTTCTGCTGCAACGGATGAAATATATTCAAATCAGTTTTCTAGCGTCAGCCTGATAAATCCATTTTCCATAGGTTGAAAGAAATTCTTATTGATAGTAGATATCCAAAGCCCCAGAAAAGAAATATGAAGTAGGAGATAAAGAAAAAGCATCAACTGAAGTGATAGGAGCTGCAACGGCCCAACCGTCCATTTTGAACAGTGATATAAAGGCAGAAACAGGAATTTTGAGATGTCCCGCGCAAGGTATTTTCAATCAAAGGAAAAATATGCCCTACCAAATGTGAGTTGCTGCTAGAAGATCCAAGTAGTTGACAATTTCTTCAATTCGTATTTAAACGTCCCCCGATTTTCTAGGGAAGGTATACGCACCGATGAAGTCCACCTCTTCAGTGATGGCGTATTCAATCGTCTTCATGAGCATTTGAGGAAAAATGTCGATTCCCAGCGTTATATTAATGTGAAGAATCAAGAAAATTAAGGCTTTAATGTGTGGTGTGCCTCAAAAAGTTTTTGCTTTCGAATTTTTTCATGAAAACTTAAATGGTGATTGTTACGAAGTAATCATCAATAATAATATTGATTGGACAACGAACTATCGCTACCACAAAGGTCGTACACTTTCCTTCTACACGCTGCTGCCCTACTATAAAAGAGGCTATCACAGACCTTTTAAATTTTAACTATGCGAATAATGGGATAGGGACTAGAGGTCCAGTAGGTGGCCACTGCGTTCCCCTGATTTCATGCCACTAGACTTCTTTCATTGGGGTTATTTATTTTGATATGACTTATTATTCAACAGAATCAGTCACAATTTTGATAAAATTAAAATAGAACTGCAGGAAAGCCTTGGTTATTCAGAAATATTCATATTTTCAATACTTGCCTAGCGATGTCATCCTCATGGAGGTTTCTGTATTTTCAATTGAGGAATTTGATGTCATAAAACTTGTTCATTTGTTATATTGTACATTCCATCTAGAAAGTACTAGAAATTTGTCAATGGAACACTAAATATTTATTTTTCATCAAAATTCATTGTATCGCCTTCGAAGTAGGCCCCTTTCGGAATAATACATTCATCTTCTTCTTCTTTAGGTGTCCTCTCCTAAATGGAGATTAGCGGTCATCACCCTATATTCTTCACTGTTCTGTGTCAATCAAATGAGATTCCCTGAACTTCTGATATTAAACTACTCCCTCAAGTTTTTGAGCCGTAAAAATCTTTTTCGACCTAGTCCTCGTTTTCCTTCGATCTTTCTTTCCATGATTAGCTGCAGTAGATCATATTTATCATTTCTGATTATATGACCGGATTAGGCTGTCTTCCGTTTTTTTACTGTATTGAGAAGAATACGGGATCTGTTCATTCTTTTGAGGACCTCATTTATGGTAACCATGTCCACCCAAGGAATTTCGAGTATTCTCGGGTACAGCCACATTTCAAAGGCCTCAAATCGGTTCATGGTCACCACTTTTCGAGTCTCTTCTTCACAACTTTAAAAAAGTACCGGAAGCACGAAACTTTTGAGTGCGATTTCTATTCTTTGTCTGATTTAGACATCTGTGTTCCAGTCCTCTGTGAGTAAGTAACCAAGGTATTTGTAACGGATTACTTTTTCAACTAGTTTTCCTTTGATGGGTATGGGATGGTTAGGAGTGCTTGTCTATTTTACTGTCATGACTTTTGTTTTGGAGATATTCATATTGAGTTCTACTTCCCTACTTGAATTTTCTACTCTACTCAGGAGGAACTGTAGATCATTTAGGATATCTGCTAGGAGAATCGTATCTTATATTATCTATCCAATGGTTATTCACCTTGATGCCTTTTTTTTACTCCATCTAGGGCTCTCCTGAATGTATTCTCGGAATAAGGGTTGAAAAGGTGGGTAAATATACATCCTTGCCTTACGCCCTCCTCTATTTTGATATCACCAGTTGTTCTGTTTCCAACCTTAATATCTGTACTATGGTTTCAGTAACGCTTTAAAATGACGTATATGTCTTTACTAACGAGATTTATATCTTTCAGTAGCTCCACAAGGATATCATGGTTGACATTGTCAAATGCTTTCTTGAAATCTATAAAGCACATGTTTTCAACTTTTTGCTGGTCTAGACATTTTGAACGAATACGTGCACTGAAAATAACGCTTCCCGTGTTCGCTTCGAAATCCGAACTGGGTTGCAGTAATCCCTGGACCTATTTTTCTCCATAAACGGGAGTGTATTATCCGAAGAAATATCTTTAGAATATGACTCATCACACTGATGAGCCGGAAATCATTGCAGTTCTTGGCATTAATTTTCGTACGTATTGTTGTGAAAGTGGATTTAAGTCAGTTTGATAGTACTACTCCAGTGTCATATAGTTTATTGAACAAACAAAGAAGAACGTTGCTTTTGCCTATATCTATCAACTTCGCGATTTCCGAAGGTATCGCATCAGGACCTACAGCTTCGCCAATTTTTGTCTGATTGATGGCTTTTTTTTTTATGGTTCGCTGTATACTATTGTTATCCAACTACCGTATTTCATTTGTCATGCACTCATGCTCCTTCTTATTCTTTCTATGTGCTATCTGCTGTAATTCTGTATTCTCAACGATGTTTTTAATCGTGCCATAGCTTTCAACCGTTGGCCAAGAAATTTCGCATATATCTCCCCAATTTCTGGTTCTTTCGAACTGTCGGTATTACGTTTCTTAGATGTTCGTGGGCGTGAGTTCCTCATTGAATTTCATGATAGCGATTATTGATGGCTTGAACTCAATTTGATTTCGCACTATATTGTCTGGCGCATCCTACGGCGACCTCCAAGCGTGATGCCTTCTTCGAGGCAGCCTTCTTCGAGGCAGCTGAAAAATTAGGTTCCATACTTGACGGAACTGTACAAGTCGTTGTCTCTAGCATTCCTCATTCATAGTCTTCTACAACTTTTTCTGATCTTTTTTTTTTCTGAAAAAATTTATTTATGCCAAGGAAAAATCCAATAAAAAAACGTTTTCCAAACGCTTCTTTCGGCATTAACTTTTGTTCTGACCGGAAATTCTCCTTTATGTCTTCTATTGATTTCTATTGGGTACTTCGAAATTGTAATATTAGATTTGAAAAAAGAAAGAAATCAGCCGGAGCCATATCAAGTGAATAAGGTGGTTGTTCGCTGGTATTTGTTGAGTTTTTGTTCAGGAATTCATTCAAAATCCCAGGTTGTGAGATGACACATCATCGTGGTACAAAATCCATGAGTTTTCTTTCCAGAAATCTGGCCTTTCTCGACGAATTTATCTTCCAAATGCCGCATAACAGTCAGGTAATATTCTTTATTTACCGCCTGATATTCTGATAATAACGAGTGCACGAAACCGCGATAATCAATGTACAATGCCTTAACTTTTTTTTTCGGGTTCGGTTTGAAAGGCGCCATTCCGAAGCTAGTTGACTGGTTTACATTTCAATTACTTCTCATACCAGTTACAACTAACTTCTTTTGAAGAGCTTGATCGACGATCAGAACGAGGCAAATCTTCCACAACATCTTGGCCGCTGTTGAATGCACTGCACTACTCATATGCACGTATTTTCAATAAAGTCGATTCACCGTAAGCCTTCTGTAACATTTTCATCGATTCAGCACTCGAAATTCCATTCCATTTGTTGATATTTTCATCCATCTTAAAGATAGCAAAATACACTCGTGAAAACTGATAAAATCGAGCACTGTAAACAAACTAAATGGCAGATCCCGTTCAAACTCCGCGTCAATATAGAAAATATTTGTGCAAACTGAGAAACTACAAAAATTTTGATAATATTATCAAGAAGATGTTCTGAATAATGAATTCACGGTACTTTTTTGACATAATGACTTCTTCCACCACATGAATCCATTCGGAATCGATCTGAATGAAATCCATTACACCCAATTTGATTTCATTCAGTTACTGGAAAAAGAGAAATTTAGAGTTTCTGTGAAAGTAATTTCTATCATCAATTCTATGAATTAGAGATTGATGAAAAGCAGAAATGATTGTTAACGTCTAATATCACAGAGAATTATTATGATCCGAATTTATTCTTACTATAAAAACAACCATGGTCTTGGTCAGGACCTAACAAATATGTGGTTTTCAGTCAGAAAACAACATGAATGGTGAATGGACATATATACAGAATGAATCGAATCCAGACAATTTCAGATGAAAAATGGGTAGTTGATGCTGAAAGAGACTACATGTAATCGATATTTTTGAAAATGAAAAAAATACTACATCCTTCAAAAATAAAATCACCTATGGCTCGTATACAAAAGCAATGCAATGTTTGCATTATAACTCGAAACCATTAAGCCGAAATTTTTTATTGAATTTTAGTCAGAAATGTGCCTGTAGAATGTCAAACTCGTTTTTATGTGAGAGATGATAACATCTGATATATTTGCGAATGACGGATCCCAAAATTCGAGGAAACAGAGATTGATATCAGACAATTTTCTGGATAAACTTCGCAAGAGGTGCTTGAAGAAGGAATCGAGATAGTAGGATTCGTTTTTCTTTTACAACAATACTTCACCAACCTGCAGTACTAATACAAATGTGCCAATCCTGTACATGAAATTCGAACACGCTTCCGTTTATTGATTATAGAAAATATTTTATTTGGCTGATACGCGAGGTATAAGTATATGCGTAGGTCTATATATAATTACGAGTTACGAGATGCAGAACATCAACCATTCTCCAGGAAATCTGACATGAAGAAAATACCTCCTACGAGTATTCTAACATATAAATTAGAGTATATCAATTATAAACGTTACAGTAAGTGTAGTTAGAGCTTAAACCATAAGCCTTTGTATCGTATAGTTAATGAAAACTATTGTTCTACATCAAAACTTATATTCTCGGTGGAATATTCACTAGATTCTTATATGTTTTTAAATGTTAAACGAACATAGGAACGTCTGTTGGTGAAACAAAAATCTACAGTGTCCATAAACAACCTATTTGTAGCAATATTTCTAGCGATGTGTTGTTCTGACATCTAGAAAAAACATCAAATATCCGTCGTTGGATACAAGCAATTTCGAGATTTCGATTTAGATACAGCCTTGTGAACAATTCTCATGGCTTTCAGCATTTCACTCTATGTCATTTACTATATCGCATTTCTGGTTGAATTTCCTGCTTTATCTTGAATGTATATAACGCAATTTCAGTATTACAATCTGATGGGAAATTTTCTCATGGTAAGCTATGTTATTGAAAATTTCACATATACTACTGATTTCGAATAATATGTTCTCATGCAAGAGTTGTCATGAATATGTCCGCAAACGCTTCATTTAAAAATGGAGGGTGTTTAAATATTCCGATTTTTTTCAGTCTTTTTCTTATGCTTACTCAGTTCAAATTTGGCTCATAGATGCCTCTTCAAAATCTGTATAATCAGATCACAGAAACAATTGTGAAAATCTACAGAGTGGTACTTTTTCAGAGGCACGTGTCCTCTTTAGGCGTACAATTCTCTTTGAGTACGCCTCGAGCAATTTAAAAATTCCAGTAATTTTTAATCTTTTTTATATCTTGCATTTTTTCTTTCTGTCACAGTTTTCATGTAAATAATTGATCAATTTCATGTGTACAGCGGAAACCTAATAATCGTTCGGTGATTTATTTCAGTAGTAGACGTCTGTCTTGTTGAACTCTCTTATTGATAATTCTGAATTAATTGTTATTAATTTTCACTTTCATTGATATTTCGCTGAAAGTCAGGGATATTCCAGGGACTTTTTCGAATTCTCATAAAGAAGGAGCATAATTCAAAGGTATACATGGCTGACATGCATTTCCTCTACGGCCTCTCCAACTCTAATTCGTTAGAACCGTCGAGAAGATATGCTAAAATGAACCCTCAACGTGTCGCTCCTCATCATACTTTGTTTGAACGTTCCATCAACGACTTCGTGAAACAGGAAGCTTCGAAACTAGAAAACATGATTGTGGTCGCCACCGGGATGTTAGAACACCAGAATTAAAAGAACTTGTACTTAATTTAATTGACGAGCAACCCGATCGCAGCACTAGGAATATTGCTCAACAAATACATTGTCATCATATGACGGTATTTACCGTCTTAAGAGAACAGCTTTTACATCCATATCATGTACAACGAGTCAAGACACTGTTACATCGTGATTTTCTTAACTGCCTTGCACATTCGCTCTGGTTGACTAAGCAAGGTTTTCGAGAGTTACTATCTTTAACAACCACATACTGGCAGAAGAAAATCCTCAAAATTTCGTCGAAGCTTGTCATCTGGAACAGTTTGCTTCGAACATGTGGATTGAAATCATTGAAAATTACTTAATTCGTCCACGTTACCTTCCGCTTAGATTAAATAGAGATTCATACACTCAGTTTCCAACCAATGTGGCTTCATCTCATTTCAATATAAGAGCACGTCAAAATTTGAACACAAAATATCCAGATTGCCGGATAGCCGAGGTTGAATCAACTTTTGGTCATCTCGTTCACCGGAGCTGAATACAATAGACTCTTCTACTTGGAGACAATTGAAAACGTTGGTTTACAACAATCCTGTACGAGACGTAGAAAACTTAAGAAACAACATTATCATTTCTTGTAGTCCTTCAAGATACTCCAGGTATCTTCATCGGATACAAATAGCTATGTGCCGACATCTAGACTCATGTGTAATAGCTGCAGCTGGCCATTTTCAGCACTAACTATGATCGCTTCCTTTACATTATGTTTTCATCAAACACATAAAATTGATCAATTTTTTTACACAAAAAAAAGTGGCAGGATGCAGGAATTAAGAAACATTAAAAATAAATTGAAAATTCATGAAAAAAAAATTGTAGGGGTAGAAAGTACACGTGACCTCTAAAAAAGTAGCACTCTGTAAATGAAAAAATAATCTGAAGATTTCAATATCCTGTATTTCGGTAACGAAGAATTTGAGGACCTATGTTAATGGGAACTTTTCGTCATAAAGTGGCGTGAGGAATAACCTCTCCAAATCTTTTGCACATATTCATTTAAACCCTGTATAGTATGATATACCAAATATTGCTTTCTGAAATAGTTCGAATGTATAAAGTCACACAGATACTTCAAATTCTATATTATCAAGGTAGATGTAAACGATCATTAAATTTGGGGCATATGGGGATGATGAAAATGTTGGTTAACTTCTTTTTTCAATACTCGTTAGTACTCGATCACGATAATTTTTGTAGTTTACTCTATATGGCTATTGAAATGTTAAAATTAGAATAGTTTTTTTGATTTATTCTATTCAATATATAACTCATACTGGAGTTTATGAAGAATAAATACAATACAGTACTGATGATAGAATACGTTATATATTAATGGAATAGTAGAGTTTATCCATTAATTCATATAGTTAGAGTAGAAAAATATTGCTTCTGCTGAGAAACAAATCCTAAAAGTTTTAGTGAATATTTATAATGTACCTGAAAACATAATTAAACGGAAAAGTTTGTCCAAACTCGCTAATGCCTCTCTAACTTTAAGTCGGATTTGAAAAGCTTGCTTTTATTATATTGCCTATTTATAGATGCATGTAACTAACAAAATTTTCCTTCTAAAAGTTGTACATCTTATTTCAATATATTGTCTAGTGCCATCGCCGTATCTCCTCAATATACAAATGTGTCACTCACATTCAAGCAGGAGGGTTCATTTATTTGGTGAATTATAAACCTGAACAACTTTCAATCAGATCATAAAAAATCCTGTTGTATCGAATGGAAAAAACATTTTTACAAGAAAAGATCCTAGAGTTAACATCAGTCAACTAATCTAGATGGTCATTTATAGTCGAATATGCAATAACGGCGTGTGGTATGGAGATACTGGCTTCGAATACAGCCTCACCATTACAAAAGCATTACTCATCAATGTCAAATTGCAAATAAATGTATGTAATTCAGTTTGAAGGCTGAGCTGATCTACATCAATGAATCTTATTAGATAGAGTCAAACGTAATATTTCTTCTAAAATTTTCTAGGATTGTTTTCAGATTTTATATCGTTCCGCTGGCCTAATGACTGAATCTTTATTTTCGATTCTCTCTAAACCTATTTATGTTGGTAATTTAAGTGATGGGTGTTATAAATATATTCTATTTTATATTTCTGACTTTTGGAGCGGTCAGACAATTGGGATAATATATGGAATGACTACGACTTGTTGAACTGACTTTTAATTAATAATCTGTCGCAAAAACAGAAATATAAAATAGAATATATTTATAACAATGGGATTTATAGTTGAGACGTCTGATTTGATCACCAGCTGATATGCTATACTAATGAGCTTCAAAATGTATAAACCCTGTGTAATATCTTTAAACTGAAATAAATGTTATTTCCATCATTTTAATAACTACTTCTACACGCATAACTGATTATGCTAAAATTCTTATTTAATTATGCTGTTATTTCTATTTATATTTCAGTTAAACATACCCAGACTGCTTCATTTTCGGCGAATCATAATCGAAACTTCATAGTGTAACATTCCTCCTAACGGCAGTTCTCTCTGAGTTCAGTATGGCTGAACGCACTTTGCTGTGGTCATCTTTAGAAGAGATAAACCGCAAGAAACAATCAGGTGAATTCCCGGGATTAGTATGGGCCATTCCTTTGATAGGGGAGAATATCTGGGTTAACGATATCTGGCTTTGTAGTTATGAATACCGAGTGCATTTTATCTTAGGATATAGTGTTCATTCAGTCCTGGAATCAGATATTCTGAAGACGATTATATCAACGAAAACCGATTCTGTAAAGAAGTAGGTAACGATCAATGATAAAAGCTGAAATGCACGAGGACATGAAACTGCTGAGTCAGCAGCTGCATATTGTGTCTCATTTGTAAATACGAAAAAATTTTTTCGTCAAATTTGAATGAATAACTGGTATTGCCTAAAATAAGAATAATAACCTTGGTAGACTATTTAAGGGATTAATGCTATCACTAAATGATAATTCACTGCAAAATCTATTGTCATTTATACTGTTGAAACAAAATGTTAATTGAATATTGTTCGACGGAACTTATTTAGACAGCATGAACTGATTGTGTTAAGGGCTTGAAAGGGAGAGATCTGGAGTGTCAAATTCGTGA
Source organism: Cryptolaemus montrouzieri (assembly GCA_013387265.2). Taxonomy (NCBI): domain Eukaryota; kingdom Metazoa; phylum Arthropoda; class Insecta; order Coleoptera; family Coccinellidae; genus Cryptolaemus; species Cryptolaemus montrouzieri. The sequence goes on along the minus strand of JABFTP020000021.1, from coordinate 58,783,625 downwards.
AGATCAAATAATCGGACCAATTCCTATTATAAACTATTCAATTAAAATTGTTCTTCATTCATGGACCTACATTCCTTTCAATGTGTGATGATCGTCCTTCGTGCGGATTCCACATTCGACTACCTACTTGATACTCTATTCCATCCATCCCTTATTATCTAAATTTTTTTTTTCACTTGATATGGTGATTAATGTAAATTCGTGATACCATTCCTAGTGAAGATAAATTACTAACACCATAAAACCTCGATTTCGATAATGTCGTTTATCAACCATTTGTGAAAAGCTAGTCGAATTTTTCTTCTCCAGGCTTTGAATTTTGAACGTTCTTCAAGTTATATTGTTAAAGGACTTCTTGATGTGCCACAAAACAACTAGGAGCGCGTTGAGATTCATTCAGTACTAATGCTTGATTCAGTAAAAACAGTAACTTTTTCTTAAACAATTGTATGGCTAACATTATAGTTATAGGTGATATAAGCGTTTAATTAATGTTGATATCCCAAAATTTGGGCATAAAAATCATGTCGCTTTCCTTGAACACGAGGAGTCAAAAGGGTGTTGTTTTTCTTCAAATCTTGAAGTTGCATGTTGATTGATTCATAGGTCTCGAACAAAACTGTCGAATGATCGCATTCATTACTTTTATTTTGAATCCAAAATTTCTTGTTTCCACCATTAATGAAACAAAATTCAATGTCATACTCGTTCTGTTGTCAACTTATATCAAACATATAGAAATGACATAAAATTTCTCAACTGCATAGGTGGAAACATTTTTCCCAAAGGAGCTACAGTCTCCTTAAAGTTCCAGTTCAGAATCTATGAAATCCTGAAGCATCGAATCACCAAATTTGGTATTTAAGCATTTTAGTTAATTCCCTTATACATCCGCTCGTTCAGATTCAGAACTCAAGAACATAACAATCTAAACAAAGGGGAGGAGGACGATCGGTGAAGATCACCCCACTTTTATTTTTGCGATTTTAGATATCAGCTATGGAAAATGAATAATTTAACGAAAGAAAAATACTCGAAGTCGACGATATAGTGTACAATTTTTTTTTTACAGATCATCAAGATCATTCAAATATAAAGAATTTATATTGAAGAGAATGAAATTATTTTTGCAACTAATGGTATTGGAAAAATTTTAATGTGCCAGTTATCGCGGAATGAATTGAGGGAAAATCACAAGGAAGAAGTGAACGTGAATTTAATTTGAAGGATTGACAAGAATTCTTTATGAATCACAGGTTATCAAGTTAAACAGAAGAAAATATTAATGCTACTCTTGAGTAGAAGATTAGGAAATTTCGAGAGCCACATTACTGTCCTCCTTGACGATCTTTGAGAAAATATTACGTTCTGTCAAATTGGCGTATTAATACTAAAATGTGCAGGCGCCTTGTCATGATCGAAAAACAGAGTTCTCCTTTATCTAAGAATTCATGCACACTATTTTCAAGAAAATGTGTATTGCATTGGGCGGTAAGACTGTAGCTGCTAATTTCATAGGTCTTATGGATGGATTCCCTGTTACTGCTGCGGAAAAAGTGATAGATAAGAATTCTGGAAATTAATTCGTGTGACCATCCCATGATTTGCATTTGCATAAGATTGGATATTGTTAATATTGAAAATACCTCAAGTAAACGTTACGTCATCTATCCAAAATAGTTTTGAGACATAATGTCGTTTTAATCGTTCTGTGGTTAGAATAGTTTGAATTCTTCATTATCCCTTTTTCTTTTCATATATTACTGTTGTTCGTTCTTCACCCTTGCTATATCTCCTACAGTTATACCAGGGTCATCTTTCTTCAGAACATTCAAAATTGATATCTAATATAGCTTAAACTTATTACAAAGTAAAACTTGGTGATTGTAACCATTTCCCTCTATTTATTTCGACGCTTGTATTCTTGACTTCGATGTTTCATTGAGATAAACTACTAGGGAATGAACTTGAATACCAAATTTGGTTATTCTTTATCTGGGGAATCCTAGAAAAATCATTTTGGACGTGACACTTTCTGGGAGTTGTAAGTTCCTTGGAAAGTAAACTTCGACCTATGTTGTCTAGAATATAGGACCACACCTAATTATGAAAAAAGAGAATTTATTTACAATATAAGAAACTTTTACCACAATTTGCGAAGGAGTGATGTATGGTTGGATTATGAAAGGAATTTCAAATGAATATCCAAGAATATCTCTGTTAAAATGAGAGCGAAACGTTTATGGATTTCAGCTGTAAAAATACCGATGGAGTTATTCAGACCGTTTCGTCCTCAACGAAACGTTACTCTGTATAAAAGCAATCTTATAGCCTGTTAACATGCAACAGTTTGTTTCAACTGTAGTGATTTCAATCAACAAGAAACTTCTAACCAGTAGAAAATTCATTATCTGTTGCGAGAGAAGGACGGACACTGAAATAAATATTAAAGCGCTTGGAAATTTCACTTCTTCTACCTAATCGATACGTGAACGCTGATTTCATCTGTTACAAAAAGAAATCGCCTAGATCTACAATACAAAGACTGAAACATTTCGCGCACTGAAGTTAATGGTGTTTCTCAGTTGAAGTTGTATGAAGCTTTTATCACTACTCTCATATCTCATATTTCACCGGAAAAATGAGCGATGTCACGGACTTTTCCGGTTGGAAAACTACTAACTATTTCCAAGTTTTCCTGAAATTGTACTCTCTTATTTTCCACTCAGTGTCAGCGTATCCGAGTATTATTCATACATAACTGATTCATGCATACATTTTACCTCGCACATCATTCTTTTGCATCAGTTAATTAAGCATCGAGGTTAGTTTGTTACTATTTGGAATTGATGATCGCTAATAATTCAAGATCTTAAATCCGTTATTTCTCATCTTCAAAATTTTCAGTAAGTATATCAGCAATGATTTCTCCATTTCTATGGTTAGAATCGCTGTATTCATATCGTTTGAATTTGGGAGGGTTTTACTTGGTAAAATTCCATTATCAATAATAAAAAACAAGTACTGTGTTTTAAGGAATTTTACTTAATAATTGCGATTCGTAACGCGTTCCACTACACCGTAGCTTCTTCAGTGGAATGAATGTGCAGAAAATATAAATATAAATGTTCTTGACTAATTAAAAGCTTATTGGGTTGCTTCTTCTTAAATGGTTATTTATGACAGGTATATCCAATAAAATTAAGGAATAGATTGCTCCCCGAAGAGATTCAATAGAGGTGATGGGCTTAAATCGACTTGTTTATTGATTGAGTCTACCTGAGTGTTTGTATTTACTGATTTCTAAAGTTTCCCAAAGATCTACCTTCCAATATTTATTATCTGTATGCAAAATTTCAAACTATGGGTCGAAAGAGTGATTATTTTCTAAGAGATGATTCGCGTAATTTGAATCTGATTTTTTATTTGAAAAACTGCGTTTATGTTCCGATATTCTAATATTAAAATTTCTATGTGTTCTACCAATGTAGAAATTATCACAGTAACAATTCAATCTATAAACACCTGATTTATTGTTTTTACCTGGTTTGGTTTCATTAATTTTTATATATTTGCCCAAATTATTATTAGTTTGAAAGCTATGTTGAAATTATTGCTACTCAAGAATAAATTCAAAACAAAACTTGTACATCTTAACCTACGTTCAGGTGTTGAATTTTGAGAAACTGAAATCATTCTTGAGTAGCAATAATTTCAACATAGCTTTCCAAACTAATAATAATTTAGGCAAATATATAAAAAAAATAAAACCAAACCAGGTAAAAACAATAAATCAGGTGTTTATAGATTGAATTGCAATGACTGTGATAATTTCTACATTGGTAGAACACATAGAAATTTTAATATTAGAAAATCGAAATATAAACGCAGTTTTTCAAATAAAAAATCAGATTCAAATTACGCGAATCATCTCTTAGAAAATAATCACTCTTTCGACCCACAGTTTGAAATTTTGCATACAGATAATAAATATTGGAGGGTAGAACTTTGGGAAACTTTAGAAATCAATAAATACAAACACTAAGGTAGAATCATCAATGAACAAGTCGATTTAAGCCCTTCACCTCTATTGAATCTCTTCGGGGAGCAATCTATTCCTTAATTTTATTGGATATACCTGTCATAAATAACCACTTAAGAAGAAGCAACCCAATAAGCTTTTAATTAGTCAACAACATTCATATTTATATTTTCTGTACATTTATTCGTCTGAAGAAGCTACGGTGTAGAGAAACGCATTACGAATCGCAATTATTAAGTAAAATCCCTTAAAACACAGTACTTATTTTTCAATATTGTATTCATATCGATTTATCTAACCTTTCAAACCGTTTTGGCAGTTTCGGAAAAAATTGTTTGACGGTTCCGTACATCAAAAGAATGGAATAGTACTTAGAGGATCACTTCTCTGTTCCTCTGTCTGTCTGTCTGTCTGTCTGTTTGTCAAGATACTTTTCTTAGGAAGACGAGAAGGTAAAGAGTTAGAATTGATACCGAAAACTCAAGTAATCTCGAACTGTAGCAATAATCAAACGTCTAAGGTGATGTAATTCAATGATACCGCCGTTGTTTATGCTGCTCTTTGCAGTATATTCTGGCATTGTCGAAAAAAGCAAAACTAATATAGCACTTTTTGTTGACCTAGAATCATCAAATTTGGTAAAAAGCAGTGTCTTATAGTACATATATAAATATCATACGAATGTTCAAGTAGCATACTGCTGTTAGAAGCAATGTAGTTGAACCAATGTGAAAGGAAATTTATGAAAGCTGTAAATTTGTAGTTGAATCATAAAAAATGCGATAATCAACTTTTTTGCATTTTCTCAGGATCAAATGGCCGTATAAAGTTGATTTATTACTTATTCCTTTGAAAAACATGAAATGCTGCAACGAAAAAACGAAATGTTTCATTCAAGCAAACATCAGTTTATTATTATAAAAATTATAAGGCCGGCCACTCACGTGCAGTTATAACTGTCAGTTTCAACAGTACAGTGATAGAACAAAGAGTGTTAAAACTGCGAACTGAGATGTACACACACGTACAGTTTTATCCTTCAGTTTTCATCATGGGTTCGACGGAGCTGGATGATGTTGCCGTCTTCGGTTCACTTTTTGTAATTTTAAGACAAGAAAAAGCAAAAGCGAAAACAGTGGTGCAAAAAGTGGTTACTAAAATGAAATCTATCTTCCAACATCAGTTTATTAAGAGAATTGAGTGAAGAACCACTAGATTTTCTCAATTATTTGCGCATGACTTGAACAGTGTACCAAAAATTGCTTGAGTTGGTTTCCCCTTCGATTATTTAAAAGAATACAGTCATGAGGATAGCAATATCTCCACAAGTAAGACTAACTGCTACGTATGAGTGTCTCAAATTTCCCTCGAGAAATCACCTCAAGCTCTAGGAAAAATTATCCCATAAACATGTGATACCTTGTACCATGTTTTGTAAAAGTATATGAAGGTATGTATTCCATATTTTTAAATGAATTAATTTAATGAATTATTAGATTCACTAGAGAAATAACGACAAAATCATTTTTATGAGCGAACTATTTTTATATTTACATAGGTATAAGATTATGTACCTTAATTATCCTTAAATTGAGAAAAATATCTAGCTGTTGTGTTGTCCAGAGATTGGAACAATGAGAAGCCAGTTGTACTGTTACGAGCTTCAGGGAATGATCCATGTACATTGTAGACTGTGACGGTGACTGTGAAGGTGTGGAACTGTGACTTCGTGTTCCCTAGGTGTTTTGGAGTGGTCACGCACTGTAGTCAGTACTTTTGTTGACAAATTATCATTTATCTTTCGTTTTCTATTAGAACCAGGCCTTGATGTTATTGGTGTTTTTGATTGTGTAGCTTGTTGATGAGGAGCCTTCAGTGTCACCATTCACGTCTTTTTCAACTGGAAGTGGATTGTCAATAGATTCCTAAAAAAAAGAAAAGCCGATAATATTGTTAAAATATCAGTATCTAGTACAAGATAATGAAAAATAAAATTAAAAAGCAGCAAGAATGGCAAACATTTACATAATTTCCTCTGATAACTCTGGATCTTACTACTTCAATTACAAAGGTAAACACAGTATGGTTCTTCTAGCAATTGTTGACGCAAAATACAGATTCCTACTGGCGGATTTTGGAACAAATGCACTGATTTCTGATGGCGGTGTTCTTCAGAACACATTTTTTCTTGAAAAAGTAGTGAACGAGAATCTATATATTCCTCAACCTGAAGATGTTACTGACAATTTCAAGAATGTTCAATTTGTTTTTGTTGCGGAAGATGCGTTCCCTCTCAGAACTGATATTCTGCAGCCAAGGCAAGGAAAGTTAGATTCCGTCGAATAAGAAGTTTTCAATTATCGATTATCGCGAGCAAGGCACATTATCGAAAACGTTTTTGGGATACTGAACTCACGCTTTCGTATCTTTCACTCACCTATTAATTTAGAACCATGGAATATTGAGAAAGTAGTAATGGCTACTTGTGTAGTCAATAACTTTCTGATTGAACATCTGTCGAGTACATACGCCCCTGCAAATTGCATGCATCAAGAAAATACTAATAACGGAGCTGTTTTTTCTATTGGTTGTGATAGTTCTCAGTCCACCGTGATTCCACTTTATCGCCGTCCGGGAAATATTCCGCAATAACGCAAAAGAACTCAGAAATGATTTCATGAACTCCTTCTTTAATGATGGAAAAGTCCCATGACAAAATAATCACATTTTAAAAAACAAATAATAGATGAATTCTATACATGAATCAATTATTATATCGAGTTTTGTGTCATATTTTTTACGATTAACCATTAAGATCGTATTTATTCTAGACACTCACTGAAGCTTGTGCCGTAGTTCTCATACTCGTATCTTCATGATTATCATTAAATGATCGTTGTATAAATGACTCCTTCTTACTTCATCAGTTTAACTATTCAGATTGGAATATGACGTTCTCGGCGTGTCTCGATTTGTAGGAAATCAAACAAGTCATAGTACCAAAGAACCGGCTTGTAAGTGCTGTCCGCCGATGCTCCAGACTTCTTTGATGCCTCAACTTTCTCTCGTTCCTTGAGAAAAGCAGATCTCAAGCTGATTATTTATGCAGAACAGATTGCTTTGTTGCACCTGGTTCGAGTTCTTCTTTTACTCATACTTTTTAACTAACTTATTGTAGGCAGCATCTTTCTTATTCGGAGGCTTTAACTTTCCATAGACAACGTTCAGATTAATTAATGGAAATGAAATCCACCATCACTTGATTTTGATTATGCGACATCTTAACGACGAGACAAAACAACAAGCAAAAAGAAAACACGATTTTGAAGCTCAATCGAATATTGAACATGTCCCGACAAGCAAAAATGAAAACAAAACTAGTTTATTTATAGAAGAAAAACTCTCTCGATTCAAATTAAATTGAGAACTATGCAGTTCTACCCCACACACGCTCAGTTCAGGTAGTTCTTTCTGTTGAAAATTTTAAAATTTTATTTGTCTTTGTTAAACTGTACAGATGAGTTGAACTGAGACTGAAATACCCACACATGTACAGTTTCAACTGTCAGGTATGACAGTACAGTTGAAACTGACAGTTATAACTGCACGTGAGTGGTCTGCCTAATCGAAAGCTATGCGATAAATTAAATTAATTCCAATATACTCGGTTTCTATGAATGCCACCACATATTCAGCGCATTTGATTATCGGAATATCAGAAATATTTGATATATCGAATTTCATCGGGGACGCTAATAATATTCAATGATTTCTATAGTGAATCTTACGGGACCCTCAGTGCGCAAGTCATATTCGCGCTTGACCGATTTTTTGAAATTAGTGTGTTTGAGAATATAAAGTTCATATTTGTTATAGTAGAAATATGTATGTAGGATCTTAACGTCACATAGGCAATGAGTACTACTGAACCTGTGGAGGTTACGAAAGGTCACTATTTAATTATGATAATTTTCTCAATTGGTGAAATACCTGTTATATACGATGTAGGGTTTCGTTAAGTCAAGCAGCTTGAAAATTCTTCGAAGAACTTGACTTGAATTGAAATTCGAGCTTTTGAAAAATCAAAGGTTTGACTCGATTGGATTTTGTATTCCAAAAGCTCGACTTGACATCGTACTTTGTGAAGCTGCTTGGAAGCTTGATACTTATGGAAGAGCTTCAAGTTCACTTGGTAATTGCTTGTTACCTTACTCGTTTCAGGTGCAGAAGGTGTAGGTAGTACTCAAATCATACAGAATTTTTAAATTGGCTACGACACCCTGGGATTTTAAAACGAAGTACGTTCGATCTAGTCAACTTAATTAATTTAAAGGAGAAACGGAAGAAATCAACGAGAAGTCATTCCATAAATGTGAAAAACTTTTATTAAATAACTATTACTAACTTCATCAAATAAATGAGACTTAACACGATATTGATGGCGCTTACAACCTTCAATAGAATTCAATATAATACTCAATATATTCAAATGAAAAGATTTTTCAGAGGTTTTTGTATCATTCGTTAAATACTCCTAAATATTCATAAATGAAAAGAAATGCTTTCCCTTTCTACTCCATTTCTTGTGAATATACTGTTACTGATATATCATTATCATTATACAAGTATGGCAGACCGCCATACTTTTATAATGATAACTAGGAAGGCAAAATACACGTTTTGTGATGAAAATCGTGTGGAAATGAAATGTTTGATTTTTTGATATCTTGTCGAAAATTGAAGCAGATCCTTATGAGGCAATGGTTCAGAATACCCTGATAATATTTGTATGAAAAAAATATGAAAGTGACAGATAATTTCATTACTGAACACGACACGGAGATTGAAAGTAAACAAGATGAAGTGGAGAAAGCTTCAAATATCAGAATAAAGAACTGTGCAACCACGTTGCTGAGAAAACATTCGAAATTAAAGCAGGCCAAGGTTCACAAAACGCTCTTTGGAGATTGAGCAGAGTAGGAACAGCTTACCTCTGCTATTAGCACTTCTGGCAGCATTTCAAATTGGATGAGTGGCAACTGCATCAACGAAAAGTAAAGCAAGAAATTTTTCAATTCTAACGGTTTTTTTCGAGAAACGTTATCCTTTCGAAATTACATACAGAGTGTCCATTTTTCTCTGATTATGTTGCCGTCTTTATGGAGCTTAGCTAAGCTATCGACCTCAATTCTCTTCACTTGCTGCTCCACAAACTTGACTACATAAATGTAAGGGGTGTGAGCAATGAATTAATCAAGTGGTTCTTACCAATAGACAACAGCTCGTGGGAGTGGATGGTGTAAGATCCAAACTCCTAAATGTAAACTGTGGAGTACCACAGGCTTCAGTTTTGGGCCCGTAGTAATTTTTGATATATAAATATATATTGCGGCAATTCTTGATAGACCCAGTAGTCTCACAAGCTATGCAGATGACACAAACCTTTTGTGTTGTGGTTCAACAATATCAGATACTCTCATTCAGGCTCAAAACAAGTCAAGTCTGTTTTCCCTTCAACATTAATAAAACGAACTTTATAAGCTTTTCCCTAAAGAATACGAGTGATAGCACAAATAAGTCTTATCACTTCAGTTAAGCAGGTTGACACCATCAAAAGCTTAGGTATTATTATTGATAAGAATTTAAATTTGTAGTCACATATTGATTACCTATCACTGACAAAACTGTATGCATGTCATACTATCACGCACATTTCGTATCTAGGATGTCTTACGGGCTTTCTGGGGTGGATCTCGTAACCATGAAAGAGTTTATAAACTGCAAAAGCAAGCGATTAGAAACATAATTAGTATTTCTAAAAGATCATCTATTCAGTATGTAGACAACTATTCAGGGAACTAAAAATACACACTTTACCTTGCATTTATATCTTGGAACTTCTATAAAAACTAACACGACAGCATTTACTCCTAATAACTTCATTCACCTTTATACAACCCGCAGTTAAATGACTTAAGGATACCCAAGCATACGAGAGCTTCCATGAATACATGGGAATTAAACTTTTCAATAAACTGCCAATGTCAACACGGAATATTTCAGAAAAGCAATTCAAAAACTGCTCATGTTAGGTGCATACTATAGTATAGATGAATTCTTGAAAGCCTCTTCGGGGCAGTGACTGGAATGAAAGCTTTGTAATTCATGTATCTGCTGAGAGATTTTGCAATATTTTGACATATCCTATACGTTTGTAACAATTTTATCATACAATTTGAATTCTTGTAATGGTCCATGGATGAATAAATAAAATTATTATTTATTATCGTGGACTTGTGCACTATATCAGCTGTTAGTTGGATATAACTTACGTTTCCCAAATTCAGCAATCGAATGGAGTTAGCTCGATTGCATTATACTTGACTTAAATTTTCGCACTATCCTACATGTATTAGGAATTACAGCATTTTGCATTTCAATATAGGTATTTTTGTGCAACTCTAATTTCTTAAGTCTATTGCAAAATTTTGGGTACTAACCCAGTCGAAAAAATGATGACAGGAACGATATCTATTTTATCGAGGTGCCACATCTGCTTGATCTCTATAGCAAGGTCTGTGTATTTGGACTTTTTCTCCTGGAACTTGTTCAGCACGTTGTTATTATTCAGTATGGCGATATCCACCAGCATTGCTGTTTCGCCTATCGTAGTATAATCTGAGTCATTTTCCAATACTGGCGTCGGTTGATACTTGTAATATGCTGGAAGGCATTCAGAATTCCGCACTTATGTGCAAGTTTCTGATGGATAATGTTGCACACTTGATTATGCCTGTGAAGATAGTCCGTATTGGCCAGTTTTTCGCAGCTGGACGTAATATGCTGTATATTCTCCGATCTTATATGGTATTTCCTGCACTTATCTGTTGTGAATGTTCCGCCGTTAATTATAAATTTTTTGTAGTTGTTTGTAGCGATGATTGGTTTTGAATGGCCATAAGGAATCCTTCTGTTTCCGCGAATAGTTCTCCTTTCATCAACCATTTGTTGAAAACTTCTTTGCCGATGTGTAGTTGACTAATCTCATGGTGATGCCGTTCATGCAATTCCTGTCTTGACCATTGCTCTTCTTTTTCAGTATCTGATAGGAACGGAGATTCAGTAGGTCATCCCTTGTAGCAAGATTCAGAGGTGTATATCCCTTATCAACCAACAATTTCACTCTATGGATGTGAGAAGTCCGAGCTTTCGCAGAAGAGAATTCTCCGAGATATCTGTTCGGTATGATAGTTGACAACATCCATCAATCCGCGCCCTCCTACTTTCCACTTCAAAGATGTTCTTATCACATACGATTTTGGATGATGATTGTTGTATTTTGTTTCTTTTCATTATTTTTATTATTATTATTTAATAATGAATGTAGTTTCTAAGATCAATTTCTCATATTTGTGAATGATCAGAGGCCTAAATGATAGAAGGACTTCGGTTTTTTACAAGATGTTCTAGTTATTAACCTGAATATTCATCAACATTGAATGACTGTTCTCAAAAATATTAATCCCTCATACCAACAGAGTGGAAACTGAGAGTTAAATAAAATTAATAACAGATATTTACTACTTCAACTGACGAAAATCTCGGAGAGGGCAATTTTTGTTCTAAAAAGAGTTTCACCTGATACTTAATTTGCGAAATCGCCCTTTTTTCGAATAATGAACAATGACGCAATATTTTCCTGTTGAATGATTCACGATTTCGTAATAAGTTTCAATGTTCATTCTTATTCTTAACCCCTTGAGTATGGTATGATATGCACATCTGGATAATACGTGAGTGTTAGTTTACTCACTGCGTACTACTACCATGACTCGAATCAGATTGGGTCACAAATCAATTAAGACATTGATTGATGATCAATCATCTATTGAAGTGGGAATGTAGTTCCGCTTATTCTTATTCCAATGTAAGTATTTCTTTTATTTCCATATAAGTAGTGAGTTGTTCTTATTTTCATAAAACTTTATTTCAATTGTTTTACAGAAAATATATTTATGTTGTTTTTGTGATGCTATGGCTGTGTTTTATTGGAAAATATTAATTTTTCTTTCACTCTTATACTTGTTTTTTATTTTTGTTTCTTTAAACATCTTTATGAATTCTTTTCAGTTTCTTACGTTGAATTTCATTTTAATTCTTCCTGATGAAATATTCAGTATTATTTAAACCTTCCTTCTCGCTGTTATTGAATATAAGAGGTTCAATGTTTTATTGTAATTGTATTTTGATTCAAGCTTTCAAGTTATGAAAAAAAAACAGCTTGGCTTGATTTGAATTCTGAAAACCAAAGCTTGGCTTGATTTCAAGTCAAGTCAAGTAGTTTGATTTTCATGTCCGATTGTGAATTCTTGAACTATGTCATTAATAGAGATGCGAGCTATGGAAAAAGGAACAACAAATTACCAGGAAAATAACGTTTAAAAATATACTCATATCTTCTCAAAAGTTGATGAGTACTATTAGTTCTAGAGAAGCCATGAATGTATTCGATGGTGTTGTGAGAATTTTGAAAGATTTTACATCCATATGACAAAATCACATAAATAAAGCGGTAAACCAATATTACCTTGGATCCAGCTACCCATTTCTACTAGCAAATTCAACTTAAATGACAAAACAACTCCATTCAAACATTTCATACATTTCAAAGAACGATGGTATGAAACTTACATCTTTGTACTTTCAAATGGTCTAAACAACAACAAGGAAATTTACAACAAATATACTTATGCTTTGTCGTAGGAATTGCGATTGGCCATAGACAAGGAACCCTTTATCGGGAAAGATAAGCATTCGGTTATTTAGGGGATCTTAACGAAAGAACAGACATTTTTTCTTTCTGCTGTCGGTGCTTCCTGCCAAAACTAAAAAATAATTCAGGTTAACTTGAAAAGGAGAATATGGGTTAGTATCAACTAACCTCGGGTATATACATGCAAAGGAACTTTAATTTTAAAAAACGCTAACTCTCATCTTGCCTGCAATGTAAGTATGGAGATCAAATATTTTCTGAGATTGACGTTTTGTAGGAATGGTAAAGAAAAGTTTTGATTACAAACTTTATTAATAACAACGATTCAATCAGTTCTAGAGTAATGAAATTAAAGTCTGAATGGAATTATAAATTATAAAAACAGTTTTAACTTGCAGTTTTTAATACTTTCGTAATGGTTTAACGAAACACGAATATGTATAAGTTCTTGAGTACGTTCACTTAGATATTTGTTTTTAAATAGAAAAATAAATCTTGGGAATCGCCTAAAATCGAAACATGCTATTCCTAAATCAGCTTGATCCTCGTCATGAACATATCTACTAGTCAAATAAGCAGTCAATATTCTATGATAAGTGTGAAGGTCTCGTCTCTAAATGCTGAAGTTGTGTAGAGGATGTTGTGAATGATAATTAGAATGAAGAGTCTGAGAAAATTATTGAATAACATAATTGTTGAATGCAATTGCTTGAAATGCTGAAAATTAATTAATGATATTCTTGATAGAATTACTTTTTGGAAATTCATTTTAATATGAATAAATGGATACAGTTTTTATGATTTCCACAATGCTCAGTTTTGATACATATGACCGATTTTGACAGTTACGTTATTATCCTGAACATTCTCATTATTTTCCACTAGAACTTAGTGAGAATTACTGAATATAAATTGATAGCAAAAATATATTTTGAAATATAAGGGATATAAATATATACTAGGCTCAATACTGCCACATGCAAAACATTGAAGGAATATCACATACTTTAGTCGGCAGATATTTTATAGAAGATGGGCGGTGCCTTTGATTGTCAGAATATCAGAAATCCTATTCGCACTATTTGAAATATGCCAATCTCAACATAACGTTGATAATACGATGTTAGCAATGAAGATGAAAGGAGGAACAACAAATTTCTGGATAAATAATGGCTAAAAATATACACATACACTCTCGGAAAGATGATGAATACTAATAGTTCTAGAAAAGTCTAGAATATTTTCGGAGGCAATAAAAAATAGCATCTTCCTTTGACTAGCAAAATGACAAATAACAGCTGATAATACATTCAAATAAACTGTAAATAACAATGGTATGAAACTCACATCTCCAAGTTTGCAAACAGACGATTAAGCTACACCAGGGAAGTTAGCCATAAAAACCTGTGTAGAAATTGGCGTTGTTTCCGCTTCTTTGTGGGAATTGCTATTGGTCACTATCAATGGACTATCTCTTGGGAATTAAAAGCATTCGCTTATTGAGGCAATTTCAACATAAAAAAAGACCTATGAAGATATATTTTCAGAGGTTATGTACAGGATGATGTGAATAAAAAAAGAATGAGGAATCTGACAACTTGCTATTGAATATAGTTATTATTCAATGCACACGTGAGGAATGCGGAATATTTTCAATTTCTCGAAACTTACTTACAAATTACTTACCATGAAAATTGATAGCAAAAAATATCTATTGAAACATGAAAGCTATAAAAATATACTTGGCGCAATACTGCCACATGCAAATCATTGAGACTATATTACTCGCCCTCGAATAGTGAGCTGAAGGTCAAGATTACAATTTCACCGATCAAAATCTCTCCAAGACATGTATATAGTCCGGTAGTAATCAAATTTGCATGTTCCCGGCATGAATAGGTTTGTTGATATCATGAAATAGGTAGTATTATATTCTAAAATTCGGTACAGCTATTCTCACGAAATATCGAACCAGAAATTCAAAACAATTCAGTCATTAATATTCGTGCATTCATCCACTAGCAACAATGGGCTAATAACTTTTTAACAGATCGATTTTGTTATCAAAATACTCTTTTTTTTTCATTAATAAAACAAAGTTGATCAAAATATTACTTTATTCACAAACTTATGATGCGTTTAAACACGTATCAGTTCCAATAGGGATGTCTTGGTAAACCCCGATGGCGAGTCAACAACAAACTCAACTTAGAATACGTGAAGTTTTAGCTGTTTGATCGCGCTAAGGAATAAAGAAGAAGAAGGAATAAACAACTGAAAAACACATAAATTCACTGCTTACAAATACCATTTCAGCTTGAATTTAATATTTTAATTTGGGAGGCTTTTACTTGGTAAAATTCCATTATCAATAATAAGAAACAAGTATTGTGTTTTAAGGAATATTACTTAATAATTGCGATTCGTAACGCGTTTCACTACACCGTAGCTCCTTCAGACGAATGAATTCATTCGTCTGAAGAAGCTACGGTGTAGTGAAACGCGTTACGAATCGCAATTATTATTAGAATTATTAGAAACCTACAACTTGTTTTTCCTCCATTCACAATATAACGGAACGTCGGCTAATAGTTGGAGAGAACAAATAAACAAACGCTACTGGTGGAATTATGTCGTCATTGTATATTATATTTTCGTATGCCTAATTGTCATGGAATCTCAATTCCTTAAGTAAAGTAGACTATTTATGAGTTCTCAACAAAACCGTATTTAACAAATTGTCTTAGTTCAATATAAATCCATATGCACCTCCATGTTGGGCTGCTTTAATTGGGAAACTCGAACATCAGTGAACAAAATAAAAAAGGAAACAGAATTTTTAAAATTATTATTTGAACGGATGATTAAAATTTTCCAAAGAAGGTTTATTCAATGGCGGGACTCACAGTTTTGGTCCAAAGCAAAAATTTCAAATTATATTCAATCTCAACGTATTCATTTTGATAATCATTGTCGATCCTCAATTTGAAAAGAGAATGTAAACTATTGAGATTATTTCGAAATTCTGAGAAATTTTGTTATTGAATTGTTGGTACCAGGAGATGGTGCTCACATAAAGCGCTTTTCAAGTGTCGCAGAAGCTCTCAAATATGGATGACAGATGAATTCCAAGGTCCATGAAATTGACTTGCAAGTTCTTCCCTACCTTCGGATTTGTTCTTACTGGGGTGATACTGACCGTGAATTATGAATAGATGCGTATGTTCGTTGGTACCTATAATTTATTTTCATATTTATACTTCAATCATAAAAAGATTAGTCATAAACCAATAAAATATGAATAACTTTCCACAGTTATTGTGGATGTTGTTTTCATCTTTATCAACTGATAAGTCCTCAATAAATGAGAAAAAGGAGATAGACATGAGAACTTTTATAAAAATTAACCTTCAAAATGAAAGGAAAATAGGTATTTGTATTTGAAAAATTGACTTCTTACAGTTTTGTTGAGAACTAATGAATAACCTACGTCACCTAAGGAATTGAGGTTCCATGACTATAAGGCATTCGTAAATTCAATATACAATGACGACTCAATTCCATCAGTAAAGTTCATTCATTTGTTTTCTCAAAATATTAGCCGATGTTCCGTTATATCTTGAATGGAGGAAAAACGAGTTGTTGGTTTCTATTACAGATACAAATCTGTTGACATTATGATAAATTAATTAATTAGTTGCAAAACTGTATCTAAAATCTTGCCAAATTTGTGGTTAGTTATCGAACACCTTGTATTTGAGAAAAGCGTGTGAGGAGTACAGTGTTGATGAGAATAGATCGTCTCTTTTATAGAATTGAAGATAAATTCAATCATATAAAATTAGAGAATATCCAAACGGTCGAGGAAAGCAAAAATTTCAAAATTCTGCTTTTAAACAATTATTTTAAGGTCCATTTTAGGGATAATAAATTCTTCCAAAAATTACTTGAAAACATTTCTCTACAATGAAGTGAATTAAAAACATAGAATACTTCTTAAAATAACATAGGATACTATATCAATGATTCATTGAAAAATATAATAAGGAAATAGAAAACAACATTAAATTCGTGCAGAATTGATATTTGCGAGTTATCAGTATTTTAAGAACTTCAAAATATGTGCGACTTTTCATTGGACTCTGTACGACGTCAAGAAAAATGTATCGAAATATTCGAACAGACACAAAAAAATGTTTAAGTTATTTACTTAATGCTAATATGTTGAAGGAAAGAAAGGCCGTCAATGTATAGCTCCAGTAGGGAAAGCAGAAATCTAGCGGGCCGAATCTTCACCCTAGATAGGGTAAAGTGGGCCACCAAAAGCTTCAAACCCTACAAATCACCAGGGGCGGACGGAATCTATCCGGTCATGTTGCAAAGAGGCAACACATATACAGCGCCGTGTCTGAGAGCTATATACAAAGCCAGCTACTCACTGGGCTACATACCCCAGTCATGTAGGAAAGTCAAAGTATTATTTATACCGAAAATGGGTAAGAGGTCTCCAGATGAGCCTAAATCATATCGTCCGATAAGCTTAACCTCCTCTCTCCTAAAATCAATGAAGAAAATTCTCGACAACCATATGAGAAGTTTCATAAAACTTCCTAAAAAACAATTTACCTACCAACCGGGCAAGTCTACAATTGATGTCCTACACGATCTAGTCAAAGAAGTGGAAGGAGCACTAGAGGCTAAAGAAATAGACTTAGTTCTATTTGGAGACATTGAAGGAGTCTTTGATAATACCTCCTATACATCCATTAGCAATGGTGCAAACAATAAGGGTGTCAAAACACCCACCATCAAATGGATCAAAGATAAGTTTGATTTTCATACACCCTTCGAAGTGGTCATAGAAGACCGCACCATCGTAAAGGGAAAAATAAATCAATTAGACCAGAAATCCTCCATTTGGTACACGGACGGATCAGAAACGATTGATGGAACAGGAGCAGGCATATATGGACCCAAGTACTCTTCATCAGTGCCTCTGGGCTCTACTCTCACAATCATGAGAGCAGAAACACTTGCTTTAAACCTTTGCCGCCAGGAGGGACTACGAAGGAAACTCAAAGGGGCAAAGATTTACATTTTAACGGACAGTCAGGCAGTGATAAAAGCTCTAAACTCTTACAGTTATCGGAGCGTCTCTGTCTGGGAATGCCGTCAATTCTTGAAGCAACTTGCTGAGGGAAAAAAAATTTTCCTGTGGCCATGAATGCATACCAGGAAATGAAGCCGCTGACGAACTGGCCAAATGAGCTACTAGAATCCCACCCATCGGACCTGAACCGTTCTGCGGTTTGAGTAAGCCGCACAGACGACAGGAACTGGAACGATGGGAAGAATCTAGCAAAAAAGAATACTGGAGGAAAACGTCAGGCCAAAGGCTAGCGAAAAAGTTTATTGACTATTCGCCAAAGAAGACAAAACAGCTTCTCGATTTCTCTAGGGACGAGTTGAGGATTATAACAGGCCTCCTTACTGGACACTGCCCACTGAGATACCATCTCAATAAAATGGGCAAATCGGAAACGGCAACATGCAGAATGTGTAAATAGGGCGATGAAACTGCCGAACATATTCTTTGCAGTTGCATCGCAACTGTCCGTCAAAGACATACACTTCGGTAGCGACAAACTAGAGCCGCACGAAGTGAAAGCGAAAGCTCCCAGAGAGATTCTTAATTTTGTAAGGGATTTAGACCTACAGGGAAATGAATAAGAAGGGTTACGAACAAAAGATCAATTTGGTCGCAGTTCGTAAAGGCTTGCAAAGCCAATCGACCCCCACGAATGTAATGTAATGTAATGTAAGGCTTTCAATATTTGGCAGATATTGGGGAAAATATAATAAACTAGAAATTATCAAGAAGATGGTTCAATCTTGTTTATTTCATAAGTAAGTTTTCTGTCTCCTAAGAAATAGCGTCATATTTGAGTGGTTAGTTAAAATTAATAAAATATGCGACGGTATTATGCATTTCCTGATAATTCGTAGGGACAAGTATTGAGTGAGATTATTATATATGAAAAGTGTCTCTGAATAAAATTTCATATTCTGCTTGAAGATGTATTGTTTTAGTTTCTCATTATCTTATCTAGATATATATTAATTTTGCAATTATTTGGAGTGTAAGTGAATGGATCTTATTGATATTCATTTTAAAAACCAAGTATAGCCAAATTGTATTCAAATATCAAAAGTTTACATTGAAATAAGCAAATTTTCCTAACAAAATAGTAATATTGCAAGTTTTAAAATATTTATGTTAAAATGAACATAAAAAAAAACAAATTGTCATCAACAAGGAATGAAATGATAAAAAATATCGATAAAGATTTTACCCTTTCGTCTAATTAGAAGCGAGGAAACATAAGCTACAAATTGTAACATTGAAGAATCCAACACAATTAACTGTAAACTAGTTGTTCTGCAGCGGAATCGAATGATATATACTGAGCAATTTCCACCGCAACTATGTTCTTTTATTAAAGCCAACCGAAAATGGAATAAATTAAATATTCAACAATAGTTTTAATGAAACGGGAATGACATAAGCCCCCTAAAACTCTGTATATGAGCTTCATGAAAATCCCCGAGACCAACACGTTCTCTGAGAGGATTTTCTGTCATTCCGGATACACGGCCCCAGTTTTTGTGAACTGTTGTAGGGATGAAGTCACAGTGTTGGTAATTAATCAGAGAACCCGCCCCAGGACACGCATATTGAGCCAAATACTAAAGAAACACCGACTTGGGTCATTCAAGCAGGAAACGGGAAATTAGGGTTGCTCCGTGGCCGATATTGTATGCAGGGAATGAGGGAATTAAAGAGTTTGGAAAGGGCTTTTATTTTACACCTGAGTAATATTTTATCATACTTCATGTATGAAATTGTTGTAATCTGGTGAGTTCCAGTACATTTCATATTGAGTGAATTCGCTAATGAATGAAATTTTTTTATTGATTAAGTATAGGACGAATTGTGCAAAGTGCTTTCATAAATTCTTTTTGAATTAATTCCATATTCAAAAACTGTTTTGTATAGATTCAACACAAAAATTGCATTGAAAACCAGTTTTTAGTTTTAGAGAACAAGAACGGTCATTTTTGATATATTTTCGAATTAATGTTGATAATATGTTTTAGTAGACTCTTTCATGGTAAACTTCACTCAGAGAGCTAGAAAAAAAATGTTCTATATTTTCGATCTATATTTTATAAAAATATGATTGGTGGAGATCATTCTTCGATGTCCACAAATATCAAAACTCCTTAGGCTATAAATAATTTTTCACGATATGGAAACATTCTTCTCCATAACATTATTTTGGTTTCCTCCCCTTCTGATATTTATGTTTCTTCTTAGGCCCCCATGTAAATTTAACAAACTACCTTGTACGAACTTAGAACTGCTATTGCCCCGATTATATTTCAACTTGGAATAGTCAAAAATATATTAAAGTCGTAAAATAGAATATGCCTCTTATCCTAATTATGACGATTAAATGAAGAATGAATGAATAATGACTTAGTGGCAGCAATTGAAATTTAGTTTTAGATGAATTTCAAGCACCGTCTGGATTTTAAACACTACTTCCAAAAAACGTCGCGGCTATGAGGACCATAGAGCGTATTTCTGTATTTGATTGCTGCAGCATTGAATCTACGTTTAGTTAAATAGGATGATGGGAATGATATCTCCAATTATTCTATAATTAACCGTACTCCTCGGTGCAACTTGGAATTCGGTTTTCGCAGAATTCTTGGTAGTTTTCTTGAATTTCTCTCAAGCGATCTCTCAAACTAACATCGTAATACGTCGTTTCATCCTGTTCAACATGAAGAAATATCAGGATCATTCACAGACTATTAAATGTTCCAATATCATTAGATATTTTCGACAAAGAACTTTGTTCTATTGAACAAAAATCTCTCAATAGCGGTAATAATTCGAAAATTATGACTAAATTTGTTGATAGAAAGCGAAAACCTCAAGCAATATTCCCGAAATTTGAGGATCAATACAGAATTAGTAGTCTCATATAATGGTTAAATGATACACTATATTTCATCCAATTTAGACTCTCCATTGTTCAAGTACATGACTATTTTCGAATATTACTTCATTTTCAAGTGTTTACACTACATTACAGTTTCAGTATTTATATCAAAGCTAGGCTCAGGAGGGGGTGAGGTTATTATAGATTGAGTAATGGGAAAATTATTTGCATCTAATTGATTGTTGAGTGTTCGATAATGTGGAATTTTTTTTTAATTTTGTTATTTTCCAAACACCCCAGGAGATTTAGTTTCTCTCTCACAGATTTGTAGTATTTTCAGGTTGACAGCGTTTATAATATGATTTGTATTTGTGATATGGAGGAATTTTTGTCTGTAGGTGTATGCTCTTTCAAACGAGTCTGAAGGTCATTATCAGTTTGGCCTACATAACATGCAGAACATTCACTGCATTCGACTTTGTACATTCCAGATTTGTTGAATTTATTCAGTTTTGCTTTTGGGTTAAATAATAATTTTCCTATGTTTGGTGCGCTCGTGAAGGCAGTTTTTATATTATTTGGATAACAAAACTGTATTTTAGTGGGTAATAACCTTTATAACTCAGGGAGATGTAGTTGGCTATTTATTTGTTTATAATGAGATATAGAAGTTTCGAATTCAGGTTATTATTATATTGTTAATAGTTTTTTCGATTAATTGTACGCTCAGACATTGGTACTGTAAATGTTCTTTGGATCATGAAGTTAAAGGCTGCAAGTTTATGAGTTAGCGGACTTAATAAATCAAGAGGGGCTATGGCATCTGTGAACATGTTTTTTCTGAAAATTTAAAAACTGATATCACTATTGATTTTAGTTATGGTTATGTCTAGAGATTTAATAGAACCGTATGATTCAATTTCGGTAGTAAATTCTTTTTTTTTGTAGATTGTGTTTGAGAAATTTATAGATAGTTGTATTTATCTATCTGTTCCTTGAAACCCAACTTAAGTATTATCCAAGTCTCTGAAACAGAAAATTATATGTTTTCAGTTTCAATTGTTGTGCTTTCTAAATGGTTCAGTATCGGCTCAGAGAGAACTGAGTCGTGAGGTTATTGGTAAATCAGAATTTTGACGATATAATTTCGAATTTCATTTGAAAAAGTTTTGTTTCAAACAAAATTCGAAGAGATTCTGCATTTCTGAGCAAACTGATGGATTCATGTTACTATTGTCAAGGATATTTATACAACGTGAAGATTTTCATCTCCTGGAGTATTTGGATACATATTTTCAATGTCAAAAGGCACCAATTTGAAGAAGATGATGTTGTTGCCTATAACATATGATAATTTCTATACCTCTGTGAGTCTGAAGATATACCTACAATGTGTTTGGGCGAAAAATTCAGACATTTATTTAAATTTAGGGGTAAGATATTTATATACTTCAGCTGTGGGGGCTGTAATGTATAAAATAAGAGTATCGGAAAACTTTCTTTTGGATTTTAATGTGTCCATACATTTCAGGGGCGTTGATATTCATGGGGATACGTCTCTCAGCTTCATATGCCGCAGTCGTTGATACTGTTTGAATGTTCAACATATGTTCTTGTAGGGTCTTTTCTGAGGATTGAGTCATCTGAGTTCCTGATTATATATTGCATTTTTTTTTCGTATTGTTGTTTGCTTATGGAAATTATGCTATTTCCTTTGTGTGCTTTGGCAAACATAAAGTTGTCAATTTCTTCGTCTTCTTGATTATTTCTTTATCATTGTTAATGGTTGTTTTTATGTTCGTTTATTGAATTATGTCGGTTATTTTGTGTTTGAGGATGTTTAGGTGGTTTATTATCTCCAGATTGTTTGGGATATAAAATTTTGTTTCGACGCCGATGATTTTTTATCCGATTCAGACGATGTTATTGCAGATGTGTATTCTGGTCCTTCGTTAAGTGGTTCCTCCTCTTGTTTCGAAAATTGAATCTCTGAACGGTTCGCACCTCATGTTTGGTGTTGTTATTTATTATTCGGTGGGTAATTAGTAAAAACTCACATTATCAAACACTCAACAATAATTATAGGCACTGCCTCCTCAGCCTAGCTTTAGTATAAATGCCGAAAGTGTTATTAATATGAACACTTGAAAATTAATTAATATTCGAAACTAGTCGTGTACCTAAATAATAAATAATGAAAATTTGATAAAATATATCATTTACCCATATAATTTCAAGAAATAAATAATCAACAGTACTTTAAAATACTCTCATATACTTCAGCCAAAATATACTGGAAAACTACAATTACACATCCCATTCCGAACCAATGATAATTCATCCAAACACATCAAAAATAATAAAAGTAAAGTGATAAAGGAGAGAAATGTGGTGTATATAAACTTAGCGACGTTAGATGTTGTGATGTGCATATTGATAGATCTAACAGAAGATTCAAGATTTTAGTGAATAAACGATGTCGTAGTCTCTAGTTACGCCAATCATTCAATTGGAGAAAACCATAATTTCGACCAGAATTTTGAAATTTCACATTAATATAATAGAATTGATGTTAAATTCCTTGAAATTGATTTGGCTATTTTTGTTTAATTTTTGAATTAATACTCTATCGTTCTAGAAACTTCTGATTTCATGAACTGAACTGATGATAGTTTGATAGATATAGCGCTATAGAGAGACGTTAACCCAGATTTTCTGCAAACTAGTATCGATATATGCAATGCACTGCAAGCACGACATGAACTCAAATTTTATATCATATAATAATATGAAGCCTAAGTGCCCCCGGTTTACGATGCGTAGCAGCAGACAAAATATAACTCTAAGTAATTTCCATTTTGGTATTAAACTTTTTCAGAGTATCAAATATTGTTTCTCTTTTTCACCCGTTATCAGATAAATGCACAATTTTTATCGAAAATGAGTTGGCTATGCTATTTGAATATCCACGAAACACCAAAGCATCAAGAACAGGAACAAAATCTCACGAAATCCAATAGAAGTTTGATGGCAAATTTGGTTAAGTTATCAAAATCGGAAATTTTCATGCTCCGCTTGGGAGCAAAATCGGCAATATCCATTTTGGCCGATGGTGTTTTGATATTTTAATTGGAAATATAAAAGTACTAATTAATTTTCAGAATTATGGAAAAATATTAGAGGAATCTTAGTTCGTTTTCCACCTAGGCCAAGATTGTCCAGTTAACATGTGATATTAAGCTGGATTTTGGCATTTTCTTTACAACATACCAAACGATTCTGCAAAGCCCGATTTGAGAAAAAAGGAATTGAGTGCGATATCATAACAATTTTAATATGGAAAACACCATTTTCAGGATGGAACAACTTCGTGAATGATCCACAGTGTTCTGATTGAACAATTCAAAAAGACATTTCAGATGGACGGATGTGGGAAAACCCATAGATTACATTTGGGAAAATAAACAGAGAAGGACAAGAAGCTTTCTAAAACTGAATGATTATCAATTCTGATGAAAACTCGGAGAGCTCAAGGGACCAAATGAAGAAAATCGATAACATTAATTGCCTATTTATTGCTGAACTGCAGAGTATAATGATATAGTTAGTCGAAACCATATTTTGTTGAAATAAAATATTTTAAGCTCTTCATAGGCATTTTGATTATTTGGAATGTGAAATAGGTCATTTGTCGTTAGTTTTGGATTGATAAGCGTCATGCGGGGATCGAAAACGGCAATTACCAAACCTTTTTCACCACTACCTAGTACCCTCAGCCCCTGTGTGATAATTTATTGCAATGAGATGTACCTATTTTTTCGAAAGAAAAATTTAAAACACATTTGAGTGAGTTTCTCAAACTGTATTCTGTCATTTAAAAAAATGATTAGTAGGCTTTGATTTTTTCATTTATTTATTTATTTTGACAGTTGCTGAACCAGTATCTGCTCGAATCGTCTATTAAATTAACGATTAGTTTTAGGACTTTTGAAGTAATTGCTGTAAGAAAAAATGGCTAATTTTACTATCGCCGAATTGGCTGATATCCATTACATGTGCGGTCTGGCTGACGGAAACACAACAGAAGCTAGGCGATTACATCAGGTGTGCTGTTCAAATCGATTAACGCCAGACAGACGAACATTTTAAAATATCCAGAGAAGGTTGAGGGAAACTGATACTCTTACTGCAAATAATCATTTGAAGAGTGCAACTCAAACTATAAGAACTTCAGATATTGAAGAAGCAGTTTTGAATTGTATTGATTTGACTCCTCATGTATGTGCAGGAAAAATTGGAAGGCAGGTGAATATTTCATATCTTCTAGTTTGGAGGATTCTCCATGAATTTTATTGGTCCCGTTTTATACTCAACGCGTTCAAACTCTACTTCCTCGAGATTTTCCTTCAAGACTGAATTTCTGCCGATGGTTTTCAGATGAAATAAGAGAAAATGCTCATTTTGATAGTAAAATAATGTTCACAGACGAAGCTAACTTTTCGAGAACTGCTGTCACAAATTTTCACAATAACCATTATTCGGCTGAGGAAAACCCCCATTTGATTGAAGAATCTCATCATCAAGAACAATTCTCACTTAATGTTTTGGTCGCAATAATTGGAAATTATTTGATTGGGCCATTTTTTTGCCTAACAGACTACACGGTCCCGCTTATCGGCAATTTCTTGAGGAGGAGAACCATGGCCTTCTAGGTCCCCAGACTTAAATATTTTAGACTTTTTCTTATAGGGATATCTCAGAAGTTTATTTTATACCACTCCAGTGAATGCTGTAGAAGAATTGAGAAATCGAATAATAACATCTTGTGCCACGAGAAATACCCCAGGCATATTTCAAAGCCTGCAGGATAATATGCGAACAAGGACAGAGGCCTGTATTCTTGCAGGTGGAGGAGACTTCCAGCAAGTTTTTTGGTTTTTAATTGTACCTTTTTCAGTTCGATATTGAATGAGTATAAGTTGAGTCTCAGAAGACGAGCTATCAAAATAAAAGCAAATTTTCGGCATACCTATCCAGTGTTTTTATTATTTTTTTCATTTAGCGAATAACATACAATTCAAATAATTCAAATCCAATAATTTTTCACTCGAAAACGTTTGGGGATATGAAAAAATTACAAGTGTCAAAAAAGTTTCTAAATTGAATGAAAATTGATTTTACGCTGATCAGTGGCGTACTGCGAAAAAATTTAAAATGGCAAAAGAAGAAATAGCATGTATTCCAAATTTGGACGACTGACTATCTCAAAATCTGCAGGAGTTTTGAAGAAAAAATTTCTTCCTGTAGCTCCGTATATATATATATATATATATATATATATATATATATATATATATATATATATATATATATATATATATATATATATATATATATATATATATATATATATATATATATATATATATATATATATATATATATATATATATATATATATATATATATATATATATATATATATATATATATATATATATATATATATATATATATATATATATATATATATATATATATATATATATATATATATATATATATATATATATATATATATATATAATAAACTTTCAGCTTGATATCGTAATTGGAACGGTGGATATCCTATATATATATATATATATATATATATATATATATATATATATATATATATATATATTTATTATGATATTAAATTATATGCCGGAACCAGATCTCATTTAAAAAGTCTACTTGAGATTACTTTCAACTATTCCAATGATATTCATATGAAATTTGGGCTTCCAAAATGTAAAAATCTTTCTATTGAAAAGGAAAGATCACCTCTGATTATATAAAGATTTCCAATATCGAAATCGAGCCAATGCATCAAGGAGATACATATAAATATCTTGGATTTTGTCAAGAAGACAATTAACCATAGCAGCACTAAAAGAAATTATTAGAAGTTCATATTACAAAAGACTAAGAATTATCATCAAGAGTTATTTAACTAGTAAAAACCTTTTCAGAGCTATCAACTCCTATGCTGTTCCTATTCTTACATCTTCTTTTGGAATTATTAAATGGTCTAAAACTGATCTAAATGAATTACAATGTCAAACGAGGAAAATGCTCTGTAAATATCATAAGCACCACCCAAAGTCAGCTATTCAGAGAGTTACACTACCTAGATATCTTGGAGGTCGTGGATTAATTGATTTGAATAATCTTCATAGTAAACAGATTTTTCATCTACGTTCCCATTTTCATGATAAACAGAGAACGTCTAAATTACATGATATTGTTGTTGCTTCAGATTATAATCTTACACCTCTGAACTTGACAATGCAAAAGGTAGATTTCGATATATTTGATGATAATTCTAAAATAGAAAGTTGGATGCAGAAGGAATTACACGGAAAGCACCCTAAAGAATTGAAAATTGATTATATTGATGAAATTGCATCGAATAAATGGTTAGTATCTGGAGAATTGTTTGCTGAAACAGAAGGCTTGGCAATTGCGATCCAGGACCAGGTTGTTTTCACAAGGAATTATAGAAAACATATCATCAAACAAAATATAGATGATTCTTGCCGTAGATGTTTCTGTTCTTCAGAAACAGTTTTTCATATATTATCATCTTGCTCAGTCCTTGCTTCAACAGATTATTTAGAAAGACATAATGCCGTCGCTAATATTATTCACTTCAATCTAGGAATTAAACATGACCTAATTCCCAAAGAAAAAAATTTCAAAAATATGAACCTGAGATTATTTGTGAAAATGACAAATATAAACTTTATTTTGATAAAACAATTCTGTGCAACAGAGCTGTAAAACACAATAGACCAGATATCGTTCTTATTGATAAACAGAATCAAATAACATATATAATTGATATTGCTATACCCGACACACATAATATACAAAATAAATACAATGAAAAATTTCTAAATATATGATATATATATATATATATATATATATATATATATATATATATATATATATATATATATATATATATATATATATATATACTCGTTGGTACATTATATATATATATATATATATATATATATATATATATATATATATATATATATATATATATATATATATATATATATATATATATATATATATATATATATATATATATATATATATATATATATATATATATATATATATATATATATATATATATATATATATATATATATATATATATATATATATATATATATATATATATATATATATATATATATATATATATATATATATATATATATATATATATATATATATATATATATATATATATATATATATATATATATATATATATATATATATATATATATATATATATATATATATATATATATATATATATATATATATATATATATATATATATATAGGATATCCACAGGACCGTCCGTTAAAAACTTTTTATGTTCCAATTACAATATCAAGCTGAAATTTTATACGCGGCCATAACTAGCGATTTCCAATTGGAGTGAAATATTTTTGAAGTGATATCATTTCCGGTTATACTGGAAGTGGGGCATCACTTTGTTATTTCAAAGGGCAATCTAAGTTTTCTATTATACATCTAGAACCGATATTTGAGCAAGGTATAAAATTCCCAAGTTGTTGGCACTTATCTGTCAAAACTTTGGACAGATTTAATTATTATTGTTATAAACTGGATTTTTGAGGAACATTTAAAAACATTGTAGCTCGTAAATCTTTTGCACTACAGACACAATTTGTATATATATATATATATATATATATATATATATATATATATATATATATATAAATATATATGTATATACATATACATACATATCGCCACAAATTTATTCCAAACTGCCTAAGTCCTATATTCGGCAAAATATAAAGTAACTGACAATTTGTTCATTACTTCTTTCATCATATCCCTATTTCTCAGTTACCTTGTTGAAGAGTATTACGTAAATTTCCTAAAAACACATCTAGCTTTGTAGTTACACGAAATGGAGAAACTTATTTTAACAAACTAATTTGTGGCAGATGTGAAAAAGAGCTATGCTTTGTCAGAACTATTCTAGAGGGAGGTTTCAGGTGAGCAATAGCAGAAACGTGTTAAGTTGCCAACAACCTGGATCGTGAACGACTGAAATGTTGTTTGACTCGAACCCTACATTATAGCCATGGCTTTCTATAATGAACGAAAGCGAATTTTATTAATGATTCAATTTCACTAAGTCGAATCTTTTAAGTAATTACAATATTGACTGATAAATGATTCACGTCGCTTCGTCTAAGGGCCAGAAATTGATTTCCTTTCTACATCAACAAGATCTTATTTTAAATCTACGTTCAAAGTTGAAAATTGAAACGGATTGAATAAGGAAACGAAAACAATGCTAAAACGGACCAAGCATCCTTCGCAAAAGCAACTTTATTGAAATTTGTTCGCATATGAAGGTTTTTTTCTATATATCAGAAAATCCGCAACGAGTAGAATAGAGTTTTTGGGTTCCAGGATATCCTTCCCAATAGGAATAAAAATGATTGAATAAATAATAGTTTGAAATAATAAAAAACACGGTTTTAAATTGGGCCGAATTGAAACGATTTAAAATAATGTTCAATATATGAGAAATTATCCTACAGTTCTAGAATGGCAACTAACTCGATGAAATAAAATAATTAACAGAGGATTTAGGTAAATGGGAGAATATAGTTTCAATACAAAGATTGCAGTGTGCTATGTTATATATTTTATTCTGAGTCAAAATTTTAAATAGCTACTAATGAAATATCATCAAGTTCTATCATTATCTGTAAACAACACTCAGTCTCAGTTAGCTTTCAAGCAAGTGATATGTTCCCTGTCAAAACTCAATTGGGTTTTTCGATAAGCTGTGGTTGGAGCAGGGCTTTCAGCTGCGACACGAGGCCTGAAACCATATTTCCTGAGACTTCTCCTATCGTTTCAGTTCTTTACATTTCACTATTCTGTCGAAGCAGTAGTTGAAGGTGCCTAGCAACAGCGGACCGTTGTCCCAACGAGGAGATTCTAGGGGGCGGTAAGGTTTTGAAGACGAAAAAAAGCATACTTCTGTGATGTATTTACGGCGACATGAGTAATATAATTTTATTAAATTTAGGTACATATTATTGTACCACTTTTGAAGTATGTCAGGAAAATTTTCAATGAAAACTATTCATAAATAAGCCGGTAGCGCCTTGAAAACAATTGGTTTTTGTGTGCTAGATCATCTTAAACGAAAAAATTGATATGCATTTTAAAGGTTTTGTTCTGTTCTTTCATATGTTCGTTATGATTTTTCATTCTAGAAATTCTACATAGTCTTTGTAGCCACAATCTCATAATATTTAGCTACAATCGTAATAAATGAGACGTTCTCGGCTCTTATGATTGTTTTTCAATTCAATCTCTCTCAAAAATTCTACAATGATGCATTATATTATATTGTGTTTCTGTCTTGAATTCGGGTTAAGTATAATAAATACAAAGAAGAAAATATATGTATTAGCAAATTTCTGGTCTGCCTACTTCTTGCTCCCAGTAGATTTTTTCAGGTTCCATTCTAGCTTTATCAATTCATGTACGTGAATGAAGTGCTTGCAGTTGAGGTGAAAACTATTCATGAAAACACTATGAGGAACTTCGTGAAATATGCCGATTTCTTCGTGGTTCTCTTTTGAGCTAATTTTTTTTACGTCTATGTCTTTGGTGTGATGAGTATAAGCGAATAACTGGTTCTCATTCTGACAGTATTCTAAATTCAGGAGAAGATAAAACGCCTAGGTTGAATTCGTGGTATATGGGTTCACAACATCTGTTTTCAATATGCCATATTCTACTGTATCGTTTATGTGCCTATTTTCAAATAACACAAGGCTTTTATCACGATGAACGACAATAAAGGGGCAAAACTCGTGCAGTAGACCTATTGCTGAAGTATACTGCTACAAGATGTCCAAATTTGATCTTTCAAATCTAGAAAGCACCTCACTCGGTCCTTCTGATATAATAATGTCTAACGAAATAGTTTGAAAGACATGCTTCATCATGGGTTGTTCTCCTCAGGTGGTTAACCAGAGTCCAATTTTCTAATCCAATTAGTACAGGTTCGAATGAAAACTTGGTTGTAGATTAAATATTTAGCCCAATAACCCAGCAAACTAGATGCATATAACGCTTTCTCTTAACAACGAGATGAAGACTCTCCCATTATTAAAGGATAAAATTACTATAAGGAATCATGAACTTTCCACAATAGAATGAAATATTAAATCACAATTTTCATCGACTTCTAAAGTCTAAATGCCTTATACAGGACGCACCAGAGGGATAAATAACTACTTATTCAAGGTTTTGCTTGACAGAAAACGAACTAAGTTTTCGAACACATAAAGAAACAAAAACTGAGAATTTTGGTTGATGACCAGGATCTAAGTGTACCTAAACTGATAAAAAAATGACTTTGAGAATACTCAAGACTTTTCTGCAAAACATATTGTCGATATTTGATTCTTTGTAGAGGGATAGATGATGCTCTGATAGTTTGGTGTTTGCAACTATGGAAGAAGCTGTGCTTTGAAGATGAGTATCTCTAGAAATGGCACTGAACTCTTCATAAAATCTGTATCTCGAACGAATCTTGAAAAATGGATTTTCAAAAGTTAATGGTTCTTTACTTCTGGTTTCTACGAACAAATAGCCGCCTGCTCTCGGAGGTCAGACGTATTCAGAAGATGAATTCCACCGTAAGATTCGCTGAAAAAGTAAATTCTCTTTACAGATAATTTGCTCTACACCTTCTCCAAATGATAGCAGTACTTCAGGTTTCAAATAGAGGTATAGAGGTAACCCTCTGATTCGGTTTTTCTAAGATGTAGCTTCAAAATAAGGAGGAACTCCAAATCAGATATTTCTAGAAAATTATCTCAAAAATCAGATTCCTTCCAAAAATAAGTTTTGTTTACTTCAGAAAGAGAATGTTGAAACCTATAGAAAAAATTGAAGAGAATCTCAACCACAACAAAAGTCTATAACGGTCCTCATAAAACGATCCAAATCATTTGAAACTGAAGTTGATTATTTAATTACTCGCAAAAGAGAAATTTAAGATAAATAATCTATTGAACGATATAATTTTGAAGCAAATCAGTAACAAAAATCTATTTTTATAGTTTGTTATTCGCACCAGATCAGATTTAAGTGACGCGGTTGCGCACCGGCGCAACAGTGAGAAAGCCATACTCAAACCTAAAATTCCATGAACATAATAATGTAAAAAATTTATATGACTAGGCGTTAATTTGAAATCAATCAATGATGGAGAAAACAATAAAAATGAAAAAAAGGATTGAAATAAAGTGGTATTATCATAATGAAAAAGATTCTGCCAAACTGCTCGGGCAGAACTCCAGATTTCAATTATGTCTAAGTTTTCTTAGATTTGAAATGAGACAGGCAAAAAGCAAAATATCGAAAACAAGGATGCTGTGGAAATTTAAAAAATATGAGCTTTCGAGAGAGACTAAAAAACAGGAAATTTCCTTAATATTTAATCGGTATAACTCCAAGAAATATACAGACTCATGACAACACTGAACATTGTAACTGAAAAATACCAAAAAATATCGTGTAGTAATTGTTCAATAGTTAGAAGAATTCCTCCAAATATATGGCGTTACATACTTCAGAATTATTTTATTGGTAATCATAAGTTTTAAATGAAGTGTGAACGTACCACGATAAATTTAGACACCCAAAGGTGAACAAGATATTTGAACGACAATGATTTGCTTCTCATGAATTTGTTTTTCTATTTGCTATAGTTAAAATGTAATTCAACATTTCCATGTAAAACATTGAAAAGAAATTTAACTTTGAACATCAACTAATTATTACATATAGTGAATGAAATGGTCTTTCCGCAAAACTTTACTTCATCATATTCTACTAAACAATTGAGTCAGTTTGGTCTATAACCATAACCCTGAAATGAATGGTTGTTCAGCTGAAAAAAGATTGTTTTCTAAAGAAGGACATAAAGAAAGATGTCGAACATTTAATTTCTACAGATT
The DNA here is from genome assembly GCA_013387265.2 of Cryptolaemus montrouzieri. NCBI lineage: Eukaryota > Metazoa > Arthropoda > Insecta > Coleoptera > Coccinellidae > Cryptolaemus > Cryptolaemus montrouzieri. The sequence goes on along the minus strand of JABFTP020000021.1, from coordinate 58,750,681 downwards.
TCTCACTATCAATAAATCAGCTCACAAAATATAATGAAATATGATACCTCGCTTCACTCCAGACTCTACCAGCAAAAGCAGTTTCCTACAAACAGCCAAAAGAAGAAATAAATGAACGTAATGAAATGTCGCCGCAGTCACAGATATCTGAAAACGATCAAACCTCTCCTCATAAAACAAAATCGGAAAAATAAAGATTGTTCGAATAGCTTCCACGTCTTATGGTCACGATATAGAAAACTCGTTATCGACAGGAAGTGTTCAGGCACACTTTTTGTCTGAAATATCTGAGAAAGAGAAGAGGCTGACTTTTCACACACAAAGTGGAATTCTCAGATATTTTATGAATGAAATTTAATGAAACATTTCATTATTATATAAACTCTAATAAATTATAATTCGGATAAATTTCTTCATTGAGAAGTGCATTTTCAGCTCTCCTTAAATTTGGTTTGGTCTCGTTTTTCCCATGTGCATATGTGGACCTCATTGAGGAGTACAGCAGTAATTTTTTAAAAAATTACTGAAATTGTCCAAATTTTAATTGGTTCACAAAATTTTCTTCAAAGCTCAATTTTCTTGGATTGAGTTTTTAACTCGAAAAACAAAACCAGAAATCATAAACAAAATATATTGTTCTCATTGTGAGTTATTATTGAGAGTTTATATAAAAATAGTTTTTGTAGTTGTTAAGCATTTTCCAACATCATTTGGCTGTTGTCTTCTTTTTAAACTAAATTAAAGTGATTTCCATTAACATCCCATAGCCTAATTTCAGAAGTTTCCGACAATTTCAAATTTGACATTCGAGTACATTTTCTAATTACTCTCTTACATTAGATATCGCTTTGTGTTTATGGACTATTTCTAAAAATCATTCATCAGTGAGACCTCCTGAAAATAGGGTATAAAATATGTACTGGGTGTTTTATACCCTGTTTTCTGGCGAAAATATATACTGGGTGTTCACAAACGAGTCTTCAACTCTGTCCTCATTCAACCAATACTTCTTTCTCTTCAAAAGCTCATTTGTAAAGCTTCAAGATGATGCCAAATATTAATTCCAAGATATTTGAAAAGAACATTATCAATTGTTTCTCCGACATTCTATTTCATTAAATACCCTCATACAACAGATGCATTGTTCCAATGATTTGATCTCATTCAAGATCATACAAAAGAAAAAATTTATCACGATCAAAATTGCAAGAGTAGCCATTTTAATTCAAGATGAAATAACTCGATTGAGCTGCAATTTCAAATCTCCTAAACCTCTATATAGTTTGAATAAAATTGCTCTGTATTCTTGTGAATTGGGTGGTACTACTTGGAATTATAATGATTTCGATAGATATTTTTCAGAGTGAGACTTCGATTGATCGAAGCATTAGAATAATACAAGAAACATTTTATGGAATGAAGTGTAAGAGGGAAGATTAATAATGGCACATTCTTGATTTCACTATAATGGACCAACTCGATATTGAAAATGTGTTCGGTAAGAATATCCGAGCTAAAGGGCCCAATTGAAGGATCTGTTGATCGGGTTCATCAATTCATTTCAAATTTGGAATTAGATTATATAGATAGTGACATACAGTATGCAACTGTTCTCAGAGTGATACCACTTACTGTCATACCGAACATCAACTTCAGCTTTGGTATTTCAAAAATCATAGTGTACTCTTCGAATTTTCTTTTGATAAACGAGTTCTTTTTTCAAGCATCTTTCGTTAATATTTATCCTGTCCCAAATTAACCTCCATCGAACTATGATTTTGTTATCGAAATTTCAGGAATATGTTATTCTTTGCCAAACAAATATGACTAACATTTGAGTAAGATTATAACCTCTTTTTATTTAAAGAGAAATATGTTAGTCCTTATGTGGTTTCAGAAGAAAGGTATAAGACTCACTTGAATCGTATCTTAGAGATAGAAAAATAGTAGTCAAACTTGAGGGTTGCTTCTCTGAATCAGGAAATATCGATATGGGAGTGCCGCAGGGTTTCGTGCTAGGGCCACTGTTATTCCTGATCTTCATAAATGAAATGCCTGAATATGTTTCCGAGGGTGAAAAAATAATCTTTGCTGATGATACTTCTGTAGTGGTCCCAGCACGTAATCCGGTGGAACTGAAGCTCAAGGTAAAAAAAGTTATACAGGCCTTCACGAAATGGTGTAATACTAACAATTTGATATTGAATGTAGAAAAAACGGTTGTGATCAGTTTTAGGTTCAATAAAATATCCCAAAAGGTTAGACCCGTTGAATTTAATGGATGGAGCAGGTTCTTAGGTTTAGAGGTTGATGAATTCGTAAATTGGAATAATCATAAAGAGTATATCAGCAAAGAAATCAATTCTGGTTATTATACTTCAACCCCACTCAAACAAACAGTGGATCAACGGGGACTCATAAATGCATACTTCACTGTTATATACAGTCACCTTAACTATAACGTTCTTCTTTGGGATGACAGCTCACAGGGTAAGAGAAATTTCATCTCACAAAAAAGGCCATAAGATTGGTATTTAAGCTGTATAGCAGAGAAAGTTGCAAACCCTCTCTTATCAAACATCGGCTGCTAACCTCCCTTTGTATTTATATATATCGACTGCTTTTTCAGAAACTCTCACTATGTAGGAAACAAGAACTGCAGATTTGTTTGTTACCGATAAGCATTCACTAAGCAGGTTTGAAAAAGCTCCAATCTATGTCGGAAAGAAACTTTTCAATAAGCTTCCCTCGCGAATAGGGGACCTAAAACCTGAACAGTTCAAGTCTGGGTGAGGCAACTGCTGTTTAGTAAAGGCTACTATTCTGTACACAAATAATATAACTGTCTTCTTATTATGAAATAATTGATTCTACAGATTTATTTCAAAGTGTGAATTTCTATAACTACACTCTTTTGCAACATATGGTTATTCTGCAGCGAAGGGAAATTATCCGTGGTCGGTATAACACATTTGTTGTCATTTGTGTCTTCTTTTCATATATTCAGGCTGTTTGGTGTAAATGTTATAAATATTTCAGACGTTATGACCCAATTTGAATGAAAATTTGGAATTTGTTTCTAATTAATAGTTTCAAACTAAGCCATTAAAAATATTTCTCTCGTAAAGTATGTCAAAGCAATATCACGTACATCACCAGAATGAAAATCTGAATTCCTATTCGTAAATTACATAGAAAAGGGTTATTGCTTTCTTTATGAAAATTTATTCAAATTTAGTGAATGCATCATTGAAATGAAAATCTGAATGTATATTCGTTAACTATAAAGACCACTACACAAAACTCATTTTACCACACCTTCATATATGTATGGATGCTGAATTGAATCTTGAATCTTCTTAACAAACAAAAACTAACTAAAATACGTATGCCTACATGTTAATCGTCTACGTTAACATTGTCTTTCAAATAAGTTATACTGAATTTTGTACGGACAATGTGAGGATCGAAGTTACCAAATATTATCAGGATCTAAACGCTAATTGAGATAGGAACTAGCAGCAAGCGTATTTATAGAACTTTCTTTAGTAACAAAGTTACGTTCACCAAATATGGAGTATTCAATCGATTTAAGATGTAGGAGCAAATGAAAACCCAAAGCCCAAAGGGCAAAATCACTTTCAAACCCGTTTTCTCGGTAAATATCTAGTTCGATCTCATTTCTTCAATGAAAGATTTGTTTTAAATTTACCAAAAATATTCTACCAACTATCTCAAATGAAAGAGTTATTTGAGGCGTTTATTAACACGAAGATGAAGGTCTCCCTCATTTCGAGATTTATATTATATATTTAAACAATATTTATGCCGACAGGTAGATTGGTCGTGGTAGACCCATATCTTGGACACCACGATCAACGGATTTGAATCCTATTCAAAATTTTGTGCGGCATTATGTGAAATATGATGTAAACACAGTGGAAAGAAGTCTCTTGAAATCATTTGATTCAACGAATTTCGAAGTGTTATGAGAGATTAGGAAATGTGTGACTAATTCAGATCTAATGCAAAAGCAAGCAAATGCAAAAACAGCATGATAGAGCATTCAAAACAGAGGAAGCCACTTCGAAAATTTGGTTTGAAAGTATTCTTGATAAAGGTCAGAGTCAATGTTGAATTTTAGTCTTTCAAATGTACATAGAATCGAAAATATGTGGAAAATAATGCCACATATTCAATTTTATCTCCATAAATAACTGTAGTTGTGATGAAAGGGAGTTTTGGTCACTTAATAATGTACAGGGTGTTATTCAGCATATAAAAATACAATAATTTTTGTGTACCGCCCTGTCTTACAATAAAGCTTAGTGTGGGACATACAAAGAGCATTAAAACTTGACATTTTTATTCAAACCGATCATGAATCTAGGTTTTTACCGCATGGTGATGTTGGGACTTTTTGCTCTAGATTGCGCTCTTTTCAAATTCGAATTAATCTTTACAGAAATCTAACGGTAAAAATGGGATTCAAATGAACTCAAACAGCAGTTTATATAGTCTTCGGATATAAGTCCAGATATCTTCAAGGGATGAACAGAGTATTGCTTTAATATTTGGCAGTAAAATGATGAGATTTCGTCCTTGGAAGAAACTGTGAACGGACAATTTAAAAACTATTAGCAAGAAACAAATCTTGAAAGCGTCATTCAAATTAACTAATCTGTTGAAGAGTAATGAAGTTTAAAATATCTTCTTCATTTACACAATTTACAACTGCCTGCATATTAGAGGCAGATGAGAAGGAATGTATCATGCCGACTCCCCTAGGATAATTTTTACGACAAGTGAAAATTTTTCTCTCTTCTGCAGAATCACCCTTTATATCCGCGCAAGCGCCAATTGATTCAACCGATAAGATGAGTTGGCTGGCAGAATATCGAGTGAAATGTAGATGCGCATGTTTCATCCATTCCCAATTTCTTCGTTTTCTCTTCAAGTTTTAAATAATTCCGTAAATCTCGGGATTTTCCAATTTGAATTCCGAAATTTTCAGGACTGAAATACTTTCGGTATACTGGAATCCAATCATCTAGCACAGGTGCATATCAGGAGTGGTACATCAGATCCTATGATATAAAAATATAACTATCTATCAAAAAAGATAAATACACATAAATTCATGATGATAAGGTATGCACTCATTTTGAATATCGCCTTTTCGAAGAAATAACTGTTTTCCTTCGAGAACCTATTAGCAAGAATCTTCAGCGAACAAAACACTAGGAAATTCATTCAATTTGTTTTCGTCGTTGATATAATACCCAGTATTGAGCCTAGAAGCACACCAGTATTGATTAGTTTATTATCTAACATACTTCTATCGGTATACATATGTATGAGTTCAGGTTAAAAATAAATTGTTTTTTAGGAAAAGTTGGTCCGCATTATTTCCATAATAAGGAGTGAATAGTGAACGTAGACGAACATTTTCTTAGATAGTGTTTTCAAGTAGACCACTTAAAATTCCATTGCTATTTCAACGGATCCAATTAACGCGTTTTCTTCAGTGTATTAACATAGTCAAAAAACATTTAAGATCTGAAATTATGAGAGATGATGTAGATTACCTAATCATCTCCTGATACTGCTAAGATCAATGGCGAGATTGTTGAAAAAAGATTATTGTTGAAGGTCTATGTATCTTGGACAGTATCAAATATCCAGTGTTCCAGTTCTAGAGAGAATGTGATTAAAATATTACAATCAGAAGAAAAATAGGTCACTTATTTAGATCAGCAGTTTTCGTTAGGCTAGAGCGTCTATTAATTAAATATATATATTTATGAATAATTCATCTATTTCTCTAGGAAAATATTAAATTCAGCGACAGAAAATCCATTAGTGTTAGATTCATCTGGAACAAGCTTCAGAAAAAACTTGTTCAAACCGAATTAGTTGTCATCTGTGTTCTGGATGCTTTTCATGGCTCGTTTGAAGACCATTCATCGTTTCGATTCATAAATTTTTAATGGCTCTGAGAGGCGATATTCTACCCGAATAGATGAAAACAGAAACTGAGCAGACTTAATGATGTCTCAGACCTAATATCAACGCTCTGGCCACCCCTTGTGTATCGATGAATACGAAGCATAGGAGTTTTTGTTATCTGTTAGACGTTGAAATAACTGCCGAAAGAAATAAAAAATTAAAAGAGTTTTGTTACGAAAATTGATGTCGATGTTTTGGAAATTTCGATTCGTTGATATTTTTATAACTGAATTAAATTGTAGCAGGATATTGGAATAAACACATATTCTTCAGCCAACTTTGTCTTCTTGAAATCTTCTAGACGGTGTTGACGATTTATTTTCTTCTTGAGCTATAATTTAGATCATAAATATTTCAGAAATTTTATCACCAAGGAGCTTAAGAATTCATGACTGAAATCATCTTAAAATCGAAACAATAGTGCAACCAACTTTTTCAATAATCACATCCAATTTTTTAAACTTTCGAATCTTCTGGTAAACATATCTGACCTTGATGATAATAAGAAATTGAAGTATGTATTATATATACTATCACAAGAGATTCATTCAAAATCAGGATTGCAATTTCGGTCTCTGGACCATTTTCAGTTGACAACAATAAATTGAACTGAAGTAAAAAATTCATACGTATATGAACAGGTAGATACAAAATTAATAAGAGTGCAAACAAGAGGTAATAAACTAATTATGATAAAGAAGGTATTATTTGAAGATTGCAAATAGGGACGCATAATCCGGGCTATACTGATCGTTCAGCAGATTATCTCTATGGGGGTTTTGTTGCAGTTTGAAAATTTCGATGGGTTCCAAGAAATCTAACTTTCTTCTGTATTCTGTGAATAATTTGAAGTTGATCTATGGGTGGAAAATGATGGCCGTTTGCGATCCAATGTAAAGCGAGAGTAAATTAGTCGGTTTTCTGGTTATTGTAATTTGAATTATGCTTTCGTATCTTGTTTTGAATGAACGACCAGTTTGACCTATATGTATAGGCGCCTTCACAATCCATACAGCACAACTTGTAAACTCCAGTATTGTCAAATTTATGTTTTATTTTTACTATTTAAAATTCCTACATGAACTAATTGTGGAAGTGACAATAAGTATTATATATTCACAATTCTATACTTCATCTAATTAGTTAAAGCAAGTGAGATAACCGAATGATAGTTTTCTTCTCTTGTATGACAAGAAATAGTCGCACCAAAGTCTCATACAGGAAAGACCAAGTATCCAATTATTTATTATTATTAATACATTGGTTTTCAAGAAAGAATTTTAAACTACTACGTGAATTCATAAGAGACGCGATGTAATTGTAACATCCATAGCAACTTTCATCTCCTCACAGTCAACAGTATTTGAAATTAGTGAAATCTCAATAGCAAAACATATTATCCATTCAAACCCATCATGTTCACTTTCTTACTCAATTCGATGACGTTCGTTAATTGAAACTTTGTCATTTCTCAAATTACCTGAATATTTAGTTTGGTAGTTCATTTTCTTTCCTTTTAGTTTGAAATGTGATTTCAATATTTCTTCCATACATATTTGTATATAAGCATAAAAAGAATCAAATTATTGGTTTCAAATTGAAAGCATAAACCAATTCTAAGGGTATTCGAGTAATAACTTTGCATGTGTTAATTGATATAAATATGGTTAAACTTTGCTTTGTATATTACATTTTAGAAGATATGAGCTCTTTTTAAAATAGCCCAGTGTATATGATCAATTTTACTTAAACGCCCCTAAGAATAAGGTTAGTGATATAGGCTTAAAAGATATGGTCAATAGTGTCACGAGAAAAGCAAAAGAAAGTTTTATGGTGAGAAAATGAAAAACAGTATCCATCCAATCCATGGTTTTCTATCAAACGCAAAGATTACCTGATTATATGTAAGTCTTCATTTCTTCCGCACCGTATTTTCGTAGGCACCTATTATATGTATTATTATATTTTTCAAGTCACAATATCAAGCAATTCATTCTACTCCACCCGAACATCATGGAGTTATTGTTCTAGGATCCACTCGATATCACGGTCTTGGTATTTGAATCTGAATGAGGCTTTGTATAACTTAATTCTGAATCAAATAATACTGGATGAGTCAAACTATTGTCTATTGATAAAAAATTTGAGATTGTATCAATCGGTACTTTCAATGACAAAATTGTTTTGTAATAATCATTTTGTTGATGTATCTATCACCTTGCCAGTTTCATTCTTGCTATACTCGATATCGAATTATTTTCAGGGCACAACAAAAATATCACACAAATATTATATTGCGAATTGAGTAATTCTCAAATATGAGTTATATAATTTCCCAATATCTGCTTATTTCTACGGTGGTGAAAAACGGACGAGGAAATAAATTAGAACAGCTTCCTAATATTTAGAATCGAAATCGAAATCTGCGAACCGAGTGCGGAAAATGTATTACTCGTAAGTGATTTCGGCAAGCGTTCCGAGTTTCAAAACCGATATCATAGTAAATTAGATTACCTATATTTTCTGTGTTTACTTACAATATTTCACCGGGATTATTTTTTGCCTCGATTAATCGAAAAGTGTATTCAACTGAGTTGAGAAATTTCTCTCATTCAACTGTTTTTAGTAAATCACCTCAAAACATTCTCAACTGTAATTATTTTCAATTATACGGCGTTTAGTGATGAACAAATTTTGTTTTCACTTCTTCTAAAATTGATTCAACAAATATTGACTAATCTGCACTTTGCATCTTTGCATCTGACTTTTATGAAAAACATAGTCGTGGTTCATAAGTTTTGGCTTCATACTTCAAAAAAAAAGAAAAATGGGCTAGACTATCATAGTTGGTGGATTATGGAGATGAAAGTGTCTTTATCGTTCATAGTATATTGTTACATTTTAAACATGAAACGCCAGACTCCTCAACCCCATGATGAGAATATATTTGTCATGATCATGGATTAGTTGCAAGTGAATTGGTCAACTGGCGACGATGTCAATTATATCCATGCATGGATCTGTGTCAAAGTACATTTACTGCATATATAAACTTGGTCGTTCTCGATTAGGTGGTTGCTTGTACAGAAACTTCTCGTATTGCAATATTCTATGTTTCGTAAACAGTATATTATGTTTTTCATAATCGGAACGTATGTATTTTCTGAATTCGTTCTGCTTCGGATTCATTAAGCAAAATACATTATTAATATTAAAATCTGCTTTTTCTCATCAACATTCTGCTTAATCTAGCATTATTATCTTCTAGGTGATCAAGTATGCTGCCCAATTCCAATCTGCTTATTTTATTTTTTATGCCACCTATATTTCAGGGTTTTCTCAGTATCTTCATCGATTAGGTTAGATCTAACCTAATTCTTATACCCAAATTTTGTATCTAATTCAATAGCCTCTCAAGTTGTTGAAAATTATTTTGCTGACTCGTTAGTTAGTGATAGAATCTAGATTCTATTAGTTAACTTACATTATATTATATGTTAACCTTAGAAAATAAAGTGGAGTCATCTAGCTCGAACATAGGAAAACCGTGATATTCTTTCCGTCCTCTGAACCTTATCTCAAATCCAAAATGTCGACAAAGTTACCATTCTGAAATGTCATATATTGAACTACTGTAGAAAAAATATTCATGAGCATTGTTACAAGAAGAAATAATCGTGAATATAAATTTGAAAGTATTGTTGATTGATTTATTTTGTGAAAATCTATCTTAAATGGGTTAATCATACACTATATTTCATCAAATTTTCACTATTTATCGTTTAGGTATACGACGAGTTTCGAATATTATTTCATTTGCAAGTGATTATAGTACATTTTAGTTTTGGTATTTATTTATTTTATTAGTTTTATAATCTCCAAAAACTCCAGGAGGTTCAATTTCTTCCCATTATCACAGATATGTAGTATTTTTAGGTTTTCATAACTTTTAATATGATTTGTATATGCATAACATGCAGTACTTTCAGTGCCTTCGATTTTGTTCACTGCAGATTTCTTAAATTTATTCAGTTTGGCTTTTGAATTAAATGATAATTTTCTGGCATTTGAACTTTATAATAATTTTCCCATGTTAGGTTCGCTGGTGAAAGCAGTTTTGATATTTAATTTAAAAAACAATTCTTTGAAAATGCATAATTATTTTTCCAAATTCAATATAAAACTGCCTCTACGAGCTCACTTAATTTTGGAAAATTATCATTTAATTCAAAAGCCAAATTGATCAAATTCAAGAAATCTCGAGTCGAAAAAAATAGAATGAAGTGAATCCACTGTATGATATGTAGGCCAAACCGGTAGAGACTTTCAGACTAGTTTCAAAGAGCATACACATACAAACCAAAATTCTTCCGTTTTCGAACATACCAAAAATACAAATTATATTATAAGTTCTGAAAAACTGTCTATATATCTGTAATAAAGAAAAGAAATTCAACATCCTGGAGTGTTCATAAATCAAAAAAAATTTGAAGAAACCCACAATAGCAAATACTCCACAATCATTTAGATGGAAATAATCCCCATTACTTAATCTATAATAACCTGATCCCCGTCTAAGCATAGCAGTAATATGGATAGCGAAACAATAATATAGCATAATCACTTGAAAATGAAGTAATATTCCAAACTTGTCGTGTACATAAACAATGAATAGTGAAAATTTGATGAATTATAGTGTATAATTTACTCATTTAATATTAGTTTTTGATTATCTATTACGTACAAACGGCGGAATCAATTAACTATTTAAACTTATTATGACAGTTCCAAATTTTTTTGCAATGAGAATTCAGATAAATTATTTGATGTTTTACCTTAAGTTACAGTTTCTGTGCGAATATAGTGTCGTTTGTTATAAGGAAGCGACACTGCTATACCAAAGTTTTGAAAAATAACATGCAATCGTTATTTTGAAACAGATTACTAACGAGATATTCTATTATATAGAATCAAATTTATTGAGAATAATCAATGTGTTGCCGTTATTCTGTTCGCATAATTTGTAAAGTGGTAATCGAAGCATTTCGTTTGGGTCTTTTTTATATCAGAATCTTGATATAGCCCTAAAGGGAAATGTTCACCGGCGTCAAATCCTAAGAATGAGCCGACCATAATAAGTCAAATTGCAACGGCCATAGTTCAACGGAAGTCCATCAGCTTAGAAAGAGATATTCTTCCTTCAGCAAAGGACAGTTCACCATAATATCCATCGAAGTTATTTACAATTTCATGATATAACTTACCACGAAATTTTTAATCAAAAAAAACATACGCTAGTACACGATCATCTTTCAGATCACATCATACATTGAACCCATATCGGCCTTGACGTTCAATATTAATAAGGCGATGAGGATTTACAAATGACCACCAATGTTAATTTCGACGATAGAATATTCCATCGCCACTAATTTGAACTTCATCAGTACAAATTATTTTTCGGAAAACTGCGGAATTTTATCAAATTCCTGCTAGAAACCAATAATTTCGTTTCGTTTTGAAATCTCCTGGTTGCTGAAACTAGAATATACACATTTCATAAGATTTACCTATTTTTCTTGAGATTAGTGAGCGCTGATACCCCTGTGGCTCTTCAACTTTCTACTTAAAATCAATTGGTTAGGAACTGTATACTTGCTACATACATGTGTTATACTATACATGGAGAAATGCTTCGATATCCGCCTACAAAATCTCAGATTCGTTTCAAAGGGATTACATTCACAACTGTTTTTGTCATTTCAGTCAATTTTCGAAACATAGCAGAATGTTAACGCACCGTACTTTTATTTTCTCGAAGCAATTCGCGTCATTTTAATTAAGTTTGTTGTGGATAGCGTCAGATGTCTGAATTCTATAACGAAAAGCAATTAAAGAATTAAATATAGAGAAATTACATATGAATGTACCCTAAATAATAAAATATTCGACAGCCGGCTCGGTGGCATAGAGGATATGATGCTCGTACCCTGCGCAGAGTTATCTGGGTTCAATTTCCACAAAGTCGATGCGAATTTTCGAGTGTCCATCTTTCGGAGGAGATATAAAGCCGTCGGTCCTGTCTAACAGAGATGTGTTTGACATTAAAGATCCCTTCCCTCGACACGAGAGGGGTTCGGCAAAATTCCTGTGGTTGTGAGGTGAAAGAATTTTCCGGCATGTAATCAGCCGTAAAGAAGGAATAAAGCGCGTTAAAGGATCAAAAAAAAAAGTATATTCGACTCCACCGTAACTTCTTTGTGTGTTACATGAAATGCAATTCAATAACATGGATAATTTATAAAACTAGATTTGTTTCCAAGTTATATGATACATTCTGTCGGAAAAGTACCTGGAATTGGTCAAAGAAACACAAAATATTTATTTTCCATCCAGATTTTCTGTATCGCCTTCAAAGTAGGCCCCTTTCGGAATAATACATTCACGTCTTCTTCTTACTATGCCTTATCCTCACTGGTCGTTGACGATAATTTTGGCCCATATTACTCTATTTACTTGCAGCTCGAAATAGTTCCTGAGATGTTTTCCGGTCCATTGTCTAAGATTGGCTAGCTATGAGATTCGTCGTCTTCCAGGTCCCCTCTTACCGTCCATCTTTCCTTGCATGACCACATTGAGGATTTCATTGTTATCACTCAGCATTATATGCCCAAAGTATGCGAGTCTTCTCTCTTTAATTGTTCCCATAACCTCCCTATCTTTGTTTATGTGTTCTAGAACTATTTCATTCGTCACATGGTGTACCCAAGATAATCCAACATGCGACGATAGCACAACATCTCGAAGGCCTCTATCCTCTTACAAGCAGCATTAGTCAACGTCCAAGACTCCACATCATACAGCAATATATAGAACACATAGCACCTCAATAGACGACTTCTTATTTGTAAATTCTACTTAAGATTACATTAAACAGCTTTCATGTTGTTGAAGTTATTATTCAGATGCGCAACCAGATACTTTATGGATGTAACTGTTTCAATGGGAGAACCTCCAGCATAAAATTGTACGTGAGGTTATTTATGTTTGTTTATTATCATAATATATTTTCAATGAAATAAAATTAAAGTATTTAGATTTTCACTATATTAATAAAACTATGACCGGTTTCACCACACATATATATATATATATATATATATATATATATATATATATATATATATATATATATATATATATATATATATATATATATATATATATATATATATATATATATATATAAACTAATGAACAAAGTTATTCCTTATATATTAGTCTTATTTGCTACTTAATATTACAATAGGTACAAGAGGTACGTTGGAAAACCCATCGGAGTTGCTTACTTTATGAATTGAAAAGATTGAGTAAAGGAGAAGGATTTAGGTCTAATTGACTATTAAGTTACCTACCTGAATTCTTTTCTTTGTTGATCTCTAAAATTTCCAATAGAGTGAGTTTTTGTCTATTATTTTCATTGTGTAAAATTTTGAAATTATCATTAAAGTTATGGTTTTCATCGAGTAAGTGATTAGAATAATGAGAATCTGATAATTAAAACTACGTTTGTACTCGGATAATCTAACTTTGAAATTTCTGAAAGTTCTACCAATATAAATTTCATTACAATCCCCGCAAGACAGTTTATAAACACCGGATTTATTACTTTTATCAATTTCAGATTTGCAGTTTTTGATATGTCGGCCTAAAGAATTATCAGTTCGAAATGCTATATTGAAATTATAATGCGAGGGGAATGATTTTAATTTCAGACTAGGATTACCAATATAAGTTAAGCTGTTGTATTTTGTGTTAGCACTTGGAAATTCTTCCTGGATAGCTTTTTGAAATTTTTTGCGTGAAATCATGTTCTCTTTATATTGAAAATATGTATATCGATTTTCATCAAGTAACGACCTCTCCAATGAAATTATTATCATAACTTTCGTTTTGTTCGTATTAAGCCGCATGTTGTATTTTTCGCAAACTTGTACCACACTTTCAATAAGCCTTTGCACTCCATCACTTGCTTGCCTAAAGAACCGTATCGTCCGTGTATCTCAGATTGTTGATCAAAATACTATTCGAGGAAATGCCGTCCTCAGTCTCGCCATGAGCTTCCTTAAACAGTTTTTCCGAATAAACATCAAAATGCAGCGGGGACAACACACATTGCTGTCTGACGCCCCGACGAATCTCGAATCTCTGCGATTCCACTTCCTCCACTCGAACAAACGCCTTCTGCCAACAAATTATCCAATCATCAAAACGTTTTTCAAACGTTTTGTTCCGGAATCGTTTTCAATTCTTGCCGCGAATTCTCTTCTATGTATTTTATCAAATTAAAGTGGGTATCTTGAAAAGGTGGATAAAGAAAAGAGTCTGCCGGAGCCAAATCAGGTGAATACAGTGGTTGTCGGATGGCGTTTGTTGAGTTTTCGGTCAAAATTCTTTCACAATGATAACCTTTTGAGATGGTGCATTATCGTGGTGTGCTCTCCACAAATCTGCCCTTTTTCGACGAATTCGCTCTCTCAAACGCCGCATAACGTTCAGGTAATATTTTCTATTTGCCATATGATCTTCTGGCAAGAATTCCAAGTGCACAACGCCGTCGTAATCAAAGAAAACAGTCAATAATACCTTGATATTTGATCGACTTGGACGTGGGTTTTTGGGGTTCGGTTCAGTTTGAAGGTGCGATTCCGAACTTGTTGACTGCTTTCATGTCAAACTCATACATACATGTCTCAGCACGTTCTTTGGAGTGACGTCAGAATTGAATCCTAGCATGACTTCAGCAAGCCTCAAGCGATTCAGTTGTCGAAGAAAATTTATGTCTCTTGGAACTAGTCGAGCAGCAATGTGTTTCATGCCCTAACACTCGTTAAAATGAAACGAATTGCTTCGTGGGACACATAAAGTTCATTGCCTATCTCTCTCAAATTTAAATGATGGTTTTCAATTATCTTTTCCTCCAGTTTACCAATATAAGCTTCAGTTGAACGAGGCAAATATTCCACCACATCTCGGCTGTTGAATGCATTGTACCGCTTGTTTTTAAAAAAGTCGATTCACTGAAGCCTTCTGTAACATTGTCAGCGATTCAGCGCACGAAATTCTATTTGAAATACAAAATTTGAGACAAATTCTGTGTTCGATATTTTTATGATGCATTGTAAAAATCACAAAACACACTTGCGAGAACTGACAATATCGAGCACTGTAAACCAACTAAATTATAGATCGCCTACAAACGCAACATCAGTATAGAAAATCCCACCAGAAACATTCTGTAAAAACTAGCCAAGTCTCGATGGAGCTGCTTGTTTATCTCTAAAATGTAATTGAATCTGGACAAAGTCTTACCAAGTCTGAGGTTCCTCACTGCGATTTATTTATTATTATAGTTAATTTTGTCTGACTTGGACGTTGAACATTCTTTATACGTTAGTGGGTAGGTATAAGTCAATTTTGCTTACACGTAAAGTATATTATATATGTTGTAACTACCTATGTTTGTTAAACGAGATAATAGCCCATACTGGTATTGGTAATTAGACAAAACTGTCTCATTTAAGGCTTTTGTTGATTGTGAAACATATGCATTTAGCTTGACAATGCTGACTTCTGCTCCCTTCTTTTGAGAGCGTCAAATCGACCATCGATCTAACATAAAATAGACGTAAAGACGGACTTCTATCAATGATTAGTCCGTCTATACTGGAAATATTTTTTTATGCTGTTTGTATTTTGTTTCAGGCTCGTCCATACATAAGTATTATTGAAATACGCAGTTTTATCAAGCCTACAATTGACTTGTTATTCAATCAACGTTTTCCAAGTGACAATTTTCCATCGGCAATAGGTAGCGGTTCTGGGGACAGATTGGTGCAATGGTGTCATGAAGCACCTGGTTTTGTACCCTTGTGTACCTTTCAACGGCCAAGTCATACAACATACACTATAATAATAAAGAAATCTCAGTAGGGAACCTTGGACTTGGCACAACTTTGTCTAGATTTCATTACTTTTCATATAAAGGTAAACAAGCAATTCCATCGAGACTTGGCTAGTTTTTTACAGAATGTTTTTGGTGGAATGTCACTATTTGTTGCAGAAACGTGGGCATATTGATTTATTTTATCAGATGTTTTCATTTGACAATTTTTCTTCTTCTTTTACATTAGCAACAGTTTTTCGTATTGCCTATTCGCTATTTCTTTTTGTTAACTTGTAAGTATAAGTATAAAAGTCAGTCTAGTCTTATCCAGTTCTACTTTAATTTTATTTATATGTAAGCAACAAGCATCAATGTATCAGTCGAAATGATACGTCAAAGACTTCGTTCAAAGGGTTCATACAGGAGAAGGCCCTTGATAGTTCCAGTGCTAATCAGACAACAAAAAATTAACAGACTTAATCGGTGTATCGAGCACCAAAATTGGAATATTGATAATTGGCGACATGTTCTTTTTTCGGAGGAGACTAGAATTGGTGTTCGATTAGATGACCGCCGTATTCGGGTTTTGAGGCGTCGTTGAAGAGAAACTAGAATCCGAGTAGCAAGACTAATTCCGAAACACCAAGCCAGTGTGATGTTTTGGGGTGGCATTAGGATGGGAGGCAAAACAGATTTGATTTCGTTTCCTGTGAGTTTAACGGCTGAAATTTACGTGGACCTAAAGCTGGAGCCCATAGGGCGACTCTGGCGAGGTGCCCACGGTGAGAATTTCACTTTAATGCAAAATCATGCTTCTCCTCATACCAGCTACCTCGCGCGACATTATTTTGAAACAGAGGGAATCGTTTTTTTTGACTGGCCAGCTTGCTCTCCAGACCTAAATCCTATTGAACATTTATGGGATAATCTCAAGATAGAAATTAGATCGCGCCAAAATAATCCAAGCACAACACAACAGCAGGATGTTACTCAACAACAGTAGGTGATACGAGAGTGTCCAAAACAAAAAAGAACGAGATGAAATAATTGTAACCACCATCACTCAGATATACTCCACACAAAACGGTGCAAGTAGGACTGGTATGGATATAAGTGACGATTCTACTGTGGGCAATAATAAGATAACACATTCAGTAAATGCATTGTTATTATTCACTATTATCTTAACAAAACTAATGAATATTCTTCTTCTTGATGTGCCTTCTTCTTATGAAGGTTGGTGATCCAGATGACTATCTGAATTTCAAAGTCTTCTGGGCGAAAAATGTCTGTTGATGTGCAACCTATTCACCTACGAAGATCTTTCAGCCAGTCGTTCTGGCGCCTTCCAACCCATCTCTTTCCCTGGACTTTTCATTGGAAAATAAATTTTAATCTTTCGTATTTCTCGCCTGTCATAACGTGACCCAGGTACAATATCTTCCGTTTTTCTACAGTGTGTGAAAATTCTTTTTCTTAGTTTACTCTTTTCGGGACCTCAATGTTCGTTACTCTGTGTTTCCATGGTATTTTCAGTATTCTTCTGCAAAGGCATAAATGCGCCTCTCCATACCCGGATCAAGAGTCCAAGACTCGCATCCGTATAAAAGATCCGAGAACACCTAATACCTTATTATCCGCATTTTGAACTCCAGGTTGATATCTGTTCTGGTGAAGAAATTTTTCATTTTCATGAAAGTTTTTCTGGCCTACTCGAATCGTGATCTGATTACCATTTTTAAGTCGCACAGATCGTTTATGCGTGTGCCTAGGTACCTGTAGGAGGCCACCTGTTCAACACTGCTCCCCCTAATGGGTAGGAGCTCGACCTCCCTCGGTTTGACAATACTATTAGTTTGGTTTTGGGGACATTTAGAGAGTGACCAATAGCTGGCTATATTCAGTAATGCGGTTTATCATGTGTTGCAGTTCGTCAATGCTACTGGAAATTACCACGGTGTTAGTTGCGTATTTTATGTTGTTTATATTGTAAATGAGATGAAAAACACAAGGTTTAACTTTAATCTACACTTTATTTGAAAAAAATTCGACGACATTTCGCTGACACAGCAGCTTTATCAAGAATGACAAACAGAATGAAGAGTACGGTATTATAAACAAATGGTAGAACAAGTTGAATGAATAACAGGAAAAACCCACACCGAGCCATTGTACAGTTAGTATGAAGGGTAATTAAAAAGTAATTAAACAAGTTAAGTAGGGGTGAATAATTCACATCTACCTGCTCAAATGTTTATATTGTATCCATTAATTTTGATACCACTGATTTCACCATATAACGCTTCTTGAAATACTGCCTCCGAGTATATATTAAATAAATTAGGCAACAGAGTACAGCCCTGCCGGATTCCTTTTTTGATTGATATTGTTTCAGATTTAATATGATATACCGTAACATCTACAGTTTAATTCCATTATAATTCAGCTTTGATGTGGAGGTCTTTCTTGCCTATGCCTGTAGTTCTAAGAATTTCTAATAACTTCAGATGTTTTACGTAGTTTATAGCTTTGCTATAATCGATGAAATAAGCATATATATCAACATACATGTCACGACATCTCTGTGTGAGGACATTTACAGAATATCGTGCCTCATGTGTTTCTCTTTATGATACCAAATTGCATATCATCTACTTGGCTTCATATTTTCAATATATTCTTGTGTGAATGATTGTCAGAAATACCCTGAGTGCATGGGATATTAGACTAATCATCCGATAGTCATCGCAGTGTGAGGTATTTGACATTTTTGCAAAGTAACGGAAGTTCATTTTAGCCAGTCAGAAGGTATTTTTCCAGAAGATTACTTCGTTTCTTATTATATTTGGACCTGTTTTTAAATCTTCAAAATTCACTCCTGCATTTGGCCTATCATCTTCGAAAAGTGTTTTATATATTTTTCCCTCTTGATCTCGTCTTCATTCAATCATTTAATTTTTCATGTTTTTCAGAATCGCTGCGCGTCTCCAGTAATCCAGTATATTCCTTAATTTTTTTGTGCACATTGTAGGAATTGTTTTTCTTGAAGCGTCTCAATTTTACTGCATTTTTCTGATAGTCATATTCCTCTGACTTATCTCCCCCTTATGCGTATGTTTTTGTTGAGTTCTCTGTATTTCATTTCATTTCTTTCAAATTGTCGTCTGGTATTCATGGACTCTGATATTTCCGGTGTCATTCATTCTTGTTTTTTATTGTTCTTTTTATATCCTTCATCGTTTTTCTGGATATCTCTTATAACGCCTCTAATGTTGTTTCATCTAGTTTCTAGATCTGGTTCATCTATTTCATCAATTCGTTTCATTTTGTTTTCTATGCTTGTTTGTACTTGTCTTTTATAACTGGTTCTTTTAATTTTCTTACCCCTATTTTTTGGTTGATGCTTGGTTTGACAGTTTTTATGAAACGCAGAATTTTCATTGTCATGATATATGTCTACAAAGAAGAAATCGATTTGAATTCTTATAATCCTATCCTATCCATCCCCAGGCTGAAGCTTGCAAAACGTGTTTGAGATGATTTCCGTGTAAAATTCCACCAGTCTATCTTGCGAAGACCATATCTACCCACAGTGCCCCTTTTGACTCTTTGTCCGACTTTAGCATTGTAGTCACCCATAACTAAGGTGATTTCTCCCTTTTTAGTGGTTTTGAGAGCTTTATCCAGATTGATGTGAGAAAGTTTTTCTCGGGTTTGTCGCTTGAATATATTTGAATGATGTTGAGTATCCTGTGGGTAGTTTGCAGTTTCAGTACCACAACTCTATCATCCAGGGACACAAAAGCTATAACCAATTCAGCTACCTGCAATGACACCAGCACAGCCACACTGTATTTGTGATCGACATCCACTCTTCCAGAGGAGTGAATGTGCTTATGTGTAGTACTCTGTTGTCCGGATCCGGGCCACCTAACCTCACTCAGACCAAGTATATCGATGTTCATTCTAATCATCTCTTCTTCAACATTTCGAAACTTTTCTGTCACGTATAAACTCCGTATATTCCAGGTGGCAATTCGTAAAGCTCTGTTGTATATATTTATTTTCTCAGCATTGTTGACAATGGCATGCGACGGGGGGGATTCTTAGCACCCCCTCCTCATTCGATAGGGGCCCCGGACTGAGCGCATGGTTCTGATGATCGTTAGCGATTGGATAAATTGGAAATTCATAATATAGTAGGAGTTCCGTTTCCTTTCTATATCGCATTACGGTAACCATAAGAGTTGTGGCAACCACGCTTTCCGTTATCTATTACTGCACCACTTCGAAGTCATTTTTCCCTAGCCTAGTGTTGATAAAACTGCTGCCCCTTATTAATGATGTGCGCTAGTTTTGGTCCGCCCTGGGTATTTGATTTCCCCGGTTAGGTCAGGTTAGATTTCCTGCCATATCTGGCGGGCTTTCACCTAGCCGCCGCCTTGGGAGGCGCCCAATGGGGGACTAGCAACCCCACGCGGGGAATTAAAAAATTGTTTTGCTATTTGATTTCCTTTGATAAAAATAATGAAATTTCCTCAGTTTAAGTTATCCGTCTTTTTCCCATACTCCATACTATATAGATTGTTGGTAACATTCAAAGCATCATTTCAAGGATATTAAGATAAATTGAAACAAATAAGCAGCCGGACATCTTCCCGATTCCCTTAGTTATAATATATTTTGTTCCAACAGGATATTAATTTATTTGAGACGAAGTTACCTCATGTATTTATTCAAAATATTTTATTCATTTCTCCTAATCGTTTCATGAATTAGCTAAAAGAAATTACGGTCCTGCATTTCTTATATGGTGAATGCATGGATTTGGTTTAATTTCTGTACTACGAAGAGGACGAGGATGAATAATACATCCGATAGTTAAAGTTGAAATAAAAACAGGAGCCACTCAAAAAGGGATAGAAACTATTTAATCGAATTTTCCAACATAATAAAGATACACGATCCTTTCGATTAAAGTAATTACATGTGCGATGAATGTACAATCCAACTTATATTTTTTATAATTATTGAAACTTATTCAATTAATCAATTATTGAGAGATAATTCAACGGATTTCCTACTCCAGATATATGAGTCGGCAATTTTGATTTACTACATAATGCGTCGTAACTTCAAAACGACCGTAATAAAAATATGATTGCGGATTTGTCTTAAATTGATTCGATACTTATGAAACCTGTGTTTCGAAGTACCATATATTTTCAGAATAATTCACTGACGAAATATTTTGAGTGTTCAATATTGTTTGTTAAAATCCGGAAACGAAAGGCAGTTGATTGTGAAATCTATTCCTGATTTAATTATTATTATTATCCTTGGACCATAATTTTGGGCTAATATAAATTCAGTTTCTATAAGAAATACTGAAAGTTCAAAGAAAATTAAATTACACAGGAGCGTCAGGCGTTGTGAAAAATTTGAATAAATAATTTATTTGCATAGTGTGCTGTTGGGCTGAGGCTTATTACAATAAAATATGGAAAACATCGTCTATTGTGGATAGGAAGGGCGTTATTACGATAATTCAATATTTTTTGTTGGAAGTGGTGAACGCTTCTCAGTTTTATTTTTGTCTAACCTCTCAATTTTCGTTTTGAATCACTTGAAGACACATTTATGGTTTTCGAACTAACTTCTGAAATTGTTAGAAACTTGTTTGTACTCTAGTGACTCTCAATTGTGTGAAAACTGTGATGGTTGTAAAGTCATAATAATTATAGAAAAAAAAAATAATACCCCGTTATTGCTGCAGTACTATGGGCATTAATTTAGGTGAAGGAATGTTGTGTTTGATTGGAATGTTCATTTTAATCCTTTCATTTCCTATAATTACGCAACGAAACCACTATTTCACTATTTCAGCCACGAATTTTCAGTGGTTCTATATTGAAACCAGCTCTTCTAGTGTATTACCTATGAAATGCATACATATGTTGTGTAGAATTTCTGTTAAAAAATCACCTGCCTCATTCAGAGTCAGGAGTTCAATGAGCATTGTGAAATGTTTGTGTTAATTTTCGTGAGAAATCTTATATTTTGATATATTTTTTCATTAGAAAATCATTTTAAAACGGCTGGTGAGATTGAACATTATTCGCTACAATTGTCTCCACCTTTGAAACATTAAATTTGAGGTGGATATTCAAAGTAACGAATTTTCAGAGATACGTACTTCAAAAGGAACTCCTATAAGATCACTCCGTTGTCCGTACACCTATGCGTCCTTACGTCTGACGGTCGTTTTGTCTGTCTGTCAAGACACTTTTTTTAGAATCATATGCAGGTGTTGAATTTGATTTTCTTAAATTTTACCCAAAATTTTCATTAAGGTAACAAGAAATTAGAATTATTAGAATTCGCAGAACGTTAATCAGCTCACTCACATAATTTACCAATACTTTACGACCAGCTTGATTTCCATTTGGTTCCACTTCTCTGGTCTATTTCTTAGGAATGAATGACATTGTTTTATTTTAAATTCCTTTCAGTTCTTGAAAATGAGATAAAACCTGAAACATGACAAACCTCTATTTATTCATTATATTTGTGAAACAAGTGTTTTTCCTTCAATTGTTTCACTATATATGTTAAAGTTTTCTAAGAATATATTTCCGTCAAATATAGTACATAGTATCTTTCTTCATCTCGAAATTTCTTTTAATGGTAATCTAAGGTTCAATGTTTCTATAAATGATAGATCTCGGGGACTATTTCCGGCGTGCACGCATTTTACACACGAACGAACTCTTGACAAAAAAGTTTCAATTCCAAAATATCCCACCAAAAGCAAAATATTCTGTTCACGAATTCAGTATTCTAAGATATTTGAGTTCAGAGTGAAATATTACATCCCTAATTCTAATATAACTTCTTCGAGCATTCAGTGCTTCATTTGCCTAAACACTGCAGCTCTACTATTATCAGTGAACACGAGTATGAGAACGAGCCGTGTTGATGATGCACTATTCGCCAAAATATAAGGACTTAATTTTGGGAGTTGTAATTATGGAGACATTAATCATAGACAATGTAATATTAGCTTGTTCAACCACTTTCTAGGCTCATTCGTTATCAACATCGTTAATGTATAACGGAGATAATTTCATGTTTTTCAACTTATTCGGAATTGCATTGGCAGAACAACCTTTCGATTTGTTGCACACTCTTCCGGTATAAATATAGATTTTCAAATTCAATAGACGAGAGAATTCAGCATATCAGGATCTAATGATGCCTTATGCGATTTCGCTTTCTCTTTTTCTGGTGCAATTGTATATCTCCTTCGTAATAATGTGGTTTGCAATGAGATCTTTCTGGTAACAAATAAATTGATGACGTAAATTCTTTTACCGTCGTTGGATTTTCTTGTACCTTATTAGCCGATTGTCATTGATCCAATGGTCACTATTTTTTGGGTATATATATGATCAATAAAACATTGTGTGGACTCACATCCAAATCAGGGATTGACTTGAATGAATGAGATTCGAAGACTAAAAGAAGATATACTGATGAAGTTGATAAGAATAAACCCCTCTCACTCTTCCTCACTGTCTTGAACGGTACCAGATTTCATGTGCTTCAACCAAAAATGTACTTCTCTAATGAAACTTCTCTTTAGATTGTCTTGCTATTATTCATGCTTGGCCTGTTTTGAAGTAAGACAATATAACATTCCTTTTGGCGAAGATAAATAGCTACAGTCGAGAATTTTCGTCTATAAATCTTGAGTGGTTGAATTGCTCAGGTAAGATAATAATTTCCTCTTAATTAACGATTTAATAATAAACCATCGAATTACAAATGAAGAAATTTAAACTAGAATCCTGTACACTGTGAGATTTCTCATATACACATATGACTAGAAAATATTTTAGCACAAACAAGAGATGGCGCTAGCGCCTCCGACAGAGACCGAATGTTTTTTGTTCTAATTTTAAAATGGCGTCTTCCTGAACTCTAGAAAAGTAACAAGAGCGAAGATGACCAATCACGGACATGATGCCTTTCTGACAGAAAAATAGATATAGTCGTAAAAAAGAGAGCAGACTGAAAAACAGTACAACGTCTGAGGCGATTTGAATATCAACCAAGTGAATTTATAATGTCCCATGTAGTAACATTTTCATATGGTTGAGCTTTCTATTAAGAGGGTGCCAGGTTTCCTTATGATCGTTCAGAAAATACTACAAAAATGTGAGTTAACACCGTGAAAACCAAATCTAAATTGTCTGTTTAATTATAGTTTTTGCTGAATCCTGGATTATACAATCATACTCCTGAAAATAGAGAGTTTTGTTTCGTCATAACGAGTTATATAATAGTGTGTTCACCAGAATCTTCCTCAGGCGACTACCATTCGTTTCCTAACTTCTAAATGGTTGTAATTTAATATTTGGCTCTATGACAGCAATTTTGGTGGCACATCTGTATGCCTCTTTAAAAATTCATTTCGAGGATCTTACATTTCTCAAAGAACTGAACAGTTTGCACTATATCAAGTAGCATTATTCAAAATTTCAGAAGTATCAACTAATACTCGATGAGAAATTTTTTTTCGTTCATTCATCAATATTATTGGTGATACCGTGGTGAGTTTGTTTTTAATGTAAAGTGGGATGCGGGCAACCTTTTCTACGCCCGTCCTTCCTAGCCCATATAGGCCGTGGATTTGTCATATATGACATTTTTCCAACAGAGAGTTTGATAATCAGATAAGCGAGACAAGTTTATAATATAGGGATATTACAAATCCTAAAAGATTCTTTGCTTCGATTCATATTCTCAAAGTATTTAAATGTGATATTACGGAAAATATATCAAGAGAAAAAGTAGGGAGTAATTTTCTATTATAATAAATATGAAAACGTCCAATATTTCGGTCTTCAGTATTCGACCATCTACCATCCAAGCATACATTCAATTATCTCTGGGTTCTGTTAACTCCAATTCATGAACAAGTTATCAAACAATTACGGAAATATATACAAACTTAGTTAAACTTTGTAGGTTAGTTCGGGGCTATTCGCCATGCACACTTAAAAACACTTATTATCAACCAAGATGAATATGCATCCAATATCTGAATCTAAAAGACCCTTCAAAGTTAAAATTAACTGAGATGGAGAAATCGCATATCCTGAATGGGTGGATAATTTTTCTTCTAATGCAAACCCGATTGAAATAATCAAAGGTTAGTCCATATAACTGGATTTATGTTGATTTAGCTACAAAAAAACGATGATACAGTTATATAAAATGAAATGAAATACACTAAGAATTCAATTCGAGATAATCTCTACCTGTTGCCGATGTAGTTGTTTCTAAGAATTCGGTCTCATTTCGCGCTTATTTTCGGATGTTATTCTTCAAATGCATGGAATTGTTGAATGAATGAAATATTCTCTAAAAATTGCAAGCCATCATATTCTCGTGAGGAAATTGAAAATAAATTTTACTCGAGATTCTTTTAGGATGATGAATAAAATGAAGACAATCTGGGTCATATACTTCGAGAAAAGTGTATTTTTTTTAGAATTTAAATTTAAATCCTCTTTTACGAATTTCTTCGGTTGATACTCTTTCGAATGAAATGAATGAAATCTAGGTTAGATCTAGGGTATTTGCGTATAAATTACAAGCAAAAGAGTTAGAGCTCGGGGATAAATTTGTTTCTTTTTAGTTGTTGAGTATCATTCTGCAAAGGTGTGGAGTGCACAAATTATTTCAAAATTTAATTGCACTCCAATCTAATAAACTATTCAGTCGTTAGTATATATTGTGAATATTACTTACGTTTAAATGACAATAACCTTGAAATTTTTTCATTTAAATATTAATATTTTCGTTACATTTTAGACTCATAATTTTTGGAATATGACCTCACAGTTCAAGAATATATGAAAACATATGTTCAATGGGAAATATAAGGACCCCAAATTTATTGAATATTTCTGCGAATGATGACGTATTTCGAGATTGTTTCTGAAATCATTGTCGACTAAAACATAAATTAATTTATTGACTCATATGATTATTTACTACAGTTCCGTCCTTTGCAGTGATGCGACAGTGCGTATTCAGGTTGTTCCATCTCAAACTATCCACCTTGTATATTACTTATCCTGTTGGGATAGGTAAAATTAGTGAAAACATGTCGACTGTTTTTGGTTGGAGGACATCTATTGATGTATATTTGAAACATCAACGGGCAACCCTTTACGAGATGGCGCTTCAATCCCTTAAAATCAAATAGAGTAAATGAGTCGAGCGATATCTCATTTAAAAGCTCATGAAACCTTCTTTACAACGAAGTATTTAAGAAGTTATTATGATGAAATTTTTCACAATGAATCATTCTTTTTCTGAGAAGAGCAAGCTCGAATATGCGACTAATTTCAAGATTATTGAAGGCAAGACTTTCGCGGGTAGTTAGCTCCTGCTCCCATTTAGAAGAGTATACAAACCAAAATTTTTCCATGGAGTACATTATTCCTCCATTCCTCATGAATATTTTCTGTTTTTCAATGAATTATACAACTAACAAATACAAATAATTCAGGTATTCGTAGATTAATTCCTCCGAAGTACAATAAGATCTACATAATACACACTGGACATTCCTTGTTATGGAAATGAAGAACATTTAATTGCTTCCACGAGAAGTATACAAGTTTCAACTTTTAAGAACCTCAGTCATACTTTCTCTTCTACTAAGATTTGGAAATCTGCACGCAAAGAAAACAATTCAACCACAATCGAATCATTTAGTGAGTATAATTGCAGCGAAGATGAAATCAAATATTTTTTATTCTTTTGCCAACACGATTTCAAAAACACGACCGAAACTGGTAGTGTTTTAGTTTAGTGGAAAATATAAAATATATTTTATTTCATTTTCGTTGACAAAGAAATTTCCATAAAATAAATAAAGCATAAATATTACTCACAAGTATAATTGCCACCTGAGGAATGATCAGACCTAGTTTCAAATATTCTGATCATTTCCAATTGTCAAATAATCCTAAAAATGACTTACTTTCCCACTGATAAATTACTTCAGAGCAATGGTCCTCGAATTTATTTTCTAAAGAGCCAAATATAAACATTACAACTATTAGAAAAAATGGGATTCAAATCTACTTGTTCAGTTTACTCGTAGTACACTAGATAAAACTAAATGTTTTACTTGGTGAACTCATTAATGTGAACAATGTGCTTGCATCTCCTTGAAAGTTTGAGTAAACCAGGTTTGTATGTTGTTGTTTTTAATTTTAGGCATGATTTTTCTTATCAATAAGGACTTCTCAGTTTACTCTTGATAAAATTCAAGCTTGAAAAAAAGAATGTTCGCATGTATATGTAAAATAAAATGGAAAGTATTGCGAATTCGAGCTTTTTCAGCTGATCGTAGGAGTCAGGAATACTCTTTCAAGCGTTGAAAACGATCATGTATTCCTTCTCCAGTTCATTCAACGCAGACTAATTGTAATTTGGACTAAGATCACATTTTTCCTAATTTTTCCATTTCAACACGAAGACCTTGGAATTTCGAGAGCCATATCTCCTGGTTTCTTAAATTTAGCAATTGTATTTCAAAGCTATCAATGTCAATTTCACAAGGAGAATTATTCAACTTGGTTATCGTAGCATTCAAAGGGCCTCTAACAAATTTTGAAGTTGTTATGTTGTTATTGGTTTCCTGAAACCTGCTGAGAAAAGCTTCCTTCATATTTCAAATTGTTGTCTCAAAATAATATCTATCAATAGAGGAACTATTTTCTCGGCGAAGTTTCAGCCGGCTAGAAATGTGAAACGATGTTTCTCTTTCAAAATCCTGAGCAGAAAGGAATAATTTGTTTTCGAATGTTATAATTTCTTCTTCAAAAATATTAAGTTAATATTAAGTCCAAGATAACCTACTCACCTTGTTATGAAGCAGAAGATGAGCGTACTCACTCTCCATTTCGAATAAAAATGCTTTGAATTGGCGATGATTAAGAGCTTTAGCTGAAATGAAGTCGATAATGGTAATCAACCACTAATTCCATAACCTTACTAATTTCATGGAAAAATTTGTAAGGTATGTAAAATAAGGTTTGCACACAAAGCACTTCTTGGTAAATGATACAATGTGAAACAAGTATGTCGTGATTAATTTTCTCTTTCAAAATACCAATAACCCATTTTCTTACGATGGTCAAACTTTCGGCCCAATCTGTTGAAATCGACACAATTTTATCGTAGGGAACATTATGTTTAACCAAATACTCATTAAAGCATTTACGATATCTTCTCCACGCGTCTGTACCGTTTATGTCACAAGACCCGTCAAGTGCTATTGATAAAGCCGAAACTATTTTATATTTTTGAAATCTTGAATAATATTCCAAAACATTTCAATTATTCTATAATTAATAGTTTTGATAGACAACGATAACTCTACATTTCTTTTCAGAATATCTGCTTTGATCTTAAAATCCTCAAACAGCTCTTCGGATGCATTCATAAAACAATTTTTTATGTATTCGACGTCTGTGTACAGTTTTTCTTCTTGGCTGAAAACAAAACTTGTCATATTATTATTGCTGGAAGTTTGCAGAAGTTGATGACTCTTGACTCTTCTGAAGTTCCTCAACTGTTTGCTTCCTTGCATCACCGAGAGGATATTTAGTGCCAATTGACGCGTTCTTTCTTGTGAAGTGTCTCCCTAAATTTGGCTTCTTGTTATTCGCGTTATTTCTTTTTACAAATGAGACTTGTTGGAAGTCCATTCAAGTTTTTTGAATAAATGCAAAATTCTCGATCCACTCAACTCTGAACTCGCGGTTTTCATCTTTCATTTTTCTTTCCTTTTTTGGTAACCATGATAATTGGGGTTCCTATAAAAATTTTCCAAGTATTTTTTCTTTTGAAGCCATGACTACAAAATTATTATCATTGACGACAATGAAAAATTTGGGAAAATCTTTTTAACAATACTATTTTATTTGTATATGTACCTGCACTTGAAATAAATGAATATTAACTTTCCGTATGAGCAAAAATGGAAGAGAACTTCTAACATTTGGACAAATAGGAGTTATTTAAAACTCGATCACAAATTTTGTACCAAAACAAAAAATATACAAGCTGGTGTAAAAAAATCGTATAAAACTACCAGAATGCTCGTCTGGAATGCCATTTTGTACCCCCACTGATTTAGAAAAAGTATGCGCTCCATGCTTGTGCTACCTTTGTATCACATCGGAGTATGCCGAAAACATAAGAAAAATTTCACCCCGTACCTTGTACATGGTTTGTATTTACGTTCACGAAAACAAATATAATTAAACTTACCTATCTTTACAATAGAAGAAAATTTCAATTACCTACCTATCTTTTAACTTGAACAAAAAATTATATATGTTCTCGATTTATAGAAATTTAATTTCTCGAAATAGGTTTGAATATTTTTCCTACCAAGTTCTTCTTTAAAGAAAATATTATTGAGCGTGGATGTTGAAGCCGCACTTGAGTAGCCAAAGAGCCACATGCGGCTGTAGAGCCGCACTTTGCCGACCAATGCCCAAGAGAATCAATATAGGTTACCAATGTACTTGTAGAAAATTTGTTATTCGTTAAGCTGTCATCTCTATTAGATCTATAAATTATTTTCGGAATGAAAAATACCATTTTGTTTATGAAATATTTTGCTGTCGATATTTGGAAAGGAATAGAGATAACTAGAATACCACCAATTCTATTCAAACCGTGTTGGAGAATCAAGTTAACAATCCATTTCAGAATATAATAACTAAAATAATGTCTTGGATACCGTTTTCCTTCTAAATCTAATAGATTTATAATGTATATTCAGACGAGGTAAATATCTCAACCGAATTTCACTGAGTTATATTCACTTCACTCCAAATTATCATCCGATACGGAAATCTAAGCCCTGAAAATTTAATGTTACAGGAATTACTCTTCCAATATGGATTGCTCCCATCGATTCTGCTCTGATTTTCGCTACTCAAACACAGCAGCAGATATTTATTCGAATGGATTGCAGCAATTCATTCTAGTGGTGGGAATTGATAGAAACCTTTCGCTCTGAAACCTTTCTAGAGGTTTATGAACATTAAATGCACTAACCCCTTTTGTACAAAGTCCAGTCAACCAGAGCGGTCTCAGCGTGTGCCTGTCAGACCGCAGTCAAATAAATCGTTTCCGTTTCCATAGAGTTCGCTGAAAATCTGTTAAGAAATTTTAATTGAATTCGTCCAACTTTGCCGAATTAACTGAATTTCTTACGGAATGTTGATAATCTTCGTGTAAAACATGGACTGTTTTATGTTAGTCTTTGTTCTTGAATATGTTCATCACAAATATCTGAGGTGGATTTCAGAAATAACTATCGCGTTTATATGATTTAGTTAAAGATAAAATAGATTTACAGTACAGACTATGAAAAGAATGTGTGGTCGAATATGAAACTAATACGTCTGCGGACAGAGCGGCCAATGCCGCTCCACCTGTATGGAGAAGTCGACAAACGACTTCGAATATTGAAACGAATTTCCGTCGAAATTGCATTGATACTAAGTTAATTATATTGTTAATATCCCATCAAAAATTGAGAAGTAAACTGTTAAAGGGTTTATTTCACCCAATCAACCTAACGTCATATTGTGGTAGTGGCTGATCGTGGACATTATTGTTGTGTTTTGTTGTTTCTGTATCATGATACTCTGTCTTTCATTCACAATAAATTAGAGAATAAATTTGACTTAACGAAATCATTGGCTCATAGAAATGCAAACCAACTTTACTGATGAATCGTAATTTTTGATTCAGATTTTAAGTGCGAAAGTGAAAAGATTTCTAGTTTTCTGTTTAGATAAAATGTTTCTCAGAGCCAATATGGATCTCAAACAGAAAGCTACACTGCGCAAATTGTATGCAGAAATAAGTATTCCTAAATGTTCTGAGGCAGAGTAGGAAAATTATGTTGTTGTTGCGATGGTCCAAATTATATGAATGGAAGTGAATCGACAAGTGAAAGCGAAGAACAAAATAACAAGCTAGAGAAAACTCCAGAAGATTACCTGTGATTAAAAGTTTCAAGAAATGATGAATAGGCTGACCAGGAATGATATTCCTGATTTCGAATTTCACATTTATGGTACTGGAATTCACTTAAAGTTTAAAGAGGATGATCTTTCGCTACTGGATTTCTTCAGAAAATCATAGGATGGTGGGTAACGAAAATGCTTTCTCAATCTATGAACTCATATGCTGTTATTTTGAAAAATAAAACCCACATACAAAATACAGCCGTTCATCTGAGATAAAAGCAGTAATTGTTGAATAATTTGTTGTATTCTGCATAATGCGAGGTCAGCTTAAGTTAGCTCCGTTCGGAAAAAGTTTTCAATGGCCCCTTTTTATTTACTCTCCTGCACGCCACGCAAATTATCTGGAAGGAGATTTGAAGAACTTTCACGTTGCATCAGTTGATCATATGGACAATAACGAAACTGGTAAACTTCATAAAGTTAGTCCATTGTTGGAAAAATTTCTTACCAGTTTCGAAGATGCATATTTTCTTCTAGCAAAATTTTCGTTAGACGAATCGCTTCTGTTGTGGACGACTTAGTTTCAGGCAGAACAGCTCGGATGGAATGAACTGTCATTGTATTTGTACTGATGGAATGAACTGTCATTGTATTTGTACTGATGGAATCATGGTCGAGATGCAACTATATGAAGAAAATAATGATCAATTGGATCCAAGTGAACCCAAAATAGATTCCCTGTTTTTCTGCATTATGGAACTGTTTTTAGATCGAGCTCATCATTTAGTTGTGAATAATTTTTACTACAA
This sequence comes from Cryptolaemus montrouzieri, assembly GCA_013387265.2. Taxonomy (NCBI): domain Eukaryota; kingdom Metazoa; phylum Arthropoda; class Insecta; order Coleoptera; family Coccinellidae; genus Cryptolaemus; species Cryptolaemus montrouzieri. The sequence goes on along the minus strand of JABFTP020000021.1, from coordinate 58,718,834 downwards.
ATGGAACCTTGAGATCCAATAGAAAGAAAAATCCTAAAGAAATCAGGAAGAAGACATTGAAAAAAGGTCAAAATTGTTGGAAGTGGAAAGAAAAAGCTTATGTTCCCATATGGAGAGACTGTAGGGATATTCTATCTATTACGACGAAGTACAAATCGAAAATTACTGATGTGCCTAACAGATTTGGGTAAATGAATCGTTAGACAGAAGAGATGTGTGAGTATAACGATAATATTTTTGCATTGATAGTAATGACCAAATACTAAGTTATTATTTCAACAAGAAAACGTATTAGGTTGTACAAGAAAAACTCTTGATCATCTATTAGGCATAACTATTTCCAATTCATATCATATAATAGAGAAGTATAATTAAAAACTAGCTCTTCTAGAAGTTCGAGAGAAACGTGTGAAATGTTTGGTGGATATTTCATTGAATGTGAGAGATGGATGAGAAATAATGAAGTTGGGACCACTCAGAGGTACAACACGGTCAAAATATAGGAAATCAATTGCAGACTCAAGATAAATGCATTTTCCAGGGCTGAGTGAAAGTCATCACATGAGGTGCAGGCAATTTGCGAAAGACAAAGTTAGACGAGAAACAAAATATCATTGTAGAATATGTGCATGTTTCGAGGTTTTTTATACTAGTTCTCTCTTCTTTCACTAATAATTGTGTTGAGTATTGTGAATTATTATTTCAGTTTTTCACAAAATTTTTTCAGATTTTCACTGAACTATTTCGATTTTTCCATTCGGTGGATTTCTCGTCTTGTTCCTGCACATGACGAAATTAATATGTATGGACACGACGGCATAAGCCGCAATCATGATCTCTGGGAAACTCATAAAATGACAGAAGGAAACATTTAGTACATTAGAGGTACATTACTGGATTTTTGAACATCATCGTGCATTGCTGGAAATACCCAGTAAAATGTTAGAAAAATGAGAGGAATATCCTGGACGTTGTCCAGTCAAGATCTGTATTATCCATTCTGGAACGGAAGGTTAATACTATTCGATAGTTAACGATTCACTTAATTGAATAAGCCCTCACACCGATTTCGATTATTATCTGTAAGAACTGCATGCTGTATTCATTAAAAAGGAGGTAAAGAAAACTGACAAGATACTATTTTCAAACTTATTTTACCCTATTTAATATTCTTCTCTTGAATTTTATTTTCTATTTTACATTTGAATGAATATAAGAACTGAACCTATCAATTTTTCAGAAAAAACTTGTAAATGGTCACCTATATAAAGCATATACTTGGGCAATATTAAATTCTCCAAACCAAAATTTTCAGCCCTTATGTGAAGGGATACTTTATAACTTTGAATTAATTAACCGAAATATTTGGATTGGAAGACTTTTAACCTTCCTTCAATTGGAATAATATTTTGGATTTGATAACCACATGAACCCCTCATTCACGGAAATCGTTGAGGAACTGGGTAAATAATCCACTAGCCGCCCAATTATATTCGCTCATTGAATATTCAGTTTCTTTTTTCATTTCAGCTCCTGCGGTTGAGATATCTCAGTTAATAATTGACGTGATGATATTTTGATTCGAATCCAAATACTTTATCAAAAATTTATATGAACCAATAGAAAAAAATGATATCAATAAATTAACTCCATGTATCCAATCGGTATTGTTGAAGAAAGAATGCAATTCAATAACGTGAACCATTTAACTCAACGGCGAATTCTTTTGATATAAGACATGTTTGTAAAACATAATTTATCTGTTCTTGAGAACCCTAGAATGGGACATTCACTAATTGTAAAAATTTTTCTGGATATTCAATACCCAGTAACTCTTTAGCTCAATAGCTTTTATATTGGTTTCGATATGTTGATCATCCATTGCGATGACATATAGACAGCCTAATTCATCACCACCCCATACGGACGCTGTTTCATCCTGTTTAACATAAAACGCCAGCTATCCACGACATAATTCCCGAATTATTAAAAATTTTAATTATTTAATAATTGAAATTACGACACAGAATATTCTATCATTAAACAAATAGCTCTCAATAATGGTTATAATCGAGATATTCGAGAAGAAGTGAAAACATGAAGTAACAGAAATAGTATACCCAAAATCTAAAGATGAACACATATATACTAGTCTCACATATGGGGAAAGTTAGTCATAATTCAAAAGATTTGAATTAATTTTATATGTGCAACCTTGACAATACTGTATTTTCTAGATCATCACTTCGTCGGTCCAATAAAGGACAGTTAATAAAACGTTGTTTCAGGTCACAAGTTTATGATATGGCGCAGTCTATGAAAGAACCAGTATTAAATCATTTTTCTGATATTGGAAACTATATCAAAATACAAAATGGAAATGAATCAAATTATATTTGCTGACTGGTGAACCTAAAACTAATAGTGATAGAAGAGAAACTAAGAAAATGTCGGTCATTACGAAGGAACCTGGTAAAATGGATTTTGAGGAAAGAAACGCGGATGCATGAAAATCGTTCAAAATTGAAGCTTTGTTCATTTGCATCTAAAGCCGAAAAAGAGTCAGAAGAATATAAATGTGCTGTATTGCTTAATCAAATCGGTGACGGCGTTCAAAATATACAACATTCTGAAATTCGACAAAAACGACGGTTTAAAATACAAAATGGTGGTCCAAAAGCTTGATGAATAGAAGAACCCGAAACAATCGATGAATATGTAACAAAGCTCAGAGAACTCGGTGATACTTGTAATTTTCACAATTTAATTGAATCGTTAATCAAAGATAAACTAGTTCATGGAGTATGTGTTACATACGAGATGGTGTGATCAAGATCTGCAAAGCCGCTGAAACTCTTCTTCTTCTTCTTGTGCCTATCCTCTGTGGATGTTGGCGATCACATTGGCCCACATGACTCTATTCACAGCTGTTCGGAATAGTGTTGCTGATGTCATCCCTGTCCACTTTCTCAAGGTATGCAGCCATGAAATTCTCCGACGTCCAGGTCCTCTCCTGCCGTTTATCTTTCCCTGCATTATTAGATGTAATAGTCGATATTTATCATTACGCAGCACGTGTCCAAAGTACGACAGTTTCCTTTGTTGAACAGTTTTCAGGATCTCCAACTCCTTTCTCATGCGTTGGATTATGGTCTCATTTGTCACGTGATGCGCCCAAGAGACTCTCAGCATTCGTCTATAGCACCAAAACTCGAAGACCTTCAGTCGCCGATATGCCGCTTCCGTGAGTGTCCAAGCCTCAGCCCCATATAAGAGGGTGGAAAAGACATAACATCTAAGTGTTCGAATTCGGATGTCAATATTCCAAGACATGTTGAACGCATTCCTCGCCATTTCGATGCGATTTCATATTTCATGTGTATGGTCCCAGTCTTCTTTTATTCTGCATCCTAGGTAAGTAAATGTCTCCGTTCGCTGAAATGGTACGCTGTCAATATTGAACTGTGCGTCTGTGTTTTCATTACTAACAATCATGATCTGATCTTTATTCAGTCTTAGACCATACCTTTCACTGATAGAGGTGATGCGATCGATCAGACGTTGAAGTCCTTCTGCACTGTCTACCATTAAAACGGCGTCATCTGCATACCTCAAGTTGTTAACAATTTCACCATTGATCAGTAACCCGTTATCCATTCCATCTAAAGCTTCTCTGAATAGATTTTCTGAGTAGGCATTGAAAATTATCGGAGATAGAACACACCCTTGTCTTACACCTCTTTTTATTCGAAATCTGGCATTTTGTTTAAGGTATAAGTCAGTTATTATTCTGGAAACCTTGCTGTCTAGGCCTGCCTCTTGTAGGGTTTGGAATACTTCATCATGCTGTACTTCATCGAAAGCTTTCTCAAAGTCATGAAAACAGATCGTGCTGTTCACATCCTGTGCTCTCTGTATCAAAACTTGTAAACTAAATAAAGCTTCGCGGGTTTCCAAGCCGTTTCGAAAACCGAATTGAGTATCTAATTGATAGTATTGATGATTCATTTATTTTATGGAAATTCATTTATGAAGTAAAACGAAATGAGACACTTCTGTCAGTCTTCCACAATTTATTCAATAATCACGACCGGTTTCGACCCACTTCACTTGAAAATGACCGTAGGGTCGAAACCGATCTTGATTATTGAATAAATTGTGGAAAAGTGACAAAAGTGTCTCATTTCGTTTAATTTTAGAATTGAGTATCGCTTACTCCTTCTTCAAGATTTATATAAATTCTTTTGTGGATGTGTTTCCGTCTCTGTCCATTATCACTCCAGCGCCTGTCGACCTTGATGTCCATATACCTGCCGCTTCCTTTATTTTTCGAAGTAAGTTGAAAGTCTCATGTTTGCTGTCTAACAACTAGATTTCTCTACATTTATCGGCAAGCCAAGTTTTTTTTCGCGTCTTTAATTTTTCGGCATATCATTTTGTGAACTTCTTTATATCTCTGAGCGTTGTTGTTTTTATATTGTCGTTGTTGTTACTCCAAATCAATTATTTTCTGAGTCATCCAGTCCTTCTTCTTTTCACTCGCCCCAACCAAAACATTGTTTTCAGTTACTTCGTTTATCGTATTTTTTATGTCTTTCCATTGTTTTTCCATTTCGAATATAACATATTGTTTCAAATTTATCGTTTAGTTCTTTTCTCGTTTCTTCTTTTATCGTTTCATTCTTGAGCTTATGCATGTCTGTTTTCAGCGTTTTCTTCATTCCTTTCCTTGTGGCTCTCTTCAATCGGAATTTGGTTTCCGCGATTAATAGATTATGATCGGATGGGATGTCAGCACCTGGATAAATTTTTGCTGATGTTACTGAATTTCGAAAGGGCTGAAGGATATTCAAGTTAAATGGCTCCGCCTGAACCTTCAGTAATGCAATCCTATCTGATATTGGTATAAACGCAAATACGGATCGATTTGTGTCTTTACTAACAACGATTGCTACTTCATTTATACTCCTGGAACTTGTATCTTCCGAATAGTATATCTGGTGTTCATCAATTGTACAGCTTCCTGAATCTGGCCATCTTACTTCGCTGCATCCTAGGATATCTACTCGCAGACATCTCATTTCTTCAATAAGATCGGCTGCTTTTCCTGCCTGGTACAGGTTTCTTACATTCCATGTTCCAATTCCCATTTCGTTTTTTAAACTGCATTTATGGACCTGTACTTTGGCAGACCAGGAGATTCTTTGCACCCTCTCCCCACTTAAGGAGTGCCCGGGACTGAGGGCCTTCAGTTTATTGTTCTCAGCCATTGTGATGTCCTGGGGAAAAATTTGAAACCAAGTGGTTTCCCGTTGCTTTCCTGGCTGTATGTTTAGTTGCCCACTCTGGCTCAGACGCTATAATGCTAGTTTTGGTTCGCCCTGGGTATTTAATTTCCCTGGTACCACCCATATCTGGGAGGTGTTCCCCTATCCACCACCTGGGGGGCACCCGATGGTGGACTAGCAAACCCCGCACGGGCTGAAACTACTATAGATCACCTTCTGAAAATATGTGGATCACTAGAATCGAGCCCCCTTTAAGATAATGTGTATGTGGTAAAATCCAGGAATAAAAGGAAATCCCAATACAATGTGGTAACGTTGCAACTCCCATTCAATCGATATTGATCAAATGAACTCAATAAGCAAGATCGACAATGGTGACTACTATATCAACGACTAGAACAGAAACCTTATATGATGACCACATATATGTCAACTCCATTTATCCATTTTATTTGAAAGTGAAGCATCGTTCTCGATTAATGTGATAACTGGTCCCTCTACTCCATGTGGTGTGATCAAGGTATTTCCTATTTTCCTTATTTTGATTTGTGCGTTGCCTACATATACACTATTCAATCTATTGTATCAGGAAGAAATAATTTCAAGTAGACTCGTTGTTCACTAGATAATGGGTACGGAGAGCATTTGAATTAATCATTTATATCCTTTAGACTCAGTTTTCATAATTTTATTAATAATTCAATCTCATTTCATCAAGTTAAATACTCAAACAGTTTGTGATTCGAATCAAGAATCTACAGGTAATGATACCCTATGGAAATCATAGTTATATCCGTAGGGTGTCGCTGGTATTGATCTAGGTTGTTCACCCGTTAATTGCGAAGTCAGTACTTGAAAGAAGATCGTTTTCTCGCTTCTGTGGGAGAACGGAAAGCAGTACTCATTCTATGTTTCATTTCCACTTTATTGTTGAGAAGAGAATAATTTCGCTTTCTATTAGTTTTTTTTGAAAATCAATAGTTTTTTATAGAACCGAGTCTATATAACTTCGGAATACATAAGATTCGCTCTTTTCCATTTAGAAATCTTCGGAATCGTTTGTGATTTTATTGGAGCTGTGTTGCAGCGATTGGAATGAATAGTTTTCAGTAATACAAGTTAATTATTTTTGATTTTCTAGATAAATTTTTTTATATTAACCTAGATCGATATCTGCTATTCCAAGGGTTAGTCGCATTCATTTTAAAAATATATATTCGAGAGATATGGTATTGTTATAGATTTTTTTTCACCGTCAAGATGTTCTATGAGTTTTCATCTTTATGGCAAACCTTAATATTTTACGGCTTGGGTAACCACGTATTTAGTGAACTAGTCTTGCTACCTAGGGCAGTCACCCTGTGAACCAGATTCAGCTAATCAAGTGAACTGTAAGCTGTAAGATATAGAAATACAAGAAAACTGATGTGAAACACCAAATCCAATCATCGTGGGAATTAATCTCATTCCTAAAAAGCTAAGTGTTTCTCTTTATGATCAAATTCTTCTCTTCTATCTTCGTTGATTGTTGACTGAGCTCTATCATCGATTTGTTGAAGAGCTCAGATTGTTTCAAATTGAATATTTATACTATGTTATTTGAATTCATCTCGTCTGAGACTCCTTTTCTTATTGTAATTGGTCAAACTTTTTAGTTAAGTTCTTTTTGTATTAGTTACCTTTATTATAGTCAGTGAGTTAATAATCAGTTACTGTGATTTCGATATTCATCTTGTAATAAAACTAGTTGAGTGAAGTGATGAGTATTATTCCTGAGGCTATATCTAGGTCCTAGGTTCTAGACGAAGATCTCACACACTGAGATAAAGGGACTCTGATCTACCTAGGCATAGGTAGTCAATTGTAATTTTCTTTCAACTAGCCTTTCTATAATTGAATCTCATTAAACTTAATGACTTAAATTTCTAAGTTCCAATAGAATTGAAATATTTCTGCAATTTTAAATATTCTAAAAACATCAATCATTACATTTGGCTCCAAACATCAACGTCTACATCGTCAACTACAAGGAGGTTCATCAGCAGAGGAAGGTTCATTGATGGAGTGAAGTCAACACAAGGAGGAATTTTTTCTTTCTCTCATTTTTCTGAAGGACAACACCTGGAGGATATTGAATTTGGCGAAACTCTTATCAAATTTTGAGTAAGTTATTGTACCCTGTTTCTTTCCTTATTACGGCTTATACCCTTTGTCACCTGGTTTTGCACTGAAATTTGCAATTACTCAATCTCACATTTATTCACATAGCAATTACAATAGGAATAGATCTTTTAGTAGGGACAGAAACCACCGATCATTGAGTAGAGATAGGTTTTCAGCGAATACACTATCTAATTTCCAACATTTTCCAAATTCAAGGAATAGTAGGATAGATTCGTTCAGAAATTCTAGTTATACATTTGAGTCCAATGATAATACTAAAGTTGTTAGTTTCCGTTGTCAAGGTCCCAATCATTTTGCGAAGTCAAGTCTAAAAGGTGTTTTTCTCGTGAGAATTTGGGTTTCACTAAACTCACATGTCCAAAATTTAATCCTTTAAACTAAATAAGAAGGCAGGTGTTTAACCGAGCTAAGACTCCTGTTATTTCATCGGTTAATAGTAGTACTAATTTGAATAGTCAAAATCTTCAGTCAGTAAATCAACATATTTCAATATCAGATTTCAGTAAAATTAATGAACTTAGTTTTCAATGTTCAACTTCAGAAATAGAAAACTTCAATAAGAAACACAAACCTGTTCTTGATTATATCCTTGAAAAATCTTCCGAAGGAGAATGCCCTTGCATTTTAGTTAATATCTACGGTAAAGAAATTAAAGCTTTGTTGGACAGTGGTGCAAACCAAATATTCATTAATGAACACACTTTTCAGATATTAAATACCTTAGGTATTGAATTGTTGACCGGCAATATTCCAACTTGTGCAGTAGCTAACAACCAAGAGTTGAAGTATTCTGAATATGTCACAATTCCAATCAATTTGCAGGATAAAACGCATGTTTTCAATGTTTACGTATTACCTAACTTACGTCGCAATATAGTTCTAGGTACAGTTTTTTGGATTAGAATGGGTATAATTCCGGATTTGAGAAAAGGTTGTTGGTATTTTGAAAATGAAACACATTCTATTGATAATTAAACTTCGTCTATCCACACATCAAATGATCTATCATTAGGTCAATGTGGAAAATTAAATTCAATTAACGATAAGTATTTTGAAGCAGTTAAATATATTCCGTTTGGATGCACGGATGTTATAGAACATGAAATTGTAACTAAAAGTCAACCTATTAAGTCCAGATATTATTCAGTCAGTCAATTTGTTCAAACAAAAATTGAAGCAGAACTCGATGAAATGTTAGAACTAGACGTAGTAGAACCTGCTGATAGTGGATGATGTAGCCCAATCCAAATGGTTCCTAAGAAAGGCAATTCTCATCGATTTTGCGTTGATTTCCGTAAACTTAATGCTGTAACACAAAAATGTGCATATCCGTTACCTCACCTATCAACTTCTCGACCCTTTAGGTAATGCTAAATATTTAACATCGCTTGATATGAAAAACGCATATTGGCAAATAAAACTTGCAGAAAACAGTAAAAAGTATACTACTTTTACAATTCTAGGTAGTGGCTTATATAAATTTAAAAGATTAGCATTTGGTTTGACAAATGATCCTGCTACTTGTCAAAAATTAGTTGACAAACTTTTTTTGGTCCAGAATAAGCCAATAACGTATTGAAATATTTGGATGATATTGTTTTTCGTACATCAGATTTTGATTCTCACTTGATCATATTGGAGAAAGTCTTAAACAAGGTGTTTGAAGCGAATTTGATTCTTAATAAAGAGAAATGTTCATTTTGTAGATCGGAGCTTAAGTTTCTCGGACATGTCATAAATAGAGACGGATTAACAGTATATCCTGAAAAGGTTAGCGCTATAGTCAATTTTCCGCGTCCTAGAACACCTAAAGAAGTTAGACGTTTAATGAATATGGTCATGTGGTATCATAAGTTTCTTCCTGATCTGTCTACGATAGTCGAACCATTAACCAAGCTTACTCGCAAAAATGTGAAATTTAGTTGGACACCTGAATATGAACAAGCATTCATAAAAGTCAAAGATAGCTTAATAAATGCACTATGCTATCATGCCCAAATTTTAATTATGAATTCATTCTGCAATGTGATAGTAGTAGTTATGGCTGAGGAAGTGTACCTTCTCAATTTTATAGCGGCAGAAAACACGTTATTTGTTACCTTTCCAGAAGTTTGACTCGTTCAGAACGAAATTTTTCAGTTACTGAACTTCAATGCCTGAGTGTTCTTTGGTCAGACGAAAAAATTAGATGCTATCTTGAAGGTACTCCTCATTTCACAGTAATAACAGATTTTCATAGTTTGGTTTGGTTGAATAATCTTAAAAAAAATCAGGGGAAATAAGAACTAAACCTAAAGTAAATAGGTGTTGGCAAATACGTTGCATTAGATCTCATAGGTCCATTTCCACGTTGTTCTAAAGGCCACCAACATCTTGTAGTTTGTGATTAGTTTAGTAAATTTACTTTGCTTCTTTCAATTTGTAAAGCCATTGCTTCATCAATTGTAAAATTGTTGGAAGAACAAGTATTTCTATTATTCGTCCCGGAATTGCTCAAATGTGTCCAATTCAAAAGCAGAGAGTTCTGTAAACTGTTAAAACAATATAATGTGAAACCTTTTTATAACCCATTGTATCATCCAGAACCAAACTTTACTGAAAGAGCAAACCGTGTAATTAGGACTATGATTTCTAGTTATATTGAAAAGAATCATAAACCTTGGGACAAATACCTAGCTCAACTTGTGTTGTGCTTATAGAACTGCTAAACATGAAGTAATTCAGAATTCTGCACATAGTGATCAAATGAAACCTGCAAAAGTACTAAACTTCGGAAGTTGAGAACCTTTGTTGAAGAAAGAATAAAATCGGCTCATGAAAAAGCTAAACACGCTTTTAATTTAAGACATAGACCACAAACTTATAATGCTAATGATTATGTTTGGGTAAAAACACACCATCTTTCCTCTAGTATTAAGGACTCTAGTGCAAAACAGGGAGATAAATATGTGGGTTCTTATAAGGTGATTAAGAGAAACTTGGTATTATTACTTATGAAGTTAAAGATGAGTCTGAAAATTCCAAAGGAGTGTGGCATGTATAACAACTCCAACCAGACAAAACTTTAGATTATTAGTTATATTGAGTTAGTTTATGTGAGTTTTCTGATATATATATATATATATATATATATATATATATATATATATATATATATATATATATATATATATATATATATATATATATATATATATATATATATATATATATATATATATATATATATATATATATATATATATATATATATATATATATATATATATATATATATATATATATATATATATATATATATATATATATATATATATATATATATATATATATATATATATATATATATATATATATATATATATATATATATATATATATATATATATTCCTTTATTAGTGTTTCAAAATAAACTAGGTGGAAACGCGTTTCTATTTAGTATATTCTTCAGTTTCTTTATATTTTTGTTCTAAATTTAGGGTGTGATAGTTTGATGGCTCTATCAACCAGGCTATTGAAAACGCTTTTTTTGTATTTTGTATCGGTTTGGTACAATTGATTCAAAATTTAGGCATCTACCACTCCATGTCGGTTGCACATACTAATTTGTATATATTTTTCCACTTTCTACTTTATTGTTTTAAATAAGAATTTTAATATTTCTCTTATAGTCCTTGTAAATATTGAAGTTTTTAATAGTTGTGAGTGAGGCATGATTTTATTTTTGTATCACAGGAGATGTCATATATTTGAATATGAATTAATCTTATATCTACAATAGTAAAATCACTGGAATTTGTGCATCATAATGTTTCCGGTCCAATAAAGAACAGGTAGTAATAAAACGTTATTCAATTCATATAACAAGTGTATCATACTTACTGAAAAGTTCCAAGTACACATCTTATTTCGAACCTATAATAATCTATTCAAACACATCAAAATTAACATATGTAAAATAAATAAAAATGAATCTGGTGTATACAAACTTAGCTAATCTAGTTGTAGTAGGGTATCGGCAGAACTTGCAGGAATTTCAATATTTGAATCAATGAGTATTATTGAAGTTTTGTCAATAAAAACTATTTATAGATAGTCGAATCATTATATTGACAATTCAATCCAAAATTTTGAAATTTTCCATTCGTATTACAAAAAACTTGACTTTCATTCTGGAGATTAATAGGTATGAATTTTTAACGCATCATTCAATGAACATGTAGATTTTGTGAATAATGCCCTTCACTAAAATTATTACCTGCTAAGTGATTTATATAATGTTTCTCAGAGTGGAGTAGTTTCACTCATTTTTAATCTGATTGTACAGATCATATAGAAATTATTGTACCTTAGTTTAGTTTTTTATTTTGTATTTGTCTATTCAATGTCATTTAAACGCGTTTCAAGTATATTTATTAGGTGTAAATAAAATAATTTTTTTATTATTAATTCATATAATTTTTTTTTTGAAAATTCATTGAATCATTCAAGAACTACATCATTGTCTAGTAACATTTGTTATTTACTGAAATGAACATTTTCCGGATTTAGCTATTTCCATTTCAGAATTTCAATACGTTGAATTCAAGTTCATGAACGATCCATGCGCATTTTATAATGGTAAATTTCAACCAGTTGTTGCTTGCAAATAAGTGTATCGATTTCCGCTCTGCGATAAAATCAACAACAAGTCGTTCTGAATTAGGGTGGGTTTAGGTTTGAATAATAATGTTCTGAATTTAAATTTGGGTAGTAAAATAATGTGTTTCAACTTTTGATGTATAATTGAATTCTCTCAGAAATCTAAAGAATGAAAGATCCTTTTTTATCTTATTATGCTCTTTAGGAAACAAAAACCATATTAGAGAATTTCAAACAAATTTATGATACTTTCGACCTAGAAGGTTGAACACAAATTATTTTATTTATTCCTTGAAAACATGTAAATTGAATATTCAAGAAATTTGGATTGGTGTAAAGCAAATATTTCTGAACGTCTTCACAGTTATGCAATGAATTAGGCATCTAAATGTAGTAATATACATCACTACAAATGCCTCCTTTTGTTATTCTCCAGTCTGTTCTTGGTCATAGCAATACGGCTCGTAAACGAAAGACTGCAGGTTTACATTTTTCCTTTTCTCACTTCAAGATGACAGCTTTTAGGAGCAATTTATTCTTTGCGTTGTTATAAACTGCGCTTATAATCATATTGCCCCTTTTTAGGAGACCTAAATGACTGTGTTGAAATGCTGATAATATTTGATAATCAGCGCGAGAAAAGATTTCAGTGTAGTACTCTTCAACATAATGCCTTCAAATTGTACAATGAAGAAACCTCTTTCAAAGTATTTTTGAGCAGTATCAGCTCTTCTATGCAGTGTCGAGTTTATCATGTTTCACAAACTTCTCTTTGTTGTCATCTTGTATAAAACTGCCATCTACATTACATTGTATTTCGTCTTGAAATAACTGCACTTATTGTTCTGTCAGATTTACCTCGAGTACCACCAATGTTATTTTTAAAGACCCTAACAATTTCTCCGATCTTTTCAAAATAAAATGCATGACTTTAATCTTTTCTTGTATTTTCTTCGTGAACAACACGATATTTACGCTTTACAGCCCTTACATGTTAGTTGGTTAATTCACGTTGTTTCTACAAATCTCATATCTTCTACTAATTCGTTAAAATATTTTAGCGTTTTACTTCAATGATTTCAGTTGAGTTGTACTAAAACTTGTGTATCGAGGAAGATATATATTTTACATCATTCTTACAAATATCAATATTGATAACTTATACATTGTTGTGCATTTCTCAAAAAATTGAGATTTGAGGATGAGTAAAATATTATTTGAATAATTCACATATATATAAACAAAGATCCTTTTCTCACATCTCACAGAAAGATTCGTAGATATGTCCGACAAAATCCTAATATTATATATATTGTCAGTTCAAATTATATCGACAAATGTCATGTACGGGGGCAATCCATCGTCTTTTATGTATGCATTGAAATGTGATTTAGGTTCAAGTACTTGAAGAATCATCATGATATTCTCAGAAAAATTTTCACTGTTCTTTGGAACTGATGTTCAGTTCAGGTATTATGAAAATTTTCAATACTCTTGCAATATTTTGATTAAAATTTCAATTTTATTGAGAAAAGAGTTGAAAGAACGTTCTTGAATATCTTCAATTTCAAACATGAATGAGATTTGAGTGTTCAAGTATATAAAGGATAGGGTTATTCCACAGACTTTTGAATGAACTGCAAGAAAACTATAAATTCTGAAAGGATCTCAGTTACAGGTGCAATAAAAAATTTGAAATATTATGAAGAAGTTAATGCAACTGTCAAATAAAATAGAATTCCCTGAATAATTTGTTGGTGTTCAGTTTGTTAAGTTCAAAGTAATATTAATTGAGTATACATAGACAATTGAGAATGGAATGAACTGAATTCTACAGAATGATGGAATTTCCATTTCCAAGATTTATTTTCTGAGGAGACTGTCATGGAGTAATTTGTGGATTTCAAATTTGTAGAGGTATATATATATATATATATATATATATATATATATATATATATATATATATATATATATATATATATATATATATATATATATATATATATATATATATATATATATATATATATATATATATATATATATATATATATATATATATATATATATATATATATATATATATATATATATATATATATATATATATATATATATATATATATATATATATATATAATCTGAGACAAGACGAATTATTCAAAAATCCATAGATCAATGAATAATCCCTCCTGACAAGAGCTAGTTTCCAAATCTGCCCGACATGCACGCAGCCCCCAAGCGCCACAATAGTGCAACCAAGCAGGATGCCGAGAAACGAAGCGGCAAATTGCAGTTTCGCCCTTATTAGGAGCTCATCAGTGTCGCATATCGCTTCTCAGCATCCTACCAAGCTACATCGGGGTACCCTATCAATTCCAGAAAGGACGCACCTCGTACATACGTACTATTTTATCCAAAAATGCCATATACTACGTCTTCTATGTGTCGTTATGTCAATGAAATGTGATTTGGGTTCAAATACTTGAGGAATGATTATAATGTCTAAGAAAAATTCCCACTCTTCTTTGAGACTGATGTTGAGTTCAAGTATTATGAAATTCGGTTGTTGAAATCTTGCAATATTTCGATTGAAATCTCAATTTTCTTGAAAGGAGATTTTAAAAATTTTCTTGAATATGAACAAATTCAAACATTAATGTGATTTGAGGTCTCAAGTATATAAAGCATACCAGTTAAAGGTACCATCAAATAAATTTTATTCCAGAATAGTTTGACTGTGTTCAGTTTGTTCAGTTCCAGTTGGTATCAATTGACTTTACATAGACAATTGAAAATGGAATCTCACCTCAATTCTACGAAGTAGAATTTCCAAAATTTTTTTTGAGAAGTCAAAGTTATCGAGTAATTTGAGGATTTTAGATTAGTAACTTCTGAAAACAATTATCAGGAATGTCGGACATGAATGTTTATGGTAAATTGTTGGAATGAATTCTTTCACCTGACAGTTTTCATCCTTTTTTTCTGGTTTTTAATTTGGGTTGAAAATTAAAAATCATGGTTCTTATTTGAATCAGAACAGTTAAATACGGAGGGAAATCGAAATGTGGAATTAATTTTATCCTCCTCATATAAGTTTTGTTTTCCTATTATTTGTTTTCGAGTTTTTGAAGTCGATGTATATATGCTTTGTAAGAATTTCTTAGTAATTGATCTCAATTTTCTTTTTATACTTCTGATGCAGTTTCTCTTTTCCTTCTTAGATTATGGTTTCCGCATTCAGTTATATCTACTAAGCTTTCATTTATAGTACCGAAGCAATTTTATCCTCAAATACAGCATTGGACAACGAAGCAATATCTCCGGGAAGTGAAAAATCCAGTCATTATCAACGTCGTCTAAGGAAAAATCCTTTTGACTCTCATGACTGAAGATGAAAGACTTATTGTCATTATCGTCAGAGGATATATCACTTCTCGGAATAATGAATCAGATGTGGAAACTTCATTTCCAGGATCTATACTCTCATTTGTGAAGTACCGCATTGCATTGAAAACCCGAATATTCAGTTACTGGATCGATTTCATCCTTAGATAAGACCATTTGTGAGCACGTCAACATAATCTTCATTCTATATAATGAGAAATATATTAATATATCATACCCGTTCATGAATCCCAACTGATATGTAATGAATCAATTATTTCGATTTGGTACGTTTTTTAACAATCACTATCTTGAATTTTGAAATTGTCATATTTTCCTAATTCATAAGATTCATGGATGTATGAGAATTATGTATAAAACTGTCATTATGTACATACAAATCAAACATATTTTCACGACTCCATTTCAGAATAAATCTTTGCATCACAAAATTTAATTTTTTTGTACTGCATTCACACTATTAAATATAGAACATCGTTAACGCTTGCTCCCCCACATGCTGAGAGTTGTTAACACAAAAACGCTTTGATGTTATTAGAGTTAGAAATACACATAAATTAATTCATTATTTTAATTTCACATTATTTGTTAAACACTTAGTTACTGTAATTCGTTTCATTTTGACATTATCAATATTCTGTAAATGTCGAATTTTGATTTTATTTTTCAAAACAATTAGAATATTCAAATTTTCTTTTTGTTATATAAATATAAAATCCAAATATTCTATTGAACAGCCGTTCAAAACATAATATATTTATTAATATTAAAGCAGACCATAAGTGTATAATTAGGTATATAAAATAATACAAGTTTAATAAATTGAATTCCAAATTCCAGAAATTCTACGCAAATATTTTGAAGACCCATTTGTCGGGTTAATGTCCATAAATAATTGAATCTCCTGAGAAGACACGACCCGAAAAGCTTCCATTAATTCGAACACGCGTGAATGCCATAGAAAGGGTTACTGCAATTCATTTGAATGTCTAGGCTCTTTAACCGCCTGCTGTTCGCAAGCGGAATTAATATCCAGATTTCATTGAAATTTCGTACACGAATTCAAAAATGCACGCACACCATGTATGAAAAATATCTGGAGTTTGATGAAAAATTGAGAACATATTTGATTTCGATCCATAGCCAGGGTAGGGTATTCATTTGCATGCGTTGAGTTATTTATGACCTTGATTCTGCAGCTAAGCTACGGCAGGTTTTTACAATAAATCACACATACGTTCATGCAATCTTGGAGAAGCTGTTTTGTCCATTTCATGATCCTCCTTTTTGTTAGTACTCTTGTGAATAGTGGCAATTTTCAGAGTTTCGAACCTCTATAAATCAAAACACCTATAAAATAGGAATACCCCCTATCCATCTGTCCGTGTTTTATAATCATCATTGAAATTAAAATGAAATGAAAATGGTTTTATTCAAAATATAAACAAACGTATGCATTCGATTTTGTTTTTGATGAATAAGTAATGGGTTCAGCTGAAAATCATGTACTATGTCGAGTTATATTCGAAAGATCTGACAGTAGAATTATAAAAATACTATAAAGCCAATCTTCAGCTTTCATTTAGAAAATCTCAATGGTTGGTTTTTTTCTTTTACGTTTTCAGATATCCATATTCAAAATGTTGATAATATAGTGTGAATACACAAAAGTTAGCTTAGACATTAAAATACTTTCTCAAGAAAATTAAGGTACCTGGTGAGTGACCAGGAGTTTGAAGGGAATTTTATGTTGAGAAATTTACTAACATCAAGTATTTCTATAACTCATAATAACACCTATTTTTTCTGGTGTACTGAAAATAAATAAAAATGGAAGACGGCCGCCGCCTGGTGTAATTCTATCACATCATACGATAGGCTCCGTTAATTGGTCATTTGTGACTAAGTTTCGGATTCTTGGCCGCATGCCCAGTCTCCAGAATGTAAAGGATTTTTTCAGATAAAACATGATGAGTTTATTTGGTACAAAATCATCCGGAGGTAAACTGTGACGGAGTCGGATTCCCGGGGATCACTTTTTGGAGGCTCATGATGGCAATATGACTAACAACGATCCTCTGGATGATGCATGGAATATCCTACAATCCGATGAAACAAGCCATTTGGTTTTGGAGTCTTGCAACATAAGAGAGCACTATGACATACCAACATAAATGTGAGTGCACTTATGAGGCACGAACCTCATGTTATAGTTCTAACGGAAAGTCAAATAATGCCAACAACAGACACCACCTTTCTCTGTTTCAATGAATTGCACTAAAGGCTTTGGTTCAACGCAAGAGTTCGTGGTTTTGCCTGATCGGATGTGGCATTGTAAAGAGAAGGTACGTTAGAGAATAAGGCTTTCAATCTGGCATGGTTCAGAATCTGTTTGTATAACAAAACCATGTACTTTTATTGTCTGAATCGATTTTCTAACGACAACATTTACCCTCGATTGTTTTATCATCTAGGTGAAAAGATAGGCACGGTCCAAATACACCATCCGTCAGCTGAGGTGATTATAATAGGGGACTTCAACCTCCACAACCTCAACTGGCTCCAACACTCCAAAACTCAACTGAGCCGATTCTCTTGAGATCAAGCGTACAGTCTCAGCCTTGTTTTTGTTACTGGTAACTACGTACAGCCACGCAATGAAACTCTAACGCTTCTCAAGAAAATATGACATTACAACCAAGTCAGCTGGGAAGAGCTGTGCGAGTTCTTCTCGTTTTTTCCTTTAGTAATGTGTATCAAATCCTGACATCAATGTCTGAATTGAATTGGTCACTGAAGTTCTTCTTGCAGGCATGAATCACCATATTCCAAACTCTACAAGAAAAACATCTGCACAGGAGACTTAGTTAACTTAAACCTGTCAGAAAGCTGTTAGAGTGGAAAACAGAGTTTATAGTAGCTGGAGAAAAAAAACACATGAAACATGCATCTACTCGGTAATACGGTCAACAAAGGAGTTTGCTGGCATGACCATGTTTCAACCATTGCCATATCTGCTTCTGCTTCTATTCTTTTGTTAGAAAGCTAGTGTGCTGTGGAATAAGCTTGCATCAAACATCTTCCTGATTACTTGTAATTTGGCCCTCCTCAAAATGCGAGTGGACGCACGCATTTAATCATCTTGGGTGGCCGCATTTGTGGCATCGCCTCCTCCGGATTGAAAAAATTAAGAATGTCAATGCTTTCTCTCGGAATTTGAGCCCACAATAATGAAAATATCTTTGCCATCTACTTTTTTTTGTGCCTGAGGCTTTCAGAGAACCTTTTTCTGATCTACAGAACGTGGTGCAAATAGTTCCTGATGTATTTCGTGATCTTGTAGACCGTTCACAGCTTTCTCCGTGTACTGACAGGGTATCCTTAGTTTGAGTGCGGAATCCATATTAACAAATTTTTTGCTTATATCTCGCTTCCTATGCATTGAAGAGTATTCGAATTTATTATTCATCAAAGAATGGAGAACATAAAAGTATTTACATTTCGTGTCTCTGATGCTTTTTATATTATCAATAAGATTAACCGTTTTTTAAATAGAGCAGGGATAGATCGTTTTGCCGTATATTTTAAGGTCAACCGGGTGTCCCAGTTAAATATTACATCATCTGAACGCTAATTAACCATTAAAGAAATTCTATTCATTTCAATGAAGAAGATCATTATTCAGAAATAACTATGCTATAATATTACTTATAAACGGCAACACGACGAAATAGAAATGATATAAATTATTTTTCTTAACTTTGTTATTAGAAATATAAATCATCCTTTATTTTACATCCACATATAATATATTCATGAACGAATTCCAATAGTGAAAAAAATTGATAATAAAAATAGCAGAGACATATGTCGTTCAGTGGGATCATCGTTTGGAAATTCTTGCTGATGGAGTACATGATTCATCCATCCGGCGTTGTTAGAAAAGAAAAAAGAAAACACTGTTCAATCATAAGGAAATTAGCTAAGGTGTAACGTTAAATTCAAATTTTGAAGAAACTATAGCTGTTTGAAGAAGAAAACTGGAACATCTAGCAATATCCAAAATTTTGAGTTTAACAAATGTATTCCTATTGATTAGGATACTCAGTCCTACGTCAAAATAAAGGCTATGGTACGAAAATTTAGTTGTGTTAAATTCAGCTAAGTCGGTTCAATAGACTTTGGAATATTGTTTGCACCAGTTTGAAAAAATACTTCGGAAAATGTGAAAGAATTGTGAGCCAATTCCAACATTGTGTACCCTGTTTTATTTTTTCAGTTAATATTTTAGAATAGAATATAATCTATTGAGTCTGAATTCATAAAAATTCATTTACTTGAGTTATGATAATTTAATCCTTCCGAAAAAATAAAATAATATCATTGTTGAAGATAGGTAGGTATCTAACGGTCAGAGTGCTATCTGAGTTTCGGGTTGGATAACTATCGCACTAACTTCTAATTGCTATGACTTAAATGTGAGAATGTTCCAATGTACAAACTTATATTGAACATATAAATCATTTAATCAGAAGAGGAGAAACTGATTATTTGACAACTTCATTTTGTCATTTTGTATAAATTACTTATCAATATATCCTACATTTCAATTAAACCAGCAATTCACAAATTAAATTTAAATTTTTTCCATTTAAAAATCATTTATATAATAATCTAGTTCTTACAATGAAAGAGACATTGTAATTACGATATCCATTATATTTAATGCTTTGTAATTTCAGGACTTCTCTTTCTTCAGCTATATGCGTTTGTATTATATATTCTTTTATAAACTTATTACTTTACTAAAACTACAAAATTATACCACATTGGTTGTTGATGCGGATATATTGATATGTGAAAAATACTGATGGGTTAACTACTAATATCTAATAGATTCTTTGAAAAAGAGAATCAATATCTGAGCTTTACGATTTTATTAACTGAACAAATTGTGATCACATAGTAAATATACATTCAATCGAAATATTTGTACTGAAAACTATTGAAATTGAATAAGATAAAATTGAATGAAAAGCAGAATTTAGTTAATCTGTGTAAAAATTTTCTTTGAGAATATATCTTATCTGTTTGATTCGCTAAAGCCCAAATGGGGTGGTTGATCCTCCTAACAAGGATACAAATCAACTTTCCTGATCCAATCACAGCTCCTGATGAATCCCTCTATCTGCGATCTATTACATCGAACTTTTGTTATAACGGCGATACTGATTTCAAACCAATCCGGAATTCTCTTTCCAAATTGAGTTAAGATCAATTCTGATTAATGTATCCAATCATATGTTCCCCATCTAATCCTAAGTTATTTAGCCAACCCTACGTTTTCTATCGAAGCCTAATTTTTCTCGCAAATCCTAAGTTTTCTAGCCAATCTTAAGCTGGCTAATTCCGAGCTCTCTGGCCAATTTTAAGCTCTCTGGCCAATCCAAGTTCCTACAAATTGGAAAATACCCCAGTAGTATCACGAAATTTAATTCGACCAAAAGAAAGCTCAATTATGGAGATTAAATCTTACCCCAAAGTGTGGAGAGGGACCACGTGCGACCAAGTTCAAAATTGTGGCCTAATCCGTACAAGAGGTATTATTTCAGTTACAAAGTCTTAAATGAATAATATACGGCTTAGTAATTCAATCCAGAGCAGTTTCGGATTTACAGAACAGATATTTTCCCACAGTAAAGAATCTTTCTATGCCCTAGATCCCGGAAAGCCATCAAACTATAAGAATGCTTCAAAAGCATTTGATTGTTCCAGCTCTGAATGAAACCGTTAATAAACACAGCCAACGACAATCTTAAGATAAACTATAATGGAACAACTATAACTTCAGGACCTATCGGATCAACAAATTAATATTACCCAAGAATTTAATGAATGACTGAACCACAGATACGTTAATGCGTTAGATGGTATAAGGTTAAAATCAGAAACCAACAGAATTTTTTTTCATCACCGGCAACGTCACAACAATATAGCTTCAATTGACACTTTATCTCTTTCCTCCGCTCAGTAATATCATATTCATTATCACTTTTCCCATTATCAAGTGAAATCTCTGAGGTTTCTAACATTCAGGAGTCATATGTATTGGCTTCTTCAATATCAATATGTGCCTGCTTTTTGTCTCCTGTACCTATCCTTTATCTTTCAACTGATCGAAGTTTTTCATTGTTTCAATACCAATAAGAGGATGAATCTTATTTCATTAATTTGATTGAGGAAGTCAAAACTTGATGAAAATTCTTATATATTTTTCATTTAATGGCACAATGGTGCTTGAATTTTTACTATTCAAGAACTCATAACTTGTTTCACCACACTGTAGCTTTATCTGATGAATAGAGGAATCGAAAGGAAGATGTGCATTATATATTTATATTATTACATGTACATTGGTAGCAGCAGATACTCATGTTAATGTAAGGAAAATCCAAACAAAATAGGAAATATCACCTCATAATGCTTTCGCACATCCAGATTACTATAAAGTAGCTACTTACAGCAGTATGCGGTTAGCAATGGTTATACTTCCACTCTGATTGACAACATGCTATCACGTAAACAATCCCAAAAATGAATATGCATTTTATCAAGTTATGTTGCTAAACTAAGGAAAAAAGTCTTTTCTCATAATCTCAATAAAGCGAGAAGGATGGATATATCTCTAGGCAGATATATTGAAAATTGTGGATCCAAAATTAATGAAGTAAACAAATCTGTTTTTTATGAGCTCACTGGTGGACATTGTAATGAAGTTTTTATCCGTATAATTTTAAGAAATTTATATATTTGGATCTGAGCACAGACACTGTTTGGACAAACAAAATTCAGATTTTAATATGCAAATGATTAACTACAAAAAGGAGCAACATCATTTAGATAAGTTGATTAAAAGTGAACGTATAATATATATTGGGAATGAACAATCAGAAATATTCCTGAAATTTACTGAATAGTCAATTATACCAGAAGTCGTCACTATCATCTAATCTTCTCCTTCTCCGATTCTCTTCTGATGACGTACTTTCATCAATGTACAAGTAATAACATTAATAAGTAAGGCGCATATTCCTCTTGAATGTAATACTTATATGATGAAGCCACGATGTGTGCGTTATAAATTTGCTTTATTCAATTGGAAGAAAACAATATTGTTTGCTACATCTTGAATTATTTACTATAAACGTGCATGCTTATGGCTAATTTGACACATTACGGCCATCTTTGATGGTTTTAATGTAATTTTTGCTGCTACAAATTCTGCCTGACATTCTACTCAAGTTTTTTTCTTTAAAAGCATTCTCCATATTGAATTGAATCGCCTCATCCAACTTTGGTTGGGTTGAAGGTTGTTTATTTGATTCTTGACAAATTTACTCCAACTCTTGATGAAAAGATCAAAATGCTTAGGTGTTTCCATTTCTAGTAGTATGTTATAGAAAACATTTCATTGATTAACTGAAGAAGGGTAGGACTATCATTGGCAGATAGTACAGGAAATTATTATCATGTTCGAGTGATGAAAGGAACACGGACCCAGATGGCTATGCGAGGAATTTTGTTTAATCAAGACGGTTCATCACTCAATGCGATGGTTCAAATTAACGAATGAAGTAAGAATTATTTCTCTATAAATAGGTTTCCCGATATCCCAAAGTATGATAAAATTCTCAAAATATATTAAAAATTTGTAGTAGAATTATCATCTCCATGAAAGTATGTCTTCCCTTGTAGAGATTTTAATGAAATTAAATGGTTTGATTCATAGAGGTATTCTTTTAATTCCTAACTAGAAAACGAAATCCGAAAAATGCTTCTAATTGCCTCAGTAGAATTCGGAGAACATTCGTAAAAGGACTTGCGAATAACGAGGTCTGTGAAACCCTATTCAAGAATTCACTTGACTTTATGTGGCATTGCGATTACAATTTGAAAGAATGTCCGGACACACAAAGTCATAAACCTGGACCTTCATGTCCTGGAATATGGGATCGCGCTCTATTAAATTATTTTGTATTACCTTTGTTTCGGAGATCGCCTTTCAGGAGCTCATTATCCAGTTCGTAATGAAATATTTGAAAGATTAGCACGTGATTAAACGAAATAGATTGAAATACTACCGACTGTTAATTCAATTATTGTGATCTTAACATGTCAGCTCCCCTTCATCATTTTTTTTCAGTTATGAATTAAATCGAAATAGCAGTCTCAAGATTCTTTCTTTTTGAAAAAATTGAAAGTTCTCTCGGTTATTACCCTCATTTGCCCATAAAAATTAGGATTTTCTAGAATATTATGTTACAAATTAAGATATGAAAAGAAAAAGCATTGAATATCAAGACTAAACAGGTATATTTTCATATCAATTAATATCAGGTATTTTTACCCTCTACGTTTGATAACAACAATAATTCTTTCAGGAATACTACGCCTATGCTTACCGCAAATTCTGTCCATAATAATGTATTCATCACTGCCAACTGCTCGAGGTTTTCAGACTATGATTGATTTCTTAAGTTGTTCACTAAATATTTGTGCAAAGAGAAAAGAGCTTCGGTCAATATGAACTAAATTCTCATCAGTAGCGACCTCAAATTTGTTGAAATAGTCTGAAAAATGTTCAAACTGTATATCTGCTCAATCAATGTTATCCTATACATAATCTAATTAGTAGGTTGTCCTCAATATATTCCGGCAAAACCATATATGGACCATTCTAAAATAGAATCAGTCTATGCCTAACTCTATGTAGATAGCAATCCCCCACTCCTTCCACACTCGAATACGTAGCTAGACAAACCTAATCATACTTTATCCCTGAAAAGTGCGAATATTTATTTTTCTTGCCAACGTTGTTATTTTCGCCTCTATTGGGAACAATTTTGTTGGGTTAGGTTAGGTTAGGTTAGATTCAAGATTTTCAGTTCAAACGATGGCTCGATAAATGGCAGTCCCCAAAATGATCGAGGATCGATTGGACACTAATGCATGTCTAGTTCTGGGACTCTGGACAACTATACCTATTCTCAAGAAGCGCTTCCACATCCGGCCTATGAGGCATTGACTAGAATCAAGTTCTTCCGCTATATCCACACGTCGCCTTCCAGTCTAAAACGTACAAATAGCCTGATTTGCACTTGCGCTTATGGTTATGAAGGTCTTTTTCCCATTTCTTGATTAAATTTTTCATAAAGTAATACCTATCAGATAACAATATAATGTAAAAATCCACAATAATCGGTTAATGAATAATGGTCGGTACATACTTACATGTATAAATGACAAATCTACCTCTCAGGTAACATGTCAGGTCAAACTTGTAATGTAGATGAACAATATAGCAGCTATCGTTACTGACTGAGGTAGTCGTCCGCAAATTCAACAGATGGAGGATTCCACCACAGTCGACCTGCCTGTGAGTAGGAATCCTGGGCCGGCCTGTTAGTAATCCAAAAGGTTATATCGGAAGAGCTCCGCTTTTGAAAAATTGTGGTGAAATTAGTCTTGAAAATTTCCTAACAACTTTCTATTTTTCTGATATCTCACTTATTTCTCAATCACTGGCTGAACCTTTCTGACGAAAGTAAAATAAGTTTCCTCCGTTTTCCTTGAATAAATTATGTCAATCTTTTGGATTAAAACTCGATGCGCTTAGTAGATTAACATATGAAAACATTTTCTCTTTTCACAAAATCTTACATTACACACAAATCTCAGTTTATGTTTTCGTTTTGAATTTATAGTAAATAAAATACTAACCATGCAATGACATCATATTCTGAAGTTTCAAATCAACAGGTGGACCTTTCATTTCATTCAGTAAGTTTATACTTATCTTAAAGGTACTTAACCTCATATATGTTTTATATCCAGAACATAATTGTGCCAAACCTAAAAAGTTTGCTCAAAAATGAAAACAATCTGTGCAGAACACTGTTGCGTTTCAACTTTTCGGCGAATTTTTAAATTTGGTGAAGACGGCCTGATTGATTATTAAAAAAAATCGGAAAAGCGTGCGCTTATTGCCGAATAAAAGACGTTATACTTCTCAGTTATATAATGAAGAGTTCACAATAATATAAGTAATAGATACAATCGTGTTCGGGGACTTCTGATAGAGGATGAGTGAAATATTTAATACTACTGAAATGTCACTAAATGTGTATTTTACGCCTATAGTCTGCTCAAAACGTTGAAGAGTGCATATTTTATAACTTCTGATAAAATTTTGGCAGTTGACACAAATAACAGATATGCACACAAAATATAGATTTAATGTATTGAAATGAGGAATATTCGTACACATAATATGGAGAAGATGAAGTTATTACGATAATATACAACAATTTTTTTATAGAATTCACCCAAAATTTCAAACGTGTAGAAAATTTCTGAAAAACCTTAATCTCTTTTAAAATGTTATATATATATATAAATAGTAGAAAATTTAACTTTCACACTATAATTGTATGTGTCAATTTCAAATCTAGTTTTTGAATTTCTGACTACTATTTTAGTGTGTAATTTCGAATTGGTGATACTTTTTATTGAGTTTTATATGAGTAATAGGTGAAGAATTCAATCTCTGCTTCTTTTTCTAATCCCGGGAATTTAGTATTGTTCACAGATGTTCGCGGAATATCGGGACTAGTAGTGGGTTCATTAATATAAAGGAGTCACTAAACTAAATAAGAATCGAAATACTTCGATTCAAAGTTTTTAAAATAATCACATATAACCGTCTTGAATAAAAATTATAGCTGCATTATTAAAGGTCTTGACATAAATGAAATATCACAATGAACCTCTATTCTAATAAACATCAACTCAATTGAAATTTAAGTTCCTACAACGAACACGTTATTGCACATACATTATCAGTACCCATGAAATTGAATCTCTAAACAATTCAACTCAAACATACAATTTTTCTCCATAAAACTATGAACTTTCTTCTAAAGATTTGACAAGGAAATCATATTTTTATTCTACAAAGTTTAATATACTTAATCATCATTATTCCCAAATAGGTGAAATTAAAAATCACGTCAAAGAAAGTAAAATTCACTTCCAACCCATTCACCTACTATTAATTACTCTTATTATAATACTTTGAAGAATCAACTTAATCATACTCAAGTTGTCGAATAAACATGTTTTCCTACAATATCCATTTTATTAGAATAGAATAGACTTCATTGGAATTGAATTTAATGCGTCTTCAAATATTTACAACACATGTCAAGAAATAATAAAATGAACTAATACTGATGGTGTTACATATTTACAAAGAATATATCAGGGTGAGACACGTTCTTCGAAGTAGTACTACATAACAAACATCAAAATCACATTTCAAGAAATCTGTGATGGAGTAAGTTGGACTTTCTCGGAGCACTTTTTTGACGGAACTTGTAAGTCTCCTCTACTCTAGCTTTTTCAGTTCAACAGGTGTCTTGTTATAAGTTTTTGGGACCACAATATCAACTCCCTGTTATGTTTGTTTTTTCATTTTGTGTAGTGGAATCTGCAAGTTTTCGCGCAGCATTATGGTAGTTTCATCATTGAAATGTCCGTTGATTTAAATTTTTTTGGGTGTTTTTGAACATAATTGACGCATTCCAAGACATAAATTGCTAGAACGCCAAGCTGAAACTTTAAGAGATATTGGATCTTTTCACTATTAACAGGTAAAGCAGCTTGTTCTTTTCGAATAAGTCATCTGATTCCTTGAGCACAATATCCTTCTGTTGAAGGTTTGCTTTGGAAGTAGCCAAGCCATAGCCTGCCGAGATGAATGAGAGCTACCTTGCGAGCGGGAGTGATACCTGTACTACCAATTATTTCACGCACCCTTGAAATCTTTGCTTGCTGGTAGTTTCTTTAATTTAATTTGTGAAAGTTCTTGTAGTTTCAGGTTTTTCTTCAGACAGGTGTCGCGAAAGCTCCACCCCGTCAAGAGCCGAATTTTCTCGACTTTTCATTAACAATAGCAACCATGCTAGTTTTACTTTCATATATGTTGTTTTCAACATTTACGTTATCTTATCCACAATAGGTTTGGTACATTCGGTCACAATGTTTTTCACTTTGATTTCATTTTTCACACGGAAATGTTTCGCATTATCTTTGGAGTTATGAATGTTTACTTCCTTTGCATCATCTAATTCGTCACGAGTGTCACATTTGATGAAATATATAAGTTTTTCACTCAATTGGATACTTTATGATATTTTTCTCTTCAATTATGTACCAATTAAAACTTCATTTTTGAACTTTGTATATGTTATATATTATATATGAAATCTGTGATGTTTATCGCTATGTTGCCGATCCTCAATGAATATTAAATTGAATTGACTTGATATAGTTTAGAGTAAATCGATAATATAGAATGAATTATTTGTTTCTGAATGTTATTGTAAAAATGAAATTTAAGAAGTAAGTGTGCTGTATTTATTCAATTAGTGGACTCATTTCTTAGTCTCCATTCTTCTATGTTTGAAATCAAGAGTTTCCTTAAA
Organism: Cryptolaemus montrouzieri; assembly: GCA_013387265.2. Lineage (NCBI taxonomy): Eukaryota > Metazoa > Arthropoda > Insecta > Coleoptera > Coccinellidae > Cryptolaemus > Cryptolaemus montrouzieri. The sequence goes on along the minus strand of JABFTP020000021.1, from coordinate 58,690,764 downwards.
TCTAATGCATGATTAAAATTTTTAACTACAAGAATAATATCAGCTATAATCTAATTACGTAATATTCCTTTAAAATAATTCAAAATTAAATACTTCCTTTGATCAACTATTCAGTGCGAATTTATATGTCTACACTTCTCCATAATATATCGGCGCAAACACAATCTTGATATATCATCGGATAAAAAAGTTGGCTGGCTGAATGTCGTGGTACGTACGTTTTGTAGAAGCAATAATCTTTCTTCGACTTTTAAAATTTCATGAATTCCTTCAACCTAGGATTTGTCAAATTCAATCTCAAAATGTTCGTGGCTGATGTACGTCCGAGATCTGGGGATTCGATATTTCGTGTATGCAAATATTTTATCTGTATATAAGAATATTTTAGGAATTGATGAATCAGTTTGGAAATGAGGTTTTTCAGTTATAATTATTCAAAAACTACCAATAATTTTTTTTTGTAGACATCATCCTGAATTCTATAAGATACCATTCGTAGATTATTTTCAGGAGATTTAGCGAAATATATCCCGATTCCAACCTGGAATCTTGACTATAATAAATATAATTGGAAAAAATGCTTCCTGTACGGAATTATCTTACAATTAAATGTGGCGCTTCACCTCTTAGTAAAATTTCCAAGCAACCCATTCGACACATAAATGTATCTTATCTTATCTTGTTACATTTCGCTGCGGCTAAATTTGGCAGTGGAATATTAGAGAATAGTTTTATATCTACTTGGATTCTCGAAAGAATTGCATTGCATAGGGATAGACTTTTTGCACTATCTATTAAACTTAGCATTAGAAAAATACTTTAAATTTGTTTTGATAATTCTGAAAAAATACGAAAGATGCCATACAATATGTTTGAATTTTTTCTGCATTACTCATATGATGAACAACATGCCATAGTGGAAGTAAACACTTTAGGAAAGATACAACAGAGCAATTAAAATGTTTATGATTCAGAAACCCTGATATTTATATTCGATTTTTATGTTTTCACATTGAACCTGCTGGTTTTTCGAAATATAATGTATATCCATTTAGAATCAACTGCAAACTGAGCAACAAAGTTCATTCTTAAGTTGTTGTCGGTATGATTAATCTAAGTTGAAACATCATTTATTCAAGACCTGGCTATTACTTTCTACAGCACGCTCACATACTCTGATCGAAATAAATATGCAAATGAGCTACTACTTACAATTAGATAGAAAACTCATAATTTCAAATAATTTGGACAATTGCTATATTGTCAAATATGGCACATTAAAGAACCCAAAAATATAATGAATCATTGAATCCGACTTTTACTCTCGAATTCATAAGCTTACAATTTTATTTCATGAAAAATACATGGTCAAAACTTCTAATTTTGAATTAAATTATAACATGATGATCGCGAATCAAGCGGAAATTATTCTCACTTCTTCTTTCCCTTAATTCTCTATTCAATACTTCTTTCCTGGCGCTCTCCAGAGCCAAAATTGCACGAGTACCAAATAAATCGACACGTGGTGTTGAATAAACAATTGATTTGCAAGATTACTACGATCTCTGAGAAACAGAAAAGGCTAATGTACTTCTTTTAGTACTCTACACTTTAAAGGGGTCAGTTCCGTTAAAAGAGCGACGAATCCATTCTGTGCTTTGTTATTTGGTTGGTGTTCGCTTATTCGGTAATGATGAAATTTTCGAATCGATCAAGGAAAGTGTATGTTTTCAACGAATAATTGGTTGTGTTGCTTGAAAATGATTTTCTCTAACTTGTATTCGCCGAAATTCACTAGGCCAACTTCTTTTGAAGATGGTCAATGTCTTGTGTATTCAATTTCAAATAATATTCTCATTGGAATTTAACTCTCTTCTTTTCTTCAATTTTTCTGTCCTCTAGGTAAGCGAATGGTGAATTTGTTTACAGTTTCGGATTGATTATATACCAATTGGGGGATAAAACTATGAGCATTCGAGCCAAAATTGCAATGACTATATGACTTTGTCGAATTTGAAAATTTCTTTCTATATCCGCTGTACTTACTAGATTTAAAACTCAGTGTCAGAAAAAAGTATAATGAAGGAAGTGGTGAGCAAATAGGATATCATAGTATTTATTATAATTCTTTGAAATGTTCCACAATTATTAAAATATTTGAAGCTGAGCAATAAACATATATAGATAATACTGTTTTACTGGCAATAATTTATAGGTAAAGATTATATGAAATTGTAAATCTAATGATTCTGATATCAACAATAGCTCGATATTCAATAACAACCTTGATAATTTTATTTCGATTTCAATCTCCAGAACTAGCTCTGTATTGAGAACTAGCCTAAACCTGCAGCCTTGTTCGCATGGTTGTAGAGTATGATAGGCCAAGCAGATTTGCGTTAGTATTAAGCCGTATTTATCTCATTTGCAGATACAAATTTATAAGTACTAAAAATAAATAATCATAAATTCAAACAATTATGATACAAATGGAAACAAAACTCAACTGTTGTGTGAAATGTCATACGGATGAGCTCGATGCTCACGACTTCACCAAAATCAATCTATCCAGTTACTAACTGGGTCGACGATATTGAACTTCAGTGGTTTTCGCTTCCTCGCTAATTGAAAGTTAGCTGGTGTTTGATAACAGTAAAATCATCTCACGCGTAGTACTACTGTTGAAGTTCTGAAGATATGAAAAATATCTATCAGAATTTTTGATGTTAGAAATAGGACTACATTACAGTGATTATTGAAATACCTAGTTTGATGGAGAAAGAATTCGAGAAAAAAAATTAAATTAAGGGAATGAAATAATAGAATTTCTCCATCCAGAGAGTAGTACTATTCATAGTTCTGATACAGGTGGAGTATCAGAAAAGAAAGAAACTTCTCAATAATGAAATAGATGAGTCGAACGAAAAATCTAAAAACTGTATTCACTGAGGAAACTGATTAGCGAGCTTCAGGAACATTATGTATCAAAGTAATACAGAACATGTTCAATCCTGGCTTGAATGACAGCTCTGCATCTTCTGTCTATCCTTAAAATTAAATGATCTATCTCCTCTTGGGAGCTTCATATTTTAAAGTGATTTTGATTTTGAAAAACTCGTTGTTGGGGATATTCCATGCATGTTTTGTGGTATTTAGATCGGGTAGTTGCTGGGTGAACTAAAACTAAAACGAGACCCAATAACTGCTGAACTATTCGCTTCTGGAAAAAAAGCGGAAACAGGTCAATTTTTGTCTGAAGGAGTATATCTTTTAATATACGGTGATTTTATTTTACATCAACCCCCTGAGCAGGGGTGCACAAATCTCAATTTTTTCAATAAGGACAATAGGTCGAGTGATGCCTCATTGGAAGGCTCTTTCTATTCTCAACACAAATTTTTAATAATTTTTGAGTTCTGACATATTCGGAAAAAGATACATACTGGTTCGTCAAAAGACGAGTTATTTTCCGTGATTGCAAAATCTGTCGATTTCGAAGGAACATTCACCGAAATACTGTTGTATTTTGAAGAAAAATATCTTCAAGAAGTGGTGATTCCACTACATCCCCTTTGACACCCCCTCAGATGAGGGGGTCAACCCCTCAAATCTTCGAATTGATCAGTTAGTCCGAGTTATAGCTCATTGGACATGTATTTCTGATTACAGTTAACGAATTTTCAAATCCGATTATATTTCAATGAGGATACAGGGTGGATCATGGAGAAATTCATACACAGTATAAGAGCCTCTTCACTCAAAAGCGATGATCCCTACGTGTCATGGGTTGAATCGCAAAAATGTTTCCCATCGGTGGACTTATAAAACGCACACAACTACCAGGGTAATGGCCCGTATGCCTCACGACCGCATACGCAGCCGATCGTCGTATGAGAAAAGCAAATAACAGCATGGTTTCCAAGGTTGACATGAACTATCCTGCTTAGTTGCACTATTATGGCTCTTGGAGGCTGCGTGCATGGCAGGCAGATTTTGGAACTAGCGCTTGTCAGGAAGGATTATTCATTGATCTACGAATGTTTGAATAATTCTTCTCGTCTCAAGTTTACATATGTAGACTAATCGCGAAGTTTATCGCGGAAGATATTTGTCCCATCGACGGAAGGTTTTATCTCGGAAACAGAGGCTAAGAGCACTATTCCAGCGGGATTATTTCGCTCGTTTTCTACCGTTGATGTGATTCACGGAACGGCGGAAGATGTCTCCCTAATGTTCGGTATTTTTAACGTTTCCACATCTGTTTGTTATTGTTCGTATCTTTTTCGAAGTCCGGTAGCGGGTTCGCCGTGTTGGTCTATAGACTGCGACTCTCATACGTATGTACGAGGTGCGTCCTTTCTGGAATTGATAGGGTACCCCGTTGTAGCTTAATAGGATGATGCGAAGCGATATGCGACACTGATGAGCTCCTAATAAGGGCGAAACGGCAATCGGCCGCTTCGTTTCTCGGAATCCTGCTTAGTTGCACTATTGTGGCTCTTGAGGACTGCGTGCATGGCAGGCAGATTTGGAAATTATATCTTGTCAGGAAGGATTATTCATTGATCTGCGAATTTTTGAATTATTCTTCTTGTCTCAATATATATATATATATATATATATATATATATATATATATATATATATATATATATATATATATATATATATATATATATATATATATATATATATATATATATAGTGATGTGTGATGTGTGATGTGTGATGTGTGCGATGAATAGACTAAACTCAAGAATTTATAATTCAACAGAAATAAGATAACTGTTCGTTAGCTGATGAGCTTGCTGAATAGTATGAAAATTAATAATTTTTGGAGTAAATATTAGCAGACATACAAATATGCCAAGTTCTACTAGATATCAGTTTGGGATTCATGAAATAATCGTGATAGGGTTAGATTTCACCTCCACATCTGGGACTCCTATTTTATCGAGAAGATGTTGGGAAATTTTAGAAACGTAAATAACTACTGCACAAGTGCCTAGAATCATCCACAGCTATTAATGCAGCTTCAGCATGTTTCTGCAGAGGAATAAGTGAGATAAGAACTTGATTCGAAATTGTGAGGTAAGTTTTGATGGGAGATATTGATTTCTTAATCCACTCAATGTCATAAGTGAATTCTATTTACGTTTTGAACAATCATATATCAGTACTTGTTTTCAAAGTTAATAACAGTGTTGATGGTATAAATATTTGGCCATCGTAATCCATAATGTATCTTAAAACAAAAATTTTAACTCTGGAAAAGATGATTCTAGCCAAAAACGCGGAGGTAGACGGAAGAAAAAGCATATAGGTGTAACGTTTTGCCTGTGTTATGAAACGAATTTGAGTAGTTAAAGGAACTGCCATTCAACCCACTTTCTTTTTGATGAATTTTGAGAGGGTGGGGAGTTTTAATTCAAAAATTTCATAATTTATTGTATTTGCTTATTACTCTTTCAACCGTTAGATGAATATCAAATTCTCGCTGTAGAACACGATATAAATGAAGATGAATTGTGTTTCGTTGTAAAGTGCAATTCATGAGAATTTTGACATATTTCATCCAACTTTTCTTCGTGAGAGGCTTGATGAAAAAAAAAGTTTTGTAACTAACAGATAATTGGATAATTCATTTAAATGTGAAATAGGTTAGCAGCATTTAGTGCTTGAGTGATGAGGATTTTTACTTTCTTTTTTGTGTTGTTTGATTTGCTTTCCGAAATCTCTGCAGAATGAAAAAGTTAACTGAAGGAGTTGGAGATTCAGACAAACTCTCTGAATCATCCTAAATCCATAATTTTAGTATTCTTGCAATAATAACTCACCGCAAAATTCTCTCTTTATTTTGTTCGCTATTAACGTGTGAAAATTTTTATTGAAACAGTGGATAATTGGAAGAAGTCACTTAGTTTGAAGTGCAATGCCCTTTTTCTGCCCTCTCAGAGCTCTATTGAGAATATGAACAAAATTTATGTGAACAATTCATTTTCCCAGTTTTGAAGGCATGGGTTTTGGAAATTTTTTATTTCGATTGAAGAATCAAGGAAAGTGAGAATATATGGTAAACTGTAGTCATCTTCATTATTGTATAAACTCTTGATCACATCTGAAGCTACATCTGGTTCGTTTTGAATTGTATGCACTTTATATTTGAAAGGTTTTTTTTCGTCAGTTCTCATTTTTATATTCAAGTGGATATATTATATGTAATGAACGATCACAACCTTATAATTTCTCGAACCAATCATTAGTTATCGAGTATAAAACTCTACTCATCAAATAGTCTGTAGATGGGAGGGTTCCAGAATACTATATTATCTGCACCGACTGTCCCTTATCATTCATGCGATTTGAACTCTGATTGAAACTGACATGGCCAAAAAACTAACCATTAAAACTTAATTGAAGCAATAGCATATACATTACCTAATTCATAAAAAAAGTGCATTCGGCACCCGATCAAAAGATAGGTTGTTGAAAAAGATGCAATTATGCACATCTGAAATGAACACTGATCATTAGCATTTACTTCAATAGTCACAGCTCTATATCATACGATGAATTCTTGTAACTCGAAACAGAAATGAAGATAAGTGACGTTATCAGTATTATCAAAATTAATATTGGATTTTTTGAATTTAAGTTTTTGTTAAAAACGTTTGAAAGTCAAAAAAAATATGATTAAGGTACCAGTGTTCAGAAAATGGCTTGTAATTTGGGTTAGAAAAACCAAGAGACACTACTTCTACCGAATATACCGAGTATCATTAATTTCTTTCCTAGCATTTCCTCAAAAACTTGCGATATCTTATTATATCCGAAAAAGATCCACCTCTATCCAATTTTTCGTTTTACTAGCATTGGGGTGATATATGGTACATACATATTCATAATAAGACTCACATAACAATTATTTATCATTGAGTATCGCTTCATTTCATGCAGTTCGAGATTCGGCTATTAATAATGACATATTAATATAGATAAGACGAATGTTGAGTTTAAGCATTGTACGTATCAACATTAGTTTACAAAATGGTCATTTCTACTTATACAACCCTACATGGTAGGCCAGATTAAAATGGTGCAAGGGAATTGTAATGAACGACACTGTTGACATAAATGACATTATTGATGACAAGATTCAAATTCCATAGATACCATTCATCTTCTGTAAAAGAATAACAAATTTTCTCAGTTGTAAATTCTTGTCGGGGTAATGACAGGTCTTATGTTTGATTTAACATCAAGACTTATTTTTTTTATTTTCTTCATTAGAAGGGACTTTCATTCCAGCGAATGTTTGCGGAAATATAGAGAAAATAGAACAAGTAGATATGTCAAATAGTTATTTTCGATAACAATTTCAGTGACATTTTCAGATGAATCCCCATGGTGCATTTATTTGGGCGCGCCAATGTCTAGTTTCCCAATTCAGATGTGTCGGGGCTTTTAACGCGTGAGGCACGACGTTGACATCTAGTTATTACGGTACACAATAGAAAAATATTGCTGCAGGCAACCACTAGATTCAGGCAGTCAAAAAGCAAGTTAAAACGTCAGCTCGTATCTTGTTCATTTGGAAGTTATATTGAAACAGAAAAGAATTTTCTTCTAGCTGGCACATTGTCGGCATTATTTATTGTGGTAGAATTTCCACAGAAAATTTCCCGATTATTCTTCGTTCTCCGGAGGATTCCGCAGAGAAAATACGTGTCTCCCGTTTTATCGTAAGAAGACATGCTGAAAGAAGTTTTTTGTTGCCCGGAATGGATTGCAGAAATCGCGGAATGGAACCTACTCTGAACAAAGATGAATTGTGAGAAATCTTTTATTTTCCGTTGCGAAAGTCTGAATAAATATGAAATATTTCCGTTCATACTTTGATAATATTTTCACAACGTAAGGAAATTTTCAGAATCAGATAAAGTCTATGTCTCTTTCGCTACGGATTGTTTGAATTTGGATACTGATGATTCATGCTGCAATTAATTAGATGAAGAATAAATGTAAAGGTATCCTAAAAATTCAGAAATCTCGAAAAATATGAACTCCGTTCTTTCTATACCAGTAAATTCTGTTAATGTTATATATGCCCTTCTTCTGATAACATTGACTATCTTATAATTTCAAACGAACAAGTGAATTAAGTGAAATCTTGATTCAATTAGCTTAGTGACAATAAAAATATTTGAGAGATATCTCTAGATATAACGTAAGCGATTGATTGAATCAATTTAAGGCAATAATTAAATAGAGAAATCCTACAAAAGATGTTTCATGAATATGTAATAAAGTCGGCAGACGTGAAATCTATATTTGAATCTGATTCATCATAATGGTTGGTTTATTGGTTAGCGTTTCTCGATTTATCTTCAGAGAATGAGTAGTGAAGTCTGGGCTTCTGGGAAGCACGTTTCATCAATATATTTTTTAAGGGCTACAATAGACTCGTAAGACCTATGGCTTGTTGAAATGATAGTAGGAGAGACCAAAAGTGGATTTCGAGATTCATTCGAGCGCGGCTGTTAACATAAAGGGAGAATAACTTACACCCACTTGAGTACCTCCACCATATGAACCCTTGTTATTGGGCCCAGCATCTTGTATCACACGGATCGCATCAAAAGCATCCGTTGATAAGCTATACGTCCACATATTTCAACACAGTTAGCCAGCTGTCGGTACATTTCAGAGCAAACGAATGAGTGACTCATCTGCACCCATTGAAAAAGTTTGGCCTTTAAGCAATCGCACCAGCATTACCGATAGAATTATTTTAGTAATCCGTAGGATGCGGATAAAGGTAAGTATCCATAAATCGAACAAATCCATTTGTGTGAGGTATGTCCACATATTCGTAATAATCGAAATGCTAACAGAGCTGGCTAGCTAACACCATATTGCGTAACGAGCGGACGAGTGACTCGTCGGTACCTAAAAGTAATGGTTCCCTTTTGATTCGTCCTATCTGTGCGATGCGGATAAGTGGACGAGTTCATAAGTTTAAATACTGAGCATACGAAAGTCCGTTTGGTGCCATGAGTCCGATGTGGATCTATGGAGGCCTACCTTTGATGCACACAATTACATTGTATACAAAATCCATTGCGTTGCATGCATTTGATGAGGAAATGTGAGCGCTAACTGTAGTTTAGCGCTCTAGCGCTCTAGCGTATTGAGTTATAAATTACTCAAGAACGCGCACTGTTTAAATTCATCCGCAGAGATCAAATAACCTGCTGGTTTTCGAAATGCGGAGCAACGAAAATGTTCAGCGGAATTCGATAATGAACCGAAAGTTTCTGGAGAGGGAGATCCCTCCAATTTTCATATTTTTCTGAATTAGTTTACTAGTTGCTTCTGAAAAACGATATAGTTTTTTGTGCTTTCATTTGCCACAATTTCTTATAAAAAAATCGAGGAAAAGTTCAGAAATGAATTTATTTCTGAACGTCAGATAAACAAAAAGCCCCCCAAATAATAGTCAGTTGTTGTGGTAGCAGGACTGGGACATTCAGCCAAACCATCTGTATAAAAATCTAACAGGCTCTTGTATATATGTCGATTTTTTTCGCATTGTAGAAAAATTCACTACTACCTTTCGTCACTTTTCATTGTTTATATTTTGAGTAGAAGCATTTGTGAGGATCTTAACATCTCCTAATAATTGAAGCACCCGAAGGAATTTTTATTTTTTTGTCAGTTCTCCGCATTTGTATGAGCCCCCCTTCTATATTAACTGACAGATTGGCCTGTTGGGACATCAAAACTATCATTAAGTGACACCGTCATGTAATTGCATGTAACTGTACTTTTATTTTTCAAACACCTGAAGACTTTTCCAACCGTTTCTGAAATGGAAAACATTATATAACCCTTCATTCATTCTGCCGCCTTATCCGCACGACGCCTAAGTGAACTACCATTTAGCGAAGTGGGCCCTCCTAATACAATTCTCGGCTGTCATACGCTTCATGTAACCGCTGAAAGAAAAACTTGCATAATGTTGTTAGTCTTGAGCAATTGTAAAAGCCCTGGATATTTCAATCGACTGTATTCTGCGGCATCTTTGGTCCCGTGTAACCACCAAATTGAAAATAAGTTTCGTTCGTAGACTACTGTTTTAATCTGGAAACGCTCCAATATTCTTTCGGAATAACGAAATGTATATTGTGGCTATTCACTTTCTATTCTTGTGCTAACTTAAGGTAATTCGGGAGCAATTTCGACTCTTTCACTAAAATATGCCGCAGAAACGATTTTGATACAACGAACTCGTGCTGTACTGATTTATTTCGAGATGAGCCAATATAGTAGAAGGCGATTTCAGAGTTATTTACAATGACAGAGTTTCTTGCTATCTTCAGGGTCAAACTGTAGACACAGAGCAAATAGGGATGTTATGAATGCAACATGAGTTTGGTGTTACCTGTTTATTTTGGATGATATGTGATGAGGTGATACAGAAGTGACGGTCAATATTATAGTGTTCATAAATTTTATTATGTTCGAGATAAATTAGCTCACCTTAGGAGGAGTATTTTTATATGATAGATGGATACTTTTTTGCACCTCATCATCTCGTTTCTCAATCGTTCTATATGTGTTTCCATAAGAGAACTCTCATTTTTCTAATGTGTAGGAGCATTATCCTTTCTTTGAGGTACACTGTTACTTTTTGTATCTTATGTTGTAGTTTTGTTTCTTGCTCGTCTCGTTTTCTATTTCATTGAACCAAAAATATTAATTTTCCTAAAGTTCTCGGTTTAATTTACCAATACTTCTTCATCTCGTCATTTTTGTTTAATTTTTTCGTTATTTTCTTTGTTGATCTCTCATCTGCTCGTTCGTTTTTTTATTATCTCGAGGATCCTTCATTCTGGTTCCTCTACTTATTCCGTGGTTTCGATGATTATAATTTCTGGTTAGGTTGGGTTAGGTTAGATTTCTGCTTATTCCGTGGCTTCTGTGATTATATTTTCTGTTTAGGTTTTTGAATCTTTTCCAGTTTATCGTTCACATTTTTTCGATGTGTTTATCTGTCTCCATTACCAGAGTTAGCACAGCTGGGCTGTGATCTGAAGAATGAATCTATCTCAACCGCTATTTCATAGTTTCCTAGTATATTTTTCAAGATGATCTGTATGTCCGCATTTCCACTTGCCGCGTATATATGCGACTGTTCGTTTAGTGCTATTACTGCTATATTATTTTTCTATACTATCATTTTGTGATTCTTCTACTAATTATTTGTTGTTTCTGCTATCACTTTCTTTTTTATTTTTCATATGACATTTGTCATATTTTTTCGAACGACAGTCAAAATTTTTTCGCAAATTTTCTTCCACGAAGAAAAATTAAACAAGTTCCATGAAGAAATAATATATATGTGATATACAGAAAAGAAGAGAAGCGGCTAAGCAGAAAATCTTTGGTACTCTTTATTTACACACGACACTAACACAACATAAACAGACAAGCTATTGCTAGTGCAATAGCAATAGGGAAACGTTTTTTCCTCAGGTTTTTTCCTCAGGTTTATTGAATCGTTTATTGAATATATATATATATATATATATATATATATATATATATATATATATATATATATATATATATATATATATATATATATATATATATATATATATATATCGTTGCTATAGTAGCTTTGTTATTTCTGAATAGCTTCATTATATTTTGCTTGATTATTTCTTCGTTGATCATTTTCTAAGGTCTCGGCTTGATTTCTGAAATCTTCTTTATTTCGTCATTTTTGTGTAATAATTGTTTTCCCGTATATCAGTTCTTCTTGTTAGACTCCTTTTTAGGTCGATAATTCTCCCTCCGTCTGGTGATCAAATCGAATCTATTCGCCCCTGTTGTTTTTCCAACTCGCTCAACCGTGTTCTTTGGTTTACGGTATTCCCATTTGACTACGATTAGCTTTTGGTTAGCTTCAGTCCTTTCCGAAGCCTTCTCTTCCTTTCTCCCTGATAGATTTCATCCATCCTCCTCAATTTCATTGGTTCATATATGGTCCTGGTTTAGAAATTGTTTCTATTGTTTCTTTGCATCTTTTGAAGAATTTGGGACCTGTAATCATGTAGTGCTATAGGAAATGATTATGTTCTTCTATTATCGCTGATACTTATCCTAGGCTAGATTGATTAGATGTTCAATGTATGCAGCTTGGCAGGATCTACAGAATATGATAAAGATGGATAGTGGACTGCTCCACCTATTTGGTGAGGTTAAAACTTGTCTGGAAGCATTCTGTCAATACTGTTTTTTTTTGTAAGGTGGGGCAGTGCAGCTGGTTTCTATATGTTAACTGGTTTATGTTGATGTGATTATAATCCATGCAGTATCCGTTTTCTACTGAAAAACGATTTCTGAGGATTTAAAAACATATTTTCGCTACTACACCACCGATTGATTTAGTGCAGTACCTCTAGGAGGACGTTTTGAGATAATTTTTTGATTAATCTTGATGAAAAATGAATAATTGCAGTGATTCAAGGAATTTTTTGTGGATTCTTAATCGTTAATAAAAATGAGTTTGTAATTGCTGAATAATGCTAAATATGAGGATTAAGGAAGTATTGTTCTGAATATTCATTTTCAAATTCTTTCAGATTATGATGAACAATGCTGTTTCATATTTTTATTGTATTTTATTAATCAATTTCCTCTCACTCATTTAGCTGTTCCTATGAGAAATTTGATTTATTTTTATATTCAACCTTGAAGAACTAACATTTTATTTGGATATCTCATAGGAGGAGAGAAAAGAAAATGTTTAATGGAAAAACTGTTTGTTCTTATATTTGTTTCATCATACACTATGGTAACGGCTCGAACAATTCATTTCAATTAACCTATGTCTGCTAAGTTTCATGTCTCTAAAATAAAGAAATTGAGTTTCTACATATGTTCAGTAACAACCTCAGCTTATCAAGGCGATACTAGATATATAAATAAAATATGTTGAAATTAAATTTCAATTCGAAGAATAAATTATATAAAATAATATTCATAATATGTTTTTCATAATGAACAACAAGACTATCATACCTAGAAACAATATGCAGAGATCGGTATTTAGTTAAGGTGGATTTGTGGATTTTCTTATCTGTTAAGGCGTTTATATAAAATGTATGGAACCAACGTTTCACTCGAAATCTGTGAATCACCTCAGTTATAATAATGATCGAAATTTAATTCGACACTTGTTTCGCCATTGCATTAATTCCAATTAGCTTTCATGGAACTCTACAATTCATCGACCTCTATCAGTAACGTACAGAAAGATTAGTTGCTTAGTCTTGAAAACCCACATTCTCAACCAAGTCAATCAATGATACGTACGGTTTAGATTTAAGCGTTCATGCGGAAAGTAATTGAATACTATTCATTCTAGTTTACCATGGAAATAAATCAAGCACTATTCGGGTTGTAATTGATAACACTAAAACCAGATTCTCGAATACAGCAAGACTCAAGGTCTGTATATATGTTTATTTTATCTGAAAGCATTTCAATTTGGATTTTCTGGAGCAGTATAAACGTATTTTATTGCTCCTTCGAAGGAAGTGTTGGTAAATTCAGCGAGACTATTTTAAGTCGCACACCCTGTCGTAATAAATTCGAGAGGAAGTTTCCGGGTTGGTATAAGTTGCTTGATAATTTATTCTACATTGTGACTTGCTGATATGGAATTTGCAATGAAGTATGCTACCCAATTTGGAGGCCTAATATTCATTGGCTTTATTTGAAATTTCCATTCTGTTTACTAAAATTTTGGGTCTTAACGCATATTTATTCCACTCTTCTAATACACGACGAACTTTTATAATATACTAAAATTCTCACTCATGTCATTGTAATGTCCCAATACCCGCTTTTCTGATGAGATGTAGAACCTTATTTGATACAACGTTAAAATGGAATCTTAGGATATATTCAATCCAATTTGATTTGTTGAACAGCTTATCTGATAGCTATAGTATATCCCGCTTGATCGATCGAAATATAAACTGTTTCAGTATTGACTCAAGCCCATTTCAGAATGCTTTATCATCGTTTCTCATGAAATCAATTACGCTTCTATTCAACTGACATAAATTTGAGATGAGGTTCCTAGTTTATGAAAAAATTAACTCCCTCTGATTAAGTACAGATTTGGGTTGATTGCAAGTCAATTATTCGAAAGAATCAGTCAAGTTCATTATGTACTCATTGAACTGCCATTACGTGGTCTTTTCATGAAAGTATTATGTTGTTGTATTTTACAGTCCAAGCGTCGAAGCATTAAACAATCTGGGCAGCAGAAAACAAAAAAAAATCTGCCTGTCTATCTTGAAGATTCTCATCTTAAACTTTCATAGCACACCTCGTAGCATGAAGTTAGTATTCCCAAATAATGAAATTGACGCAGATCTTGAAATTTTCTTTCCTTTCAGAGACTACCGGGAAGATACTCTTTTGTTTTGTCCAGTTATATCTTCAAAATTCCTTTCTGAATGACATCCAGGTTTCTGAGATGAACATTCTACACAAGAATTCCATGAGACAGGATTGGTTGAACCCAAATAAAGTAAATACCTATAAAATGCGTTCGACTATAAAACCTATGCATATCCTGAACATCGATGAAGATCTTTCGGGCTTGCTGATAGTATTGACAGTATAAACTTTATTTTCTTTTCCTACACAAATAATCACTCTCTCCTCTTATAGTTGAGTATTACGGAATGAATAGATTGCTAAATGCTTAAGGAACCTCTGAGAATAAAAGGTAAGTAAGTAACTTCTGAAAATTTTAGTCCAATTGAAAAGTCACATTCAACATTCGCCCTCAGTGACTTTTCCATGTCTCATCCCTTAGAAGACCATCGTGTCTGCAAAGGCGAGAATTTCTCCACTCATCATTACCCTCATAATGAATACACACTCCAACGTGCTGCAAATTAGAGCAACTGAAACTAGTTGCAGCAATCTATTCATCAAATCTAAAATCATAGCATAGTTCAATCAATGAATTTCTGGTTCATTTTTGTTGCGAAGAAAATCTTCAAGAAGGATCGAAGAATCAAGAGGTTCGGAGGTGAACTAAGTTCAACGATTTCCATCGTCTAGTTTCTGCGCAAATTCAATACCATTTTCACTGATTTTCACCGGTACCCACAACTCCAATTTATCAGCAGGATACAAACAAATTCATCCCCTTTATTTCCTCTAAAGTTCATATTTTATTTTACCTTTTCAGGTAATTATAATTGGTAAATATCAGTACCAATTTGAAATTTTGTTTTTATGTAATTTCAGTTGAATTTTTGAGTATAATCTTGATTCAAATTATCCGAATCGTTCCATATTGAAAAACTGTTCATTATGTGTTAAAATGAACTTCTTATTAATAATCTAAATCGATATTCACATTCGAAAATGAGATTCAATTTCAACTCTAATAATTAATATATCTAAAATCATTGTATGATTCTATATTTTTCTCAATCAGGAATCTAATTCAATTTCTATTTCCAATAATTTATGACTCATTTCAGTTAAACAAAATTCATTTCATTCAATTTCATTACCATCTCTTTTCATTACAATAGACTACTAATTATTGTAGACAAAAATCAATTCCCCGCTAAGAATTCATTAATTTTGCTAATACCACTGTTTTTTTATAAATATTCACAGTATTTCACTAATTTTTATAGTTAGGTCAGACTATTCATATTCTGAAAAATCATTCAGATAATTCGACAATTTCATAATGAGTCATTATTGCTCACAAAGGAACTTATATGTCGGGCAATGCTCAATGTCCCTAGAATTAGCAAGTCGAATGTACAATTGACGGAAACAATAAATCTAAATTACAAATTTATTATTTATTGTTATAGAGCAGCCTCAACAAGAAATTGGTGATTTTCAAATTGGAAAAATTTAGAAACCTATATATCAAATATATTCAAAGAAAACAACATTAGGCAAATGGCAAACTAGAGGCCAAATTTCACTTAACCATATAACAATTATATTTGTCCAACTATAAATAAGAAGAATTGAAAATATATCCGATGGATAGTGGCTCCGTTATTTTTGTGTTGTTTTAAGAGGTATCGATCAAAATTCAACCAGTTTCAGGTTACGATTTTGATATAATATATTCACGTCCAATTGATTTCAAAAATAATTATCTACAAGTCAATAAATCTCGAAATTTGCTGTATCATAGAAATAATATATCCCAATCTCTAATCATCAGGATAATAGAAGTACAAGGTTTTTTTACAATAGATGATGCTATATTCGAAAATGCGAATTCCTGCATAACTTCGAGGTACAGAACGCGGCTGAAGGTTGAAAACTTCAGGTTTTTTAAATAATATCTACAGTTTTCAAAATTTTACGCCGAAAATCGACCAAATGTACAAACCTTTACATCAGCGAACAAGCCCAACGTTCGTGATCATATAAAGAACTTTATCTTTTACGAGTTACGATCCCTCTTTTACCTGTGGACTCTCGTGGTGCAACTGACGTATTCTGTTCATAAAATATATAGTTTAAGTGATTCCAAGTTATTAAAAAATAATTTGAGGAGATAATTGACAATACTTGCAATACATGCAAAGTAAAAACGAAGAAACAGAAATGATAATTTCAATACCAAACTACTGTCCAACAGTTTCGATAACAAAAATGAATTGAATGAGAAGAATTCCAGACACCTGTAAATATCGATGAAAAAGCTGAAAATGCCTTTCGCCATAGAGAATTAATCTTTCTGCTTTCCTTGGCATATTAGTGTACATTTTTTGAAATATTGCTTTAGCATTTCATGTTACTTGAAGCTATTATCCTGCTCCTCAATTCTCCTAAACTATATACATGATGATCTCAGATGTCCTCATTGAAAAACATCTTAATTTGAATCAGGAGAATTAGAAGGTCAAGTTCTAGATCCATCGCGAAGTATCCATCGTTTGTTGGATGCAAGATTTATTACATCGATTCCATACTAAAATGTGCTAGTGCTCCGTCATGCATAAACATTCTGTTTCTATTTAGAAATGAAACACCTTAGAGTATCGAAGGCTATTCTTCTTTCAGAAAATGCCAATAAGGGTCGGTTATCCTGTTTGGCAGATTGCCGAATTAAGTATTACTGATAATTCCAAACCCAGACATTGGCTGAAAATTCTTGTTCTTTCAGCGTTGTTTGAAGAGGAGGTCCCATCTGTTAACATTATTCTGCCTTCAAAAATGGGATTTCAATCATTTTCATGTAATCACCGACTGAATTGGATACAGAAAGGACAATCTCGAGGAATATTTTATGAAGTCATGAAGAATTATTGAGACTAACAAAAATGCAATATTTAACTCTCCCAATTCTTCTTGTACTTTGCTTTACATTTAATACATGTTCTTTTATTTTCGGACTTCTTCTAGTCTGATTCGCATTTTTCAAATAATTTATCGATTATTGAATATACCATTTTCTTTCAATTTTCTATGGACATCAAAAACGTTCTCTTGTAAGGGGACATTCTATTTGCAAAGCGCTTGTAATACAAACGCCTAGCTTCCTCTGCGTAGTCATCAACAGCCATATTTGTAATGTATATCGATCAATTTGGAGTAAAACTGTTTCACAATATATTCGTAAAAATAAACTGGTCATCTGAATTTATATCCAAACAAATGATCATTGAATTTCTATTCGATTATTCTATGATTTTGAATGTTCGTTTCATGTAATCAAAACCTACATTTAAAATCACGAGCCCATTCTAAAATGAAACAGATATATTTGTTTATTTTCATCTGAAAAATAGTGTAAGGTATAAAAGAAAGAATGAGATAAAAGTTTTCAACTTGAACAAGTAATTAGATATAATATACAGAATAGTTTATTTGAAAGGTTAGGTTAGATTCCCTGAGAAATATCACCCAGTATATTTTCGTACCTTTTTGTCATATCTTGTGTTGCAGATCTTCGTAGGTCACCCGTATATCGAATTTGAGGTAGAAATTTCTACAATTGATCTTCGAGGTTTCAATATGGGGAAGATTATTCTGTGACAAACATGAAGAAAAATATGAACTCGTTTCATCCGATTTGGTTTTCGAAAGATGTCAGTAGCGTACCATAAAAAGTTTGAAAAGCAAAAAGCGAATAGGACCCACGCTCTATATCTCGGAAATGAAACTTTTTTCGACACAGAGTTGTATAAAGTTTTTTCAAATCACTCAAAGACTCAAATTCTTGATTCACAGTTATTTCATATAAAACACACTGTACAAAGAACCGAAAGTATCGCAAAAAAAATTACAAATCCGAATATTCTCTACGGAACATGTTCTAAAATATATTTTTTGTATGGTGAGTGCTTCTAAACGCCTCAGTATATTTCAACTTTTGAATTATTGGTTCAGTACCTGCAATAAATACAACTGAAAAATCAGTTAAATACCTCAACTCGATATACAATTGAAATATCCAAAGGACGGCTAATCAAATAAATTCCAAATGTCGCTTAAATCTCCAACTGATCCAACAAACTGGAATTAATCTCGTCCTACTAAATTGTCCTAGGCTTAGCGATTGGAACATCTCAACTAGGTAGAAAAGACCTCGATCATTTCCATTTGCCTGAAATACAATGATCGATCTTACTAACCTAGAGATGTACTCAGTTCTAGCACCTTTGTCTTACATGCAACTCCCACCCAACGACTGAAATGCCCATCAATACCAAATCGGATAGATATCCACAGATAAACGTGATTGAAGTAAACAAACAAACCTTGTTCTCTTAAGAACTCACCTCTATAGGTTGTTTCTGGGAAAATTGAACTGTCCGGAAAATTAAATGGTGGATAATTATGAAATATGGTAAACTTAAGAATATCGTAACAGAAGATTCTTGTCATTTACTAAAACTACATTGTAGAGCCACTGAGAAACCTGAAAAATTGAATTGTTGCACTGATTTTCTTATCTAATATCCAGTAAATAAAAATACCACTCAGACAGTCAAGTCAAAATTAATTAAGTTAATGTTGGAGACAGAAATACAAAACAGCAATGTTTCCTTCGAACTTTTCCAAGTTCTCCAATTATATATCACCTATCTGCTGAAGTTGGTGAGAGAATCAGAATAACCTCTGATGAAATATGCAATTTATATATCAGTGATATTCCAACAACTTTCTCTAATGAGTTCCTTCATGCCGATATTATTACTCTATCTTCGTCACGATAACTCCGAAATTGAACGAGACAGGGTTTTTCCGTAGATTTTTCTCCCTAATCTCCTGATTTGTTTGAAGAATTAAGTAGGATTTTTCTTCCGTTTCACACTGTAGGGAAGATTATGAGGACTTATCTGTGCTTTATTATTGTGTTTTTGACTCACATCCAAATTTGATAAGTAATATGGCTTTTCTTTCAAAATTGCAAAAGAACTAATGAAAGAATCTTTTCTTAATTATTTCCAGTACAAATACATATATCTTAAAATTCTGGAAGCGGAATATCCTACTCATTAATAATCCACAATGAAGTAAGAGATCAACATTGCATTTTATACAGATTGTTGGACTTTGAATAGAATAATTCAGTAAATCGTTGTGTAACGTTTTTCGAAAAATTCAACGAAACACTTTGATCTTTATTTGAGTCGGCTATGTTTTGCAGGAAATTCCGTTTTTCTAGGCTTATGTTATGTCTCGTTGTCCCTCGGCATAAATGTGAGGGTCTATTTTCCTTACATCCCAACTTCTTTTTCTCTCTATTCAACATAAACAGATGTTTAAATTGAACAAAAATTATCATGCGAATGTGCAAAATGAGTCTCGTTGTCCCTCGGCATAAATGTGATGGTCTATTTTCCCTACATCCTAACTTCTTTTGTTTCGATTCAACATAAATAGATGTTTAAATTGAACAAAAATTATCATGCGAATGTCTTCTGTCTATTGTCTAGTAAAGGATTTTGTTTTAAAAGCATTCATACCCCAGAATATAGCTCATGAGCTTCTTCAAGTCTTCGATCTTCTTATAGTTTATTGCCACTTTCCCTAGTGGGTATGATTTCGTAGTTGGCAGACTAGAGCTCCATAATTGGGCGTCGTCTTTCACAGGGAAAACGTACTTTTCGCCAAACCGACTATAAACTCCCGGAAAGTAACTTTTCTCTTTTTTTTGTTGGGAGTACTCGAATTCTTTGTACTGTGATATCATGAAACTCTCTCTCCTTTCTTTAGGTATTCCTCGTCCACTCGTTTCGCCAGATACTGCCGTTTCATGGAAAATGCTGGGCTATCGGTTTTTGAATGCGAATATATGTTTAATTTGTACATGATGAACAGTAAACCGTCCCGTGCAGCTCGCTCGTAGGTGTTCCCCTTACTGCTACTACTGAGATAATGACAAATTAGCTCAAACATCCCAGAGACACAGAAAATTCTAAATATTTGACCGAAGTTTGGTTTTTGTTCTACCCAGCAGCTTCGTTAGTGCATAGAAGAAGTTTGGTTACTGTTGGATGTAATGCTTCTATATAGTCCTTCAGAAACCTGCATACCTCATCAGGGGATTTTTCCGCGTTGCCCTCATGGTGTAGGTATAGCTTAGCTTTGTTAGTTTTAGCAATGTGGATGCAAAAAATATTGACTCACAGCTGCCATAAATAGAACACAGGAATCAATAGCAAAGGTTGTTTTTTGCTATTGCTACAATGTCGTCGTCCTTGTTGTTAGCAGCTTCTTTCAAAGCTGTATGAAATTTCTTAGCTGGCCTTTTCTGAATCATGAGGTCTTCCGCTACATTTCGTTTTGCATTGTCACTTAGTTCAGGATTTACCATGTTTTGCGGCGAAATTTTTGCCTATTTGAACAAACGTTTATTTGGGGCCACCGGAAACAATAATCAAAGTTTTCATGAAAATATTTGTAGAAAAACTGTACTTCATCATACTTCTGTTTCAGGGTTGTCTTTCAGAAAGTTCTGGTGCATAAAGGTCACATTAAGCCAAGCACCCAAGTACTTTTTGGGCTTCCCACCATAATGGGTTTGTTTAACCTCATATTTCAAAATATGGCGATAAAGTTTTGAGCAAATCTCGCCACTAATAGCGTTTCCACTTCTGTTCAAACCCCGCAAATCTTTGGGTGTCTTTTCTGCAGTCTGTTTTTACATAATCGACGAACTCGAGACGAAGTAACGCCACGTAAGTGCACGAAAGTATAATTGCAAACTGCTACAATTTTCCATCAACTCCAATTTTGTACTTGAAAAAAAATTTGCTTGGGTTTCGTCCTCTGACTATCACAACTTGGACACACTTCAGCTTTCGTTTCACTCAACTAATTTCAATAAGACTTTGAAGATATACATTTCGTGTCTCTTAACTCCCGAATGAGTGAAAATTACGACACAAAACTTGCCTGTTTTCAGCAGAGACATTCGTCTGTACATATACAGAGGAATGTTTGTTTTTGTTTGGCTGCATCGTCCTTATCCTGCATAAGTCTTGTGAGAAGTTCCTTCAATTCAACTTTTGCGAATAATATGTCGTTGGTATTTGTCCTCATTTCTCACACTCTTTTTCTCAGCCGGAACACTGTCATCTGATTTACTACACGATATTACACACCGAAAGAACGCAACAAAATGTCACTATAGACAAGGGAAATCAAAGGTGCTTCAATATTATGAAGGCAAGGCACCAAACTAATAATTTGAGCCACACGATTAGATTCAATAACATGATTCGATAAGGTTTTTATCAAATCAACAATCTTGCCAACATAACAACAAAATATATTTTTCTGCAGAAACAGCAAAAGTGATTCATTTGTGTCGTTCTGCCCTAAACGAAATCTTTCATCTCAAATATTTAATTGAAAGGTTCATGGAACATGTGATGTTCCCGCACTAAAACATACGTCAATGATTTCTGTATCAAAATCTACCATCAACTCAAAACTGCCAAAAATGTCACATGTGCCGTTTCTGTAATAACCAATCGAATTGAGTACTTTTATTCATTGAGATGACGTGCCCGTATGTTATCTTTCTCTGAATATTGAAATATGAGTTTCTATAATCGAGTGAGCGTTTTCTTCAGACCTTGCCATTTCAAGTAAATAACACCCGTACGAATCACATTTTTTTTCAAATTTAGTTTATTAAAAATCGCGTTAACCTATTTCTGGTTATTAGCGACACAAAAATTTAGAATGATTTAACATATTGGGTAAGAAACAAAACTGATTACTGATATTCAAGGCTATCCCAATTCATATATAATGTAATATATTCATCACTATATTCTACACATAAAATTGATATCTTTGATATCTTTCAAGAAGTTAATTATGTTTTTGCACTTGTTAATAGCTGATAGTCTTTTAAAAATGGTGGCATGTAGTTTGTTGACCTGGCCGCTTGGTGTAATGGGCAATTTATGAGGAAGTGCTCGATCGACTGCACACAGTTGCAGTTATCGCAGTGTTCCGGATCATTTTTGGTTATTAGAAGTAGGTGGGCGATATTCATGTGATCAATTCTGAGTCGATTTATGATCACCTGTTCACGCCTAAGCAAGGCTGGACTTTTCTGCTGTACATCTTATCGAATTAGATGCATTTTTGATGGGAATTGATTTTTCCAACGATTATTCCAATTTGTCAGAATTTAATTCCTAAGGACTATTTGGTAGTATTTCAACGTCGAGTTTTCTGTTGTATTCATTTGTTGTTGCTTCGGCTAATTTATCAGCATTTTCGTTTTCTTCAATACCAACATGTGAGGGTACCGAACCAACTACGATTTTTGTGTCTCTACCCCCTATCACTGTATCATTATATATTTAAATTATATTCTGTTTTTTGCGGATTTTACTGTTGCCATTGTGAAGAGCTACCAGCACACTCAGTGAATCAGATAAAATAATGCAGTTTTGAGGGATATCTTTCGCATTGACTTTCAGTGCCTCTTAAATTGCATTGGCTTCGCAGTTGAAAAAAAGGGGAACCAGGGAGGTTGAAGGAATATTTGTCTTTTGGTGTGACTGTTGAGCAGCAAGAATTTTCATTGATTTTGGAAGCATCTGTAAATACTCTTTTATAGCTCCAGTACTTGTTGATAGCTTCACAGAAAACAGTTCTTTTTTCAATAGGATTGTCAGGATTCTTTTTAATTTTGGGGATAAAGATAGGTGGAAGCTTCAGGGCCTACGTAGACGTCTCGTTGAGATTTCTAGGAAGCATATCGGAATGGAAAAATTCAGTTCATGCAAGTAGGAATTCACTTTAACATTGAGAAACTTTGGGATTGAATTTCGTTATTGTAAGAGTTTGAAAATTGTTGATTTTTCATTAATTTGACGAATTATTTTAGATTAGTGAATAGATTTTAAGCAGAACGTTTTATCACAAAAAATATGCTCCACAACAATTTGCCAGAATTTTTCCTGAATGGTCTCCAAAATAGTTGTTTCATATTTTACAACACATCTCAAAAATGTGAATATCTCACATGCCCAAGTTTTTGCTCATATTATCATTGTAAATGACAGGTAAATTGCATGCGTCGTTGCATGGATATTTCGATCTCTGGTTCTGTTGCCAATACTTAATATTATCAAAATTTCAATTTCATACGACGTTTCATGTATACTTGCTCGTTTGCCGTGGATATTTCAACACTTTTCACTACTTCCATTCCAATGACATACATTCACCTTTCAAATTTCTTGAACTCTTTTTCTCCCTCTGAGATGGCATAGGATATACTCAGAAAAGTTCCATATAAGTAAAAGAACAAATCGTTTCTGCACAATTTAGGGAAATCTTCCAAAACTCAAATATGAGATTATAACTTTACTTGGAGCAAAAGAAAACTTCGTATAATGCCAGAAGACCAATTGTCGGTAGACAACTAAGTGAAATGATTAGCAATATCTTTTCCTTGTTGCATGGCTAACAACGAAAAATGAATTCCGAATTTTCATTGAAATATAAATCCGTTCTTATTGAATATACAGGGTGTCCCAAAATTTCGGAAACAGGCAATATCCCTAATGAGAGATTGAGTTGTTAAATAAAATGCACTGCGATGTACTTTTAAAATGTCTCCAACTCACACATTCTAAGCTCGACAATTTCTTTCGACTTTCAGGAAACAACCCCCAACTTTAGTTTTTCAAATTGCACCCCTTAAAATTTTATAGTCTCAATAATTTTCAAATGAATTCAGAGTATTGTAGTATATCGTTTACAACGTTTTAATGTTGTCTGTTGGCGATAAAGAAAGAAGCCCTCTATTACCAATCCATCGGTAATAGAGGTCCAATTCAGTGGCCTGCATGTTCTCCAGATTTGCCTCCTTTAGATTTTCCTTGTGGGGATACATAGAAGATCTTGTTTATCAAGTTCGTTCCGCTAATGTGGAAGACCTGAAAAATTGGATCCGTGCAGCATCACACCCGCTATGTTTCTTACACGAAAGGAGTAGAACGTAGGTTTGAAGCTTGCGTGCAGGCTGAAGGGAGACATTTCGAACATCTCTTATGAAAAAAAAGAAATTTTACCACTTCAATTTATTATTGATTCGTTGTTGTTCAAATTTGATAATAAATAACAATTTTTGCTTTTTGCTGTAGGTATCCAACATAAGTATAAGCAAAAATACCCAATAGAACATTTGAATTGAATGTATTATTGGAATTCAATTCTGAAAACTGAAGACTGTTTTTTGATGGTTCAAAGAATGAATCCGATCTGGAAGGTGAGAATGACCGCACTTCAATTTACAACTCAAAATAGCCTCTTTATAAACATCAGAACTGACAAATAAGTGAAAAATAAAATATTTTGCTTCTACCACAGATTCTATGGTCTATTAAGTTTCAGCACCAACGTATACCTAACAAATGAATACATGGAGCCTCAATCGACGGATCTCTGAATGACAAGTGTAGTTGTCAACTCGAGATGTAATTATCAATGAACAAAAATAAAAATTGTAATTATAATAAATGATAAGTGTAATTTGAGTTGAAAGAAGTGAACTATGCGTTGAGTCCAAAAGTGCAAGACTGGCATATACTTATTAATAAGTATGTGAGGACTAGTCTATAAAAACTAAATTTTGACTTGGCTAGACTGGCGACTATACGAAGATGCTATATCCATAGATGTGCTTATATGTGATCAATGGTCCGCGCGGATTTTGAGTACGTTTGTTAGGAATGCTCTCAGACTTTCTAATGAATATTTCTTTTTTTATCGCGAATATCCAGAATTGAAACGTAAAAATTGACCACAATACTTTGAATTCATTCTAGAATCAATGGCACCATAAATGTTCATGGGTTGCAATTTGAAAAAATCAAATTAGGGATTGTTAAAAGAGAACATCCAGTATAGAAATTGTGAGTCGAAGGCATTTCACTAGTACAAAGCACTGCATTTTATTTCACAATTCAATCTCTCATAACACCGGAGATATTGCCTGTTTTCAGGCACCCTGTATATTTCAGGAATTTCGATACATACAGAATTATAGTTTCGGGCTATTCAATTGCTTCCCGTAATGAAATGGAACTGATTAGGAATTGAACAAAAAATTGAACCTGTCACAATATTTTCAAAGTTAATTTTACTAAATTGTTACATTAGAGTCGTACATGTGACGAAAATTATTTCCTGTTTGTGATAACTCAAGAGATAAAATCAAAATCCCAATTAACTGTCATTAAGCGGTCTTGCTCTGTACACAATGATTGCTGTGTGGTTTATAACTTCCTGGTTTGTCTGAGTTCAGAATTGACCTTTGAATTCACGTTCATTAAAAAAATATTTGTCTATTCCTTGTACACAACCCCTTCTATTCTCGTGTATAATGAACTAATATCTGATCATTTTTAATGTTAACTAGCAGGCGGGCAGGTCTACCTTGTATATCGAACGCCTAGCCGGGCAGATCTACCTTGTATATCAAACGCCTAGCCGGGCAGATCTATCTTGTATATCAAACGCCAAGACGGGCAGATCTACATTGCACCCAAAACGCCTAGGCGGGCAGATCTACCTTATATATCAAACGCCTAGGTGGGCAGATCTTCCTTGTATTTTAAACGCCTAGGCGGGCAGATCTACCTTGTATATCAAACGCTTAGAGGGCAGATCTATCTTGCATCCAAAACGCCTAGGCGGGCAGATCTACCTTGGAATTTAAACGCCTAGGCAGGCAGATGTACCTCTCATCCCCAAACGCTTACGCGCCCCGAAATGAACTATCTCACGCCTTCAAACGTCCGAAACTATTTTGCGTCCGAACATCCACACGACGCAAACCACCTTGCACCCAGAACTACCTTGTTATAAAAGCTCAAGCGCCCCACACTGTCTTGCGCCTAAAACTCGGGCCCTTCGAACCACCCTGAGCCGCGATCGGTCAGACCCTCTCAACGTCCAGACGCCTTGAACACCTAGTGCCCAAAACCAACCATGCGCTTCAAACACTCCGACGCTCCCGGCGTCCGAGTTCCTAGAATCCTCAAACGCCTAAGCTCCTTGAACGTTTCATCATCCGTTGTCTTGAATTACCTAGCAACTGAAAATGCTGTCATCAACTTGGCGCCTAAAATGCACAGGCACCCTAAAAATACAGGCACGGTGGGCGCCTAGACGGCCGAAAAAGTTCATTTGGCACTCAAAATAATATTATGAATATATATATATATATATATATATATATATATATATATATATATATATATATATATATATATATATATATATATATATATATATATATATATATATATATATATATATATATATATATATATATATATATATATATATCAATAATCAAACCATCTCTGATGTTATATCATGAAATCCTGCTGATTTTTTCATTCAAAGTTTTTTCTGTTGTTTCCTCATGAGTTGCACTCATATGTGATTAAGAATTCATTAAAGTGTTTAATGCATTTTCTTAGGGTCGAATTAATTGTTAGTATCCAAATTAATTCATTGTATTCTTATAAATTTCACTACTTTTGTTGCTCAGGTGCTTTTTCCATAAAATTTTTCTGTTTGCTATGTTCAATACTTTACCTTTGAATTCTAGCGTTATCCTTTCTACATTTTGTCTTCTAATTTATCTGCTCATGTGAATTTTCGTGATTTTGTGAATTTATGTGAAATAAAAATAAAAGGAGCAAATTGGACTACAACAACATCATATAAGTCAGTATTTTCAACAAAAATCATAAAATATAAACGGCACTTCTGGAGATTTTGAATTTTCAGAAAATATGTGATTTTCTTCAATTGAAGGTTAGGTTCGATGTAAATACAGAATATATCGGTTTTTCTTCAGTATGCTGAAAAAATATATATTACAAAATAACAAACTGACGACAGAACACGTTCACTTACCTTTCAAACATTATTTATAGCCTGGTTCAATTTCTCAATCTATAACTTGGACAAATTCACATTGCGCCATTTCGCTTCATTACCCAGCAAAATACTTTCTTATTCTTCATAAAAATTGAGTTAGAATTATATAGGCGAATATTCGATAATCTTGAATAATTCATTTGAGATTATACTAATTTTATATCTTGAACATTCAGTTTGAATCACATTATTTAGGTTAGAATGACCTCAGAATCTTGAATTTATAAAATTCGAAAGTTTGTCATTTCTTTCTTTAAACAAAATATATATAAAATGGACAAAACGAACCTCAAATTACGTAAACTTACCTTCAAAAGTTTCTGTTAGGTTTCGTTAAACTTTTCATTGACATAAAATTCGGAACTCTCAAATCTATCATATCGACTATGAATGAAATGTTGTCTGTGACGCAGGATATTTCATTCAGAAGAGAGAGAGCATTATCTTCTAGATGTTGTTAATACCAAAATTATGTTGATAAGGCTAAAGTAACTAACTATTTCCATCTCACTATTTTCATTCAAAAGAGTGAGAGCATTAAATTTTACACGTTGGTAAGGCCGACTTCCGGTGAAACAAAGTCCGAAGAAATAAGCAGCTGTGCCGGCGATAGACATCGACTTTGGCCGTAAATTAGGTTGACTGTCGACCGAGCTTGAACAGCGATCTAAGGGACGGTAGGAGCGGTGACTGGCTCCGCCCTCGTGTTTCCGGTCCTTTTCTCGAAAATCTAGGTCTCAAAAACAGTCTCAAATTCGAAAATTAAGTCTTGTAATGACGATTTCTCTTCGGGGACCCGATCTTGAGATATGTAGGAATCGTTCCACGATCGAACCCTTTCTTCCGGTGACCCCGTTTAAGTGAGATAGATGAAAGAAAAACCCGTATTTTGACAGCTCGACGTTCGATAATTTATTCAATTTCTGGCCGTCAGAGATATTTGGAATGAGGAAAGTAGAGCGAAATTTTGCGAAAGTCGGCCGATAGACCTTCGTTCGATCGAAGATTTTCCAGTTTTCTCGTGGAAAATACGCGATAAAAATATCAGGAAGCATGATGGGAAAGACTAACGCTTCGTTTGGTAAGAAGTGCGGGACCGATTGGGCGAAGGAAAAAATTTGTATAGCCTACTCGTTTGGATAATTTCCTCCCCACCGTTTCGAAAAAATCGTGGCCTTTTTTCTTTTTGGCGTTTTCGAAAGGTTTTTCAAGGAATTTCGAGATTATCACTGCACGAATCGTCTTCCGAAAGACGAAATTTACCGACACCGAAAGAATCCGGCACTTGGCTCTTTCCGTTTTTGATATCTGGCGATATCGCAAAAATTTTCGAAAATTCGTATCTCCGCCGTTCGGGGTCCCACGGCCTCCATACTTCACATACGCCTACAGCCAACTACTTCGTTTTATGAAAAAATTATTTGGCCTGCCCAACCCAGTCCCGCCCGAGAGCTAATCTAAAAATCCATGTCCCGGTTCAACCCGCGTCCTTCCCCTCTATTTCGACCGAAAAGTGCCTTACGCGTTTAGTATATATACACTAGTGAGCCCATTAAGATCGCCTCAAATACAAAAGCGTCTGATAGACTAAACGCCTTATATACAAAAACACCTAAAATACAAAAACGTCTAATATAAAAGAACGTCTAATATACAAAAATACAAAAATGCCTAATATACAAAAACGCCTAATATACAAAAGCGCTTGATATACGAAAACGCCTAATATACAAAAACGCTTATGAAACTAAACGCCTAATGAACTAAAAACTAAATATACCGAACGCCTTTTCATATCCAACTTCATCTATCTATATATATATTTTTTCGCCACTGTTTCCTATTTTGTGCCATTCTCTTCGCTTGTCATCTCTAAATTTTGTCCCGCTAATATCTCCGCTACCAACCCCATTCCACGTTTCCCTCGGTCGTCCCTTTTTTCTCTTCGTCTTCGTTCGTGTGTCGCAAACAGATTTTACCTGTCTTGAACTATCCATTCTGCATTTATGTCCAAACCACCTTATCTGGTTTCGGCCAATTATATTTACAATACTTTCTATTTCTAGCTGTTTTCATATATCTTGATTTCTTAGGCTACCTCTCTTTGTCATTCCAACCACACCTCTCAGATACTTCATCTCCATCGAAACTATTTTGCTTCTCTCCCTTCTACTCAATGTCCAAGATTCAGAGCCAAAAGTAAGATCGGCGTGTATATTGACTTATAAACTTTCAATTTCGATTTTGTCCCGATCCTTCTGTTTCTAAGAAAACTTTTACTGAATGTTCCAACAACTTTCGCACTATTCTGAATCCTTTCTCTGATTTCCAAATCCTGTTTACCCTTTTCCTCCACTACACACCCCAAATATTTGAAACTTTCTACTATCTCTATGATTTTGTTGTTGAGTGTCACCTTCGGATTATTTCTGTTATTCGATATAACTATAATTTTCGTTTTTCCTCCGTTCGTTTTAGGATCTTCTCGGAAGGCAGTTATTCCAAACATCCATATTGTATGAAGGTCATATTCATATATATAAAAATATATATATATATATATATATCAGTGGTTTATGATAAATATTTATATATATATATATATATATATATATATATATATATATATATATATATATATATATATATATATATATATATATATATATATATATATTCCTGATTTTATCGAGTTTCCCACCAATACCAATAGAAAAGAAAGTTTATATTCTAAATATATAGAGACTAAACCAAAATATTTTCAGTCATATATTCAGTCTGTTGTTCTAAGGTGGTTAATCGTGAAAATAAGATCCTGAATTCCCTTCTTCCTCATATGAAGTGTGTGTTTCTTGAGTGATTTTACATAGAGTTCTCTCAATTTTCTTCGAAAAAGTCCTTCGAAGAAGTCTATCGAAGAGTTTAGCATTAATGTAAGTCCCTCAGAATTTTCTCAGTTCCTGCAGTCTTCTTTTGCAGTATTGTTTTTCAAATGTCAATCCTTCAATGGTTTTGAGCTGTTAAACTTTCTCAAGCCCTTCTGAATGTTGCAATCAGATCTCTTCTTCCCTTATGTACCATGCATTGTCTTATGATAGGTCTTGTCATTATATATCCTGGTGAAATACCAATTTTAAGTGTTTTGGTCTTCTACCTCTTTTGGATATATATATATATATATATATATATATATATATATATATATATATATATATATATATATATATATATATATAAATATTTGAAACATTGGAAGTATCTAGACTTTGTACATACAAAACTTGAATATCTCCCAATATTTGAATTTTATATTATATATTTTACTTATCTTCAATTAATTATATAATATAAAATGAAAATTTATCAGCATTTTTCAAGAGGTATTCGCATTTTCCACAAAATATGTGATTTTTCGAACTGAAAGTTCCTGTTGTAATGAAGCTTCTCAATTTGCTTCACCTCATTTTATCGAGTTTTCCACAAACACCAATACAAAAGAAACTTTATTTTCTGAATGTATAGACTACCTGTATTTCAGTGAAAAGCATTGACTAAATTTTTTAAAATACAAAAGAATGTGTTATGCAGAGAAGTAGCTCAAAACATGTACCTTATGTGTTATGTAAATATTGGAATATCCTGAAAAGCTCAAGTTTTCATGCCAACTGTATGAAGAATTATTCAACAAATAAATTTTGAAGTGAGGAATTGCAGGTAATTTACTTGATCTCTGTCCTTCAGAGTTAGAGATCGGACTCTATTGTAACTATTATTAATCAGACTGGTTTACTCACACAAAAATTTCTACGAAGATTATTATCAAAGAGGCGAGATGTATTACATTCATATTTACTTGAAACTTTCTTGTTATTGCTCAATATTGTCTCTGCTTATTTTTCATTTAATTTTCCAACCTGTTTACAGTAGATCCAATTAATTCTTTCTTATTATCAAGTGGATTGAAATCTAACAATATATATTTCATTATAAAGAAACTACTTATATGCACACGAAGTAAAAACTCACTTTCAAAGAGTCACTTTCATACATTTCAACTTGAATAACTTTACTTCAAATACATTGAATTCCATTTGCATTTTCATTAGGATAATTGAAGACCAAAATATACTTCATCGTTTATAAACTGAAACAAAAATTCAATAGAGATGAACACAAAATTCAGTTTAAAATACCTTATTTATTATTGTTTTCTTTCATTGGAATAGATAGGTTAGAACACAGAATGTAAATATGAAATATGTGTATTCTTTATTATGCTGAAAAAAATATACACTACGATGCATTCAATATTTGCTAAATTACGTTCACTTACCTTGGAAAGAATATTTGAGGTTTTTTTTATTTTAACAATCTCACAATATCAACAATTCTTCTTCTTCTCTTCTTGTTATCGGCCTTGGTACGATGAAACCGATGTTAAACGTTTCAAAGACCGCCGTACACGACGGATATTCGATAGTTTAGTGAGAGAATAGACGGGATATAATAGTTCGTTTATATCCCATCTACTCTTTTCACGTATGTTTCCGGGTACGGTCCTCTTTAAAACTTCTTCTTCTTTGCCTTGTCAAATAGAGTCACGGTTGTTTAAGGAGAGAAAGGGAGGGTGATTGGCTCCGCCCCCGTATTCCCGTTCTATTCTTCGAAAATGTAGGTATCAAAAACCGTCCCAAATTCGAGAATTAAGTCGTGAAATTACGTTTTCTCGTCCGGGACCCGATCTCGAGATATGTAGGAATCGTTCGAAGGTCGAATCCTTTCTCCCGGTGACCCCATTTAAGTAGGATGGTTAAAACAAAAACTCGTATTTTGACAGCTCGAGGTTTGTTTATTTCGCGAATTTCTGGCCGTCGGAGATTTTCGGAATATGGAAAGTAGAGCGAAAATTTGCGAAAGTCGGCCGATAGCCCTCCGTTCGATGGAAGATTTTTTCGTTTTCCCGTCTTTTTATGAGAATCTAACTATCGCGGCGCAAAATGCAAAACTCGAGGCTTTTCCGTCGTCCAGGTTTTGTAGCGATCGAAGGCGATAGAAATATTTTGTATAGCTGCAAAAGTTCATAGAAATTATCCGCTCCATCCCGGAGATTTCGGAGACGTATTTTATTTTCGCTTTTTCGGAACTTTTTCCCGGAATTTTCGCCCAATCGACCTCTCCGATCGCCCTCCGAAAGATCCGAGTTATCGATTTCGAAGAAATCTCGACGTTTCGACGTTCCGTTCGCCCGAAGCGACGTTTCGGCGAAATTTTTCCAAAAAATCGTCGCCCCTCCGTCGTTTGAGCTAGGGACTCCTATTTTCACTCGGATCTTCCTCAGACGTTTCTCTACCGGAAAAAAATTATTCGCGGGGGCCTACGCACCATGCTTTTCCGCGCCAACCCTTTCTTCCAACCGTCCCTCCACTCTCCTCGAAATAAGGCTTACTGGTTTAGTATTATATGGATAAAAGCGTTTGAAAGTATGTTGTTCCATTCATGCTCTGAATTTCTTTGAGAAAATGTACTATTTCGAATGAATTTCGAGTGCTTTATCACGGAAATCTAAAAGAATTGTATATAATTGTTCTCACATCCTTATTGTGAGAATTATCTTACATTTTGGTACTACTTAAATAAAACTTTATGGATGAAATGAATGTGTCGATTCACTGTCGCTAAGCTAACGTGCTCTGTACACATATGGATTTTTGCACCATCTTTCACTACAGAATCACTACCTACGAAGTATTGGTTCGATTTCTTGAATTAGTTTTTTCAAATATACAAATTACTACAATTACAATTTGAACAAAATTCTTTTCAATTTATCCACTTCGAAAAGTTGTAGTTACTTCTTCTCACATAAATTGAAATGGATGTTGAACTGAAATGAAAACAGATTTACAGACATTATCTATCAAATATTTGATCGTCCCTCTTATCAATCTCCTTGTTTGAATTCAGAATTGATATTTCTACAACAGATTGAATTCATATTCAGTTATGAAGCATTTGACAACCCCTTATGTGTATTTTACTATCATGTTCGTGTAAAATGAACTAATATCTTAAAACCATTTATAAGATTATCAATATACAGTAATGAAAAAGTTTCAGCATTTATTCCATACCTAACCTGAGTTTCTGAAAAATTAGCTATTTAAGACAAATTTCGAGTGCTTTGTCACAGAACGTAATTGTATATAAGCCGATCATTCTTCTTCCTTTGAGTGTTTTGTATTAACCCTTTTGTTCCACCTAAAGAAAACACATAAGGATAATATACACAATGAATAATAAAATAAAACAAGTTACTATGTTTTAACTATCACTGATTTATTGATGTAGAGAATGAAAAAATTTACATTGGTTGGACCGGTTACGTCCATTATCAACAACAAGCTGATGAAAACTGAATACTCATGTACAATACAGGAATTAACATCAACAAAATCCTAGTAGAGGTCATAGTTACTTGAATAATGGTGATTGGTAGGTAATTAAGTCTACCTGGTCGTTAAGGAGCTTAACCCTTTCTACCCTAGATTTCATTCTTTACATCAATAAATTAGTGATAGTTAAAACATAGTAACTTGTTTTATTTTATTATTCATTATGAATACCAATTATCACGTAGTTCAGGCTTCATCGATCAATTATTTATAATATACACAAGCTTCAAAATGAAGCTATGCGTGTCATACTGAACGTACGTCGGCGAAGAAGCATTTTATGGATGTTAAACAATCTGAAAATTCTATATATGTATGAAATTCTACTCATTTTGAAAGGTCTTTGTTCATCAAATTGTGCACAGGTTGTTTCTCGAATACTTATACTGGAAGTTAAATTTTGTAAATGAAGTTCATCGTTATAATACCTGGTCATCCAGCGATATTAATATACCTCATGTCAAAAGATGCTCAGTTTTAATATCGCTGTTTTACTTAGGAGCTTTTGTATAATGACTTACTACTGTACTTTGGGGCTTTGAGCAATGTCAGTAGGTTTTAAGGAACGTTGTGTTGAGCATCTTTTCTCTCAGAGAATTGCTTGATGTACATATTATATAAATTGTAAGGATATTTGAATAGCCGGAAATAGTTAATTAAATGGATAAGTAAATACATGAACACATCTCAATCAAAGAATTAGATTTTGATTTCTGGAAAAATATATGTAGGAAAGTATATCTGTTCATTAGTACTTGAAATCTGGAATATCAGTAATTTATTTTTACTGAATCCATAGTCATCGAACATGCTGAATCAGAATGTACGTTTTGAATAATATTATTTACAATCGAATTATGTTTATTCTTCATCTCTTAAACATTATTCAAAACTTCAAACATTATTCTACATTATTCAACACTTTGTTATATTTGGGAGAGTAACATTGAAAATAAAAAACATATTTAATTTTATGTCATCTTCGGAGGTCAGAAAAAGAACTTCCTTCTTCTTTATTTTGCAGCAATAATTAATATATTACTGCTCATTATCGTTGAAATCAATCAAAAAAAGATTTGAGACCAGGAGAGTAAATTACGTTAGTGTGGATAGCATGAAATAGTGTCGTTTAATGCAATCCCCATCAATTACTTCTGTTTCGCAATATACCTGTGCACACTGTTACTCCTAGGATTTTCTACTTGTGAAGTTCAGTAGAGCTGTTTAAATGTCAAGTCGAAGTGCAGTTCTATGACTCGTAATTTCTCATTCTTTTATTAAAATATCCAATTTCGATCAGTGCGTAATGCGTGGAGAGGAAGCAAGTAAAAGTGGGGATGCCAATCTTCCTGCAGTTATCGTTCACCAAAGCAGTTTTCCATCGTGGACCTACTCCTCTTTGACATGACGAAATGAATGAATTAATTATAGGAAAGTATTTCGTATATGTGATCAAAATTGAGAAATATTACTTAGTATTAAATCCTTTCTGAGCTGGACGTCATTTTTGGCGTTTTAGAGGTTGGACCTATCGTTCTGACTTTTAGTCAGAAACGGAATAGAAATTCGAATTGGAAATAAATTTGAAGAGCTGAAAGATTCTCTAGATGAATCTCATCTTGGTTCTCGACGGCTTCTGAGGAGCCATTTGGTTCAAATTCGAAAGAGATAATTGAGTTTTTTGAGAAGTCTCGGAGATGCAATTTTTTTTCAACCAGGTAGAAAGTGTATACCTTTTACAAAAGAATCGAATTTTTCGTGTTCGAATTCGCTTCGAATTTCGCTCCGCGAGGCAGAGAAGCTCTTTTCGGCCCATTTTTCGAAAGGCTCTAGCGCCGCCCCCGACGAAGCTCCGGCGCGAATTCGGTATCGTTCGAAAGGAAAGAAACCGATCTATCAAGATTTTCGGATTGGACAATCGCCAAACCGATTCGTCAACTTGTCACCACCCATTTCCTGACGTATTTATCACTGTATATTATATTTTTTTTATCATAATCACTATCAGAATTGGGATTAGTAATGACATTTAAATGGAAATAAACGAAAAAATCCTATTATATTAGAAGAAAACCATCGATCTTCTATTCCAGGACATTCAGCATTGAACATGATATCGAATCAAACGAAAAACGATTTTTTTGATACAGTAAAACCTCTTACATTATCTAAAGAATGACATAATTACACAATTTCACTTCAAATGGTCTGTCGAAATTCAACCCCAAATCACGAACTGACTACTATCGTAGACAATTTCGTGAAAAAATTTTATTTGAAAATTCGGAAAACCCAAGTATAAGGTCATAGATCAAGAAAACATTTCAAATCTAATTCAATGAAAGAATTTTCTAAATCAAAATCAAAGAAATCAAAGACGCTCTTGAACGAAGTCGCTCCACATTGAAACCATTGTTAACAGATATACCACCCGAAATACTATTGGATGTTTCATCTTTTTCTACTACCGTAAAAAAGAGCGCGGAATTAGAATATTCACTCGATAATTATGTAGACGAATTGAAATTGAGACTCTAAAATCTAGAGAAATCGCGAAGGAACTTGATTCAATAAAACAAATTACCAAATACTATAACAATGAAAATGTGAATAACGTAGAGTTAAGTATAGCACAAAAGGCTTTCAAACCTAGTAAATGAAGAGATTCTCAAAAAAAAATCGCAAAAACTTTCACAAAATTGAGTAGACCTGCACAAAATTATTCGTACGTGAACGTTTCACTGCCTTATTCAAATATAAGTTCGTA
This sequence comes from Cryptolaemus montrouzieri, assembly GCA_013387265.2. NCBI lineage: Eukaryota > Metazoa > Arthropoda > Insecta > Coleoptera > Coccinellidae > Cryptolaemus > Cryptolaemus montrouzieri. The sequence continues at coordinate 58,654,023 of JABFTP020000021.1, read as the reverse complement.
ACTGTAATTATTCAGTTTTTGTGTGTTTTATTGTTCTAACATCAGGGAATACTCTGTAAAATCTGAATGACGTACCTAGAAAAACTTACTTACTTTCTCCGACGTTTCTCCATAGAAGGTGAGATATTTCCATATAACATTGAGTAGATACGCCAATTATGCTCACCAAAACGATGTATACGACAACATAAGACATAACAAACATAAGTATGAAACGTAATCCCATTAATTTTTCATGTTTGGGTAAACTGGAACATAGTGTTCCTTCTACTTTTCATCATTATTTGAACTGAATCTTTCATGAACTTCATAAAGTTCAATTCGTTCTCACTCCTTCATGCATTCCATAAAATCTCTAAATCCTAGATATCAAATTATTGTTCTAGTATAAAACTAACTTGTATTTCATCAAACCCTGATTGCTGTGAAAGTCTGCTCTCAGCAATCAGCAATGTTCGTTTTTTATCAAAATTTCAGGTCGAATGATTATGCAAATACGACCAATGCCGCAGCACAGTTGTGATCGAAAATAAGAAAGTAAAAGTTTATACAAACACATGATTATTTTCATAACATTTAACGTTATCCTAATATATAATTATATATATATATATATATATATATATATATATATATATATATATATATATATATATATATATATATATATATATATATATATATATATATATATATATATATATATATATATATATATATATATATATATATATATATATATATATATATATATATATATATATATATATATATATATATATATATATATATATATATATATATATATATACGTACGAGAGCCGCCCTCTATGGATATACCGGCTTCGTATATGATCTATAACTTGCCGAACAAATCATCTAAATCGGTTGAGAATTAGGAAAAAATATTGAACTTCGAATTTGGTTAAGTTTTCGAGTGTTACGCTAATATATATATATATATATATATATATATATATATATATATATATATATATATATATATATATATATATATATATATATATATATATATATATATATATAGTGCAACCAAGCAGAATGCCGAGAAACGATGCGGCAGATATATATCGCCCTCTATGGACCGACACGGCGAACCCGCTACTGATTTCGGGAAAAATGCGAGCAGTAACAAACAGATGTGGAAACGTTAAAATTAGAAACATTTGGGAGACATCTTTGCCGTTCCGTGAATCACATCAACGGTAGAAAACGTGCGAAATAATCCCGCTGGAATAGTGCTCTGCTTCCGAGATAACCCTCCCGTCGATGAATATTTGGTCAAATATCTTCCGCGATAAACTTCGCGTGGAGTCTATGTATGTAAATCTGAGGCAAGACGAATCATTCAAAAATCCGTAGATCAATGAATAATCCCTCCCAAATGTTTCGAATTTTTAACGTTTCCACATCTGTTTGTTACTGCTCGCATTTTTCTCGAAGTCCAGTAGCGGGTTCGCCGTGTCGGTCCATAGAGGGCGACTCTCTACAATATGACAAATCACTTAATAGAATATACAGAGATAATATCTGATTGTATGACAATGAAGCAAAACCAAGAGTAAAATACTCATTAAGAGGTACAAGGGACAATATAAAATTATTTAAATACACAATGATCTGCTACCCTCGACATAGGGAATGAATTAGAAACATATCATTCTAATCAAATGAAACCGTGTCATCTTACAGGATTAGACGAAGAACATGAACATGAAGACATCAATAATTATGATCTATTGATGATCCAGGTCCTAGCAACCGAACTTGATGAATATATAAATATGAACATTTATATATATATATATATATATATATATATATATATATATATATATATATATATATATATATATATATATATATATATATATATATATATATATATATATATATATATATATATATATATATATATATATATATATATATATATATTTTTAGACTAAGTATTAATATGCTTGTTATTTCTCCTTTAGTGAACGCATTGTTTTTATAGCGTCAACATGTCATTGGAGTTACGCTGTTCTGAAGAGAAAATATTTTTGGTCGGGGACGACAAACAACAGAGCACCGGTTAAAACTTCCCTCTAATGGACAAAGTACATTATTCATTGGCACGTATACCGAGTAAATCTTTACCTAACTGTGTTAAGAAAATAGTTGCCTTATGCCAAATTCGGAGAAATTCACAGAAAAATATCTAAAAAATACAAGACGTGTTTGAAAAGCGTCGTCAAGAGTTCGTTGAAAATATAAATAATTGGTTTGATATAGCAATGCGCATCATGAGATTTTTGGATCAAAAGTGAGCATGTTTCTCTCGAGACCGAATGCTTCCAAGGATAGAATGGTAGAATGATGGCAATCTTTCACTTCTGCTGTATTTTTAGAGCAGACGTGTATGCGTTAACGCCTTCAAAAATGAGTGTAGTCCTAAGTGTTTGATATTGAATACAATTTCCATGCTCCCCTAAAAAAACGGTTCTGTCAAAATGGTTTTCTATCTTTTTGTGGCACGTAACTCTTGAAATAAATTCCAAAAACTGTTATTTTTGAATATAAAAATGTCAGAGCACATTTATCTCATGGGAAAATTGGTTGCCTATAAGAGATAGATCTGCAATATAGAAAGATGTTACAATTTATAAACATTTATTGTTCGAGTATATGTATCAAACTCTACTGAAGACGATTACGTATAATTGAGATTTTTAAAGAAATCAATATTAAACATTTTTTCATCGTTAAGGAAAGTGGAAAGGTATAAGTATAAAATATTCAGGTTGCGTGCAGATAGATTGATTCTCTCAGGTATTATAGTTTTTATAAACGTAAAACATCAATTTTCTAATTGGTGTTATTTTATTCATAACAAATATTTCATGATTCCAGAGAAATTGAACATAATATCATGCGTTACGAGTATATTCCCTAGGCATCCTATGGTACATGTATTATGCTGCACGAACTTAATTATCAAATATATTGTGTGAATTTGAATATTCGGAACCGTTCAGAATACGTGCTCGAATAAAATGAATTTCAATAAATGGTGGTCCGTCAATGTTTCATACTATTAAACATAAAAGTATTCTACGTAATAATAATGACCATAATTATAAAAGTAGGGTTCACAAATGCTATCTTATCAAAGTTAATTTTCCAAAAATCTACTTGCTATGAAAAGAATATAAAATAAGATTCCACTTGGGTATATGAGATAAGGTAGATGTTGTTAAGTGCTACAGCAGTACTACAGTAGCTGACGACAACAATACAAACGCACATGCGTAGTCTCAGGTATTTTGAAAATTTTTCACGTTGTTGATCATCCGTTACCTCAATAAACAGGAAATCACCAATAGCTGTGAAAATGTAATTGCTTATAAGCTGAGCCAAATGATGAGATCGCAGTAATCTCAACCGAATTGCTTTCTTATTCCCTTATTTTCTTAATCTGACTTTCAGGCACTGCAGACTTAAATATATTGCAATCATAAATTAGGAAGTGAGTATCAAAAGTGATATACGTTAAATGCAAGTAAAAAATAACTCAACATATAAAGCATAGAACCTTGAAATCATTATCACTGCCGAAGTGATTATCTCAGTGAATTGGAAATTGTGCTGAAAGTTATTTCTTTCATAGTCATCCTACTGAGAGCAGCAGATATCATGAGTCTGAAGAAACACATAGATTGTCTGGTTTGAAATTACATAATGGTACATAATTCTTTTTGCGAGAGTATTTTAACAACTAGATATCTATCTGAATCTATATCAGTCTATGATGTTCAGTTCCATTCGATTTAACCCACATTAGAACTCACAATTACTTTCTACTTTTTTCAATCATCATCGCTGTAATTTAGTTCATCGATATTGGCGAAATCTTAATCAAATTCAAATACTCCTACTCGACATTAAGAAAAGTTGTCTCAATTATTGCTTCTCGAAAACTTGGAAATATTGCATATTTTTTCTCGTGGTCTGGGCGCATGGGGAAGAATGTGCTAACGTATTCGTAAGGACGCGTATTATGGTTATCGCCAGAATACGACATTCTTTTGTTCCATTTGATTGAGCGTCTTAGAACTTATAAGTCCTGTTTCTAGATTTTTAATTGCAAAATTGACATGTAACGCTATCGGTCACTGCGATTTCGAATTGGTAATATGCATTCAGCATGTGACCCTTTAGTAGCTCAACAGAATGCCTGAAAACTTCACTTTCCAATCCGAAATTCCTTTGATTCCTTTGCTCTGAACACTACTGAAGCTTTGAACTGCCTCATCTCTCAGTTCTGAGCCAATGCACCCTTATATCAGTTTTGCATTGGCACGAAAACAGCTATCGATGAAAAGTCCCATTTGTTCAGGGCTTTACTCTTGATGAAGTTTGACTGTTGGAACGTATTCGTATCTCAGTTCAAATCTTCTGGTGAGTTTTCGATAAGACAGTATTTCGAGAAAGAAGAATCATATGTTGGTTGAGGTTCACGATCATTCAGCTAGTCTCCAAATTTGTTTTTAACTATTTCTTCTAATAGTTCCTCTTGAGTGCTCATCAGCTCTCAGAAGCTTCAGAATTGAATTTATCCCTTCCTTATCTGAATAAGTTCGTTCACGGGATCAGAACTCAAACAGAAAGTAATGAAGAAGAGAAATTCTACTTAAATGTTTGTTTATTTGTTTTTCCTTTAACGTGCTCTGTTTCTGCCTTTCGGCTAATGACACGCCGGGGAATTCTGTCACCTCACTTACCCGGGAATTTTGCCGAACCCCTCTCGTGTCGAGGGAAGGGATCCTTAATGTCCAACACATCTCTGTTAGACAGGACCGACAGCTTTACATCTCCTCCGAAAGATGGACACTCAAGCAATTCCCAGAATCCGAAAAATCGCACCGACTTTGTGGGGATTGAACCCAGGTAACTCTGCGTAGGAGACGAGCATCATATCCCATACTCCACCGAGCCGGCTACATCTTTATGTTGATTGAATACCTTTTTTCCATACCTTCAAACAGGTTTTCATTCAAACTGCTAACGTCATTGAATATTTAAAATTTAACCAGTTACGTGCAAGAAATTTTCTGGAATAACTTCCGCCCACTAACCACCAGCTCATGCTAGAATAAATTCTACCAATACTATCCTGTATAAGGCCGATCTTTGAGCTGTCCTCATTCCTGAAGTATTTTTTATTCATCAACTTTCACACGTGACTCAATTCCGTAATATAAAGGAAATGAAAAGTTCGGAGCAGTGAAACATATTTCGTTGTCCTCTCTGGTGGTTTGAAATTCAACGATTCGGAAAAACTTCGCATGTGTTTCCATATTATATAAAACTGGAGTAAACCAGCACAGAAACTGTTGAGAGAGCTTGTAATATGAACATTACAAAATGAAATAATTAATTAACTTTTATGGAAGTAGGGGTTCTATATGAATGAGTTATTCTTCAATAATTTTTGGTAATTCATAAAATTGATACTACAGCTTTGAATGAAATGAGAAGGAAGCATGGAATGAACAAATATACAAACGCTATTCTTTCCACGCGGAATATCACTGTTGTTTCCACAGCCATCATTTGAATACTCTTGTTTTACTCCATATACTCCCAGATTTTGTTGCGATTCTGTCTTGTTATTTCTTTATGGCGTCCGTTCAATATGAACATTAATGTAAATTGAGTCCACATAAAATATTAACAGTTTCTTGGTTTATTGAAAGAAAAGAATCGAAAAATCGAAAGATATAGTAGAAAACTATCAATCAAGAAATTAGAATGACTGATTTCTGATAAAGATAGAGACATCATAGCAAAGGCTCAATTTCCAAATGAGGCAACCGTTCTCCTGAATGTTATTATAAAAAACAAAACTACCCATATTGATCCAAACGAGATTTACATCACATTTTCAAAGCTCTGAAAGTCATTGAAAGACAAGGTGTCCCAATCATTTTTCTTAAAGGCTTTGAAGATGTCTCCTTACATTTTGTAGTTTTAATTTCTCGAAGTTGTAGTCATCTTTTATTCTGACAACAATAATTCTGACTTGTACAGTTCAGTAGTTTGTCCTCGCTTTGCAAGCGAAGTTAGTAAATGTTCCAATTTAATGATTTCAGGAAAACGGATAGGCTGCATCGGATTCTTTGAACGTCCAGACAAGTCACCTGATATGAGTATTACAGTGCATAAATGTGAATTTTTCCCAGAAAGGACACAAATTGTTCAAGAAGAATTTGTTTTCTAGACTCTGTTACTTTCAACTAGCCATTTTTAGGTCACTGTGAGCATTTAGTGAGATAATATTATCTGATTTATCCGACTTATCGCGAATATCTCATTCTCATACTCATTGTTGTTTGTTAAAATTTTGTTATTTCATTTTTCATTTAATTCTAGAGTTCTTGATGATGCAGCTATATTTCTGGGATAATCTAACAAAATGAGAAATAGTAGTACTTTCAGTAGTACTAGAACTGGAATCAGGGTTATTTTTCAATTTCCAGGCGGCCCGAATAATTAAACGTATTTCAAAATCTAGAATTGTGCTCAGGAATTATGTGTTTTCAATTAATTTCTCAGGTATTATATATTCTCATTTGAAGATAAAGTACTTTTCTGCATATTTTTACATGAATATCAAATGGGATTGAAGAGTGAACATGTCAATGGAGAACAAAAAAACATTGACTTATCCGATCAGTTATCATATTAGAAGATTTTTCATCTCACACTTTAGTTATTTAAAATCCATTTGAGAATTCGGAAGACTAAGACCTTCAAATGAAGGAAGATGCGAATTCTTTCTTTTTATTATACTATAAATAGCTGTATGGTGTGATGGAATGATTATTGAGAAATATCTACCGATAAATTTCAGGATTATTTATTTCAATTTGGAAGATATATATAAATCCTCTACTTCGTTGAAACCAATTGATTTTTTATTGAGTAAAATGTTATTTGCAAGAATGGATAACAATAATGAATATTTTTCTCATATATTCCAACAGATTGATCGAAAGAGTATGAAAACAAAATAGAACACTGCACTTCTAATTCCATTTAAATCTTAAATGACATTGATTTATTCATGTTCGGAAGAGTCAAAGTTTCTTAGAGAATATAAAACCCCGATCGAAAAGTTATTTCGAAGGAGTAGTGTAAAACAGCAAATTAGATTACGAGTTTATACATAAATTACTGAAGTCTTGAGAATATTTTCCAGCAAAGATTCTACAAGTTTAAACTGGCGTATACTTACAGAATTCCCATCAAACTGGTAGCTGAGGAGTACATACATCCTCTTACGTAGAACTTCAAAGGTGCCATTTAACCAATATTGATCTGAACGCTTTAATGAACTATTCGGAAATCTCATTATGTTTGATTTTGTTGTTTCCTCTCAGTAATGAAGATGGAGTTTCGTAGCCTCCAACAATCAATTTGTAGGCAATTGAGGAAATTGGAGATCACAAGGTCTCAATGATGTTATAAATTATTTGATAACATTCTGTTATATTTTCTCATCAATAAAATTGCTTTTTCTGTTTCGCTTTCTGCGATAAGTATGCGGGGAGGGCTTTGAAAGATTCTTGTTCACATAGGAATATATATTTTCCCAATTAAATGCAATTTCCTAGTTAATGACTAACTTGCATACCTACTTTCAGATTGATTTGATGGCTTTTCATGAAGGAACCAATAGTGTATCACGCTTCAGCGACAAATCAATTTCTTTGCTCAATTGTCTCTGAGCAAGACTTAATTCAATTATAGCCATTAGTTTATTAATATACGAATATACTATTCTACTTCGAAAGCTTCATAAATCGTTGAATTTAAATGAATTTTAGGCCAGTCCCACAATTGATTAATCTGATTTAATACTGACTGGAGATTATTGTGGCTTATTATACTAACTGGACCTCAGTTTCTTGAACTTATTTTAATAAATCGATTATTTTGTTTGAGTAGTATTGACCACATCATTTTATTCTAGGAATAATTAGTTGGAAATTTGTCTATCTATGGAACACAATCCCAAAATTATTTCCTGAAAGATTTAGTGAGTTAAATTTGGATACTAAAGTATCTTCCTTGAGATGCCAATGGGAAATAAGTATCCTACTCATCATATTCAACTATACAAAGAATTAGTTGACGTGGATTGTGGTAGAAAGGATTTGTGAATGGATCGAAAATATGTTGACAGAATATGAGAGACGGTGAGCCTGCTACTGGACGTGAAGAATATCAAACAAATGAGAGAACGTAAATTCAAACGCTGGTAGACCATCTTTCGCCGTGCTGAGAATCGAAATGCAGTTTTGCGATAGAGAGTCATTTAGCATTTCGCTTCCTTGAGCCGCATGCTTCTAAGTAAGTTACACGTCGATCATTATTTGAGTGAAACAAAGATCTTCTCGATACTATTCTCGTCAAGTCTAAATATGTAAACGTGAAACGAGGAAAATTATTCAATGATTGTTATATTACGGAATAACCTTCCTGGAGAGCTATCACGAATCTGACGACTTTACTTGTGCCAACAGACAGCAGTTTCGTCTATATTAGAAACGCATCAGTGTTGCATATCCCCTTTCAATATTATACCACTATAACGAACAACCATAATGGACGCGGCAAGTAATACATGAGCAAAACATCCTCTATGGACCAGGACTGTGAACCTAACTGACTTCGAGAAATATGGGAACATAGCAAACATATGGGAGAACGCAAATTTCAATGCTTGTAAGCAAATTGTCGCCGTGCTGGAAATTGCATCATTTGTACGCAATAGCAAAACAGTTCGCATGGCTCTCAGACTAATAGTTTTTACTGTATTGTATCAAACATATTTTTCGTTACGCGTGCTACAATAGTATATCAGTATTTTCCGGAATTAATATTTCATTGCAAAGTTATACTACTATTTCATTCTGCACTTTCTTGTGAGTAGTTATAACATTTTGATTGAAAATATATTTGTCATTAGTTTTATCCATTTTCTCATTACTAAATTTGTTTATTCTGAGTAAAGTGTGCATGAACTAACTCTATTATTCATGAACATTTAGATTTGGAAATGAATTTACTTTGAAGCGTCCGACGTGAATTCGTCTTGAAGCATTCTTCAGAAATCCATCAAACTCAGAAGAGCTTTATGTTTTGTCGCAAATAATTAATGGCTTATAGTTTGATACAAGCCTTCCTCGGTGTAATCGAAATCCGTCTGTAAATACTTTGTATAATGGAGCGGAACGATTCACGTCCCCACTTGTATTCGAATATAAATTCTAAGAAGTCAGAAATGTTAGATGATACAAATTTTGCACTCACTAGGCAATTTTATACCATAAGACTATTAATTTACAGCACCTAATGTACCTACGATGTGATTGATTCAAAATCATTTTTGCATTCGAAAATGTTATTTGATTGATGATAAATATAATGACCGAAAATATTCGATTGAAGGATGCCTAAATTACAAAATTATAATGATTAATGCACGATCCAAAATTTTTTTGAAATTCAAATCAAATGAACTTCCGGTTATGAGTTGTTTCTTGGGTCTATAAATTTAAAGGAATTTTTGGCGAGTCCAACAATTGGTTGATCTGATTTAATAGTGACTGGGGACTATTGTGGCTCATTATGGTGAATGAACCACAGTTCCCTGAACAAGTCCAGCTTTTGAAAGAAGTCGATTTTTTTGTTCAAGCAGGCTTTATTACATCATTGTATTCTAGGGTAAGCTTGCCGAAAACTTCGAATCTGATTTTGCTCGCTCCTGGGAATACTGAGACGATGTACTGAACCGGTTATATGCTTGTGTGTCTTCTGTATTTAGTAATCCGTTATGATGCCGACAAAAGTTTTCAGTTTCACTATCCGAAGGCCCGAAGCTTGAACTTACCTTAGGATTACCTAACTGGAATTCTGCTCCCAATAAAGGAAGAGCATTGATTTCTACTAGTTGATCTGCCTCTCTGTCACCTGAGTAGTCCGAATTACTCGGTATCTAACTGTAGGTGTCCGTGTTATTCAATCCAAATGTGTCTAGTGTAATGCAGCTGCTCCATACTCTCTTTCCTAGCACAGCAATAAGAATCAACAGCTTTCATTGCTACTTAACTGTTAGTAAATATTTCAGTGGTGTACTGTTCTCTTATTAGCTGAGCCGTGGTTTTAATGACATAAAATTGTGTCTGAAATATGATCGCACGTAGCAATAATTTCGGATATTCCTTTTTGGATGTAGGTATTCCGTGAGCCGATATAAAACTCTTATTAAAATGAAAGTACCTATAGTTTCTTCCTAAAGATTTATTATGGTTACTAGTTTCGCCCTCTATACATCAGAGCATCTTCAGACCAGTGACTACAAGAAGAACAAATATTAAAAGTATAACGTAACATTCTGCTTCTTGAAGAAACCTACCTAATCTTTTTTCAGCAAGTAAAGTCAATTATAATAAAATTAAAAACGATAAAAACGATCAAAAGGACGACATTCCACAACAAATTAAAATGGAATTTGATCAATATACCTATTAATATTATGAATTAAAACTTAGAACAATTCAAGCTAAAAATGATTTTTATGACATGACAATAACGATTAAAATTCTAACACAAAGTGTGGTTATGTCAGCTAAACCACAGAACAAAGTATCACAGATCTTATCTCATCTTTTTTTTTCAAAAAATAGCAGACATGGTTACAACATTAATCAATTACACGATTCCGAGTTTGTATGTCTCTGAAAATCACTTGACTATTCATCAATGTCACATTACAATTTTTATAATGTTTCACAATTTCATATTTTCCAGAAAAACTTTTATTTTAAACATAAAATCTGAGCTAGGATGCTAACAGTTTATTTGCCTTCATACATGCGTATCTCGTCACTTCAACTTTCGACTAGTTTATTGATATATTTATACGTTGTCCATTTCGCCTCGCACTCCAGTAATATATGGAATGGAGGAAGACTTTTATGTTTCCGGAAGACGTAGTACTAAGTACCCTCGTATTAGCATTTTGTTGACGCTGATGAATGTATAGGTCCTGACAGATACCCAGGCTTGGTAGAAAACCCCTCTCCATGTTATCGTGCAGCTAAATGTTTTATCCAGGTTTACCCTTGATATTAAGATTTGTTTTATAATTCGATGGTTTCGCTTCAGAAACTTGGTACTTTCAACTCGTCCAACTTCTTGTTTTAATGGGGATACGTTTTTTGAAGAGCTTGAAGACTTTCTTTGATAAATCACTAAACTGTAGTGGTATGTACATCCTGAGGGACCTTTAAGATGCCTCAGAATCTTATTCGACAATTTCAACTAGTTGATCCGCAGGAGCTTGAATTCTGTCATCGACAAATAGACCATACTGCAGCGTAGATGAAGAACCATTCTGCGGGTCTCCTTTTTCCGCCACGAACCTGGAGACCTTCACCCGATAAAAGGTCGGTATAATCCTATTCTTTAGAATTTAACAAATCCATTCAAAAAATTCTATTGATTCTCTTTTGAGACGTTAACTTCACGTACATAATCCTACAATTTGCTATCGAAGACCCCTTCAATTTCATGAATATCTGAATTTTCTAGAGATTGATTTAGTTAGGCTTATCGAAATGAACTGAAACAAAATTTTTAATAATTTTCTCGAACATTCATCACGAATGAATCAAGGCTGATGAGTCCCAAGCGAAGATGGAATCGGTGCATTCCCTTCCACCTGTGATATGAATAATTCGGTTTTCATCCAACTAGTTGGATTAATGTTCGATGATAGGTTACTTCAGTTCAGAAGAGTTACAGAAGATGTGGAATCAAGATATACAGTTCTATTGCATGAGAACTTGGAGGTTTCCTCTGCTCCCGGTGCTCTTCAAGAATTGAATGAAGTAATGATCCATTAACTGCCTGCCCCGTGATTTCGGAAGTTTTCATTCATTGCATTAGGTCAGTACAAGCGATTCGGTTTCGGTTAGGTCGTTTCATCATTCAGACACCTTTTTATATTGTCTACTAGTGAGTGTGATGGCTGCCCCAACCACTGAAAAACCCTATGTCTTCCTTATTTTGCCATCTTTTTCCCTATGACTATGGAAGATAAAGATGAGTAGAAAAAAATAAAGGAAAAGTCAAAAAACATAGCTCTATCGAGCCTTTGATAGTAGACTCTCAGTTTTTATCCTCTCAGATTTTTTGCAGTGGCATGCATCTGAATATTGAGTTGAGTTTTCTCAAACGTTGTAAATAGGATTTGAAATATCCGCGAGCAAGGAGAGCCTGGCTAAGAAAGTAACTAACTTTGACTGAATGTCTCAACATTTTGGCGAGTGTATTCATCTTTCCGCTGTTTGTGTCTTCCTAATTTTTTTGCCATATTTTTATAGTCTGTTTCATAAGTATTCTTTTTCCTTTTTCGTTACGTGGTTTTTTCGATTTCGCTGTTTTTCTTCCAAGAAGTTCAATGTAAATACTCACCACGACCATAACGGTCTCGTGGCTGTTGTCCTATACCCTCGACACACTGCCAATGCGTGTTCAGCTTTCTATGATAACTCTCCAGACAGTGCTATCAATGGTATTTTTGATGTCTATTGTTACTAGGGCACCCAGCTGTCTAGTTCTGTATGTTTTCCTTTTTTCTTCAGTGGCAATATATATGTTCTGCAGTGCACTTAAAGCAGACTTGCCTCTGAGATAGCGAAATTGCTTCTATGGAAAGGAGCGTTTTTCTCTCGCATTTTATCGTGTCAATTCGCAATGAGTTGTTCATTCAGTTTGGTTAGGCTATCCGGTATACATAGCAGAGTGTAGTTTCTTGTCTTTCGCAGCTGCGTACTTATATATGTATAAAAAAGGAGTTCATGCATATATCTGTTCATATGATCTAAACGATTAAATGAGAAAGAACAAATCCACCTCTCGGATATTAATATGAAGATGAATTCTAGAATGCTTGGATGATATTAATTTCTTATAACTCCTATTGAAATATTTCAGACAGCCTTGGCTTAATGGAAATCAAACTTTATAAAATTGAATTTTGTATACTTGAGGATGGTTCAGGTTTTCTTTCGGCTGGTCATTGACAATCTTCCTTACGAAGAGTACACCAGAAGAGTTGCGTTGCCTTCATGCACATATATATTTTACGGACTTTCTATCGTTTTCATTATACTTGTATTTCGAATTTTTAGAACAAGCTTTGACGTGACTGGATCCCATGGGATGCGTCAAATAGTTTCTCATGAGGCGTATAAAATTATGCATTAATCTCGGTCCCTAAAATATATGTCTCTTCCAAATATTTCAAGAATTACTTTAGAATACGAGCTAAAAGACTTCGAAATAGATATCCATAAACGTTGTAGGTATATTGAAGTTAAATGTATTTTGTAGCTTTCTAAAAATTTGATAATATACACCTTGAAGAAGGAACGAACCAAAGTTTTCTATTCTTGTAACTGGGTTTGGTGCTCATAATGAGGATGAAAAATATTTCATTTTGACTTGGAGACAGATGCAGTTGAAAATCTAGATTATTATTATTTGCTTTCCTCTATACTGACTTCAATCAAATGAGTCCTTTTTCTTGATGTGAAAACAATCGACGTCCTTTTTGTATATTTGTGCTATGAAGATGCCATGCAAGTCGAGTTCCAGAAGATAGAAAATGTTTGGGACGTTACGTTCGGAGCAATTTTCTTTTTTCTGCAACTATTCATCCTGAATTCACTTGCACGGCATCTACATAGCACAAGTGTACAAAAAAATCACAGTATTTCTGGAGAACCTCTTATTGAAATAACTGTCTAAATTGAATTTCATTTTTTGAGGACCAGATTTTTCTTCGGTTGGTCTACAAGAAATGGTTTCACACGTGCCATAATGTATGTGGCAGAAGCGCAAAGAAGTTTCTGAATTTATAAAGTATTCATCAATCTGAAAATTTTACACTCAGCTCTCGATAAAATAATTAAACAAACTGGACTGATAAGCCCAGAGAGAAAAAGTAACATAATGATGAAATGAAGCAGATTTTGTGAGATCTTCTAGTACTTGAACTAATAGCACGTTGTGCAGCCAATGCTTGGTTTCTCATTGGAATGAATGTTTCTCCAAAAGTTTGATGTCTATAGGAAATCGAAGGATCCACATTCAAAAATGAGTATCTTTGAAAACGTAGGTGAACTTCACTACAAATCTAGATGTTGATTTAAGCTACAAAACTGGACCGTCTCTAGAGCATTATACTTCTCCTTCATAGGATGAATTCAAAATTCTGGTTCCTGTTCAAGATTAATTAGGAAATCTTGAGTTCCAAAAGACAGATATGCTTTATTACAAAAGTAGTTCTTCAAAAGATGGAGTATACAAATCTCGGTTTTCACATGAGGCCTGTCGGAGTCAAAGTAATACTGGGGTTAGTTTTCACAAACTACAAAACATCCATAACTTCACCGAAAACTATGTATTTAACAAAGCTGAGAACTAAAAATTATCATAATGTGAAATTCTCGAGAAACTTAGCAGAATAGGCAATTGAATATGGAAAACCAAGGAGTTGATGAATTTTGCAATATGAAAAATTATGATACACAATGGAAAGATGCTCCAAGTCGACGTGAAATACGTCTCATTCATCTTCATCTGTTGAAGTTATTCGCAGCCATCAAGCCCACTTTGGAGTCTGCCTGTCAGGGAACTACTTCCAGAACGCAGTCTTTTTCCGGATGTTTTACCGTAAAGTTTTTGTTCCTTGCAGATAAAGCTATCGAATGTTCCTACATAATACTTGGGCAGGTTATGCATGTTAGTCTACTTTTCACAAAGTTGGTGATGCTATCTTTGTGAAAAATGAAAGAATATAAGGTCAAAAAATCCTGACCAAACAATTACATACTCTTGAAGTATTATCCGAAGTTCTCTAGGGCACACTTCTGATAAATACAAATTTTATTACAAACTTGCTTGCTTTGAAATTTCAACGATTTTCTTTACTCAACATTGATAGTGGGACATATAACCTCGCTGTCTTTTGGTATATAACGGGTACTCTGGACATTTAGTAGATTATTTTTATGTATCATCAATAGCTTTCGCAGAGCACACAAATGTTTGACTTCAATATGCAAAATTATGACACCTTGGGTCTCTTCTTACTTCATCTTTGCAAATACTGTGTGTTATTAATTGTTTTTCCTCAGAATAAGAAAAGAAATATCATAATATAAGGCCGTTGGCTGATATGCAAATGAAATTAATTTCGTTCCTTCAAAAGTTGCTTTACCTACCCCCATGACTCTTTTGATTAGTGTTTGCACAACATCAAATTACAATCTATGCAAAAATTCTGATAAATTGTGCTTGCATTACACTGATTTTACGTTTTAAATAATTTTCTTTCATCTTCAACTCTTATTCCTCCTATTGAATTCCACGTCATCCAAATAATACAAGAATTCAACGTGTAAAATTACGGACGTCGATAAACTTGAATTGAGAATGAAGACTCATTTAAATTTTAGTCACTGTATGAAAGACAATAAATTAAAATAAGTTTCCACTGAATCTGTCTTAAAATTGAAATAAAATATTTTTCGACGTTATTATGAACGCCAAAACTATATACAAGAATAAAAACTTCTATCGTTTCTTCATTCTAGTATATATTCTATAGTTTTAGAATGTTTCAAAATTTATTATCTTAAATGTTACCTACAACGTATATCAATATTTATTTCAATGTCTTTTAGCTCGTACTCTGAAGCAATCCTTGAAATATTTGGAAGCAATATATATTCTAGGGACCGAGATTAATGCATAATTTTATACGCCTCATAAAAAACTCTTTTGCGCATCCCATGGGATCAAGTCACGTCAAAACTTGTTCTAGAAATTCGGAATACAAGTATAATGAAAACGGGAGAAAGGCCGTAAACAGTGTATATGCATAAAAACAACGTAACTTTTCCATCATAATCCTGCGTATTCAAAATGAATCTTTCAGGAAAAATAGGTTCGACCTATATTATATATTAAAATGTAATTTGTCAACTGTCTGAAACAGTTTCGAGCTGAGAAATATAATTATACAATTGCAAGTAATGTGTTGAGTATTTTGAAAGAAATTCTAATTAAAAATAAAAAACCTTATTCAATATTCGATGCTCAACAAAGTTCAATGATATTTCAATAACTCAGAAAATAATCAAATAAAGTATAACTTAACGTCAATTATCCTGATTAGAATAAATGACTATCTTTTTATCAATTAACTTTGATTATATAGAATGATTCGAAACTTTGTCCATTTTATACGTATCAATAACTGAACAATTCGTATATATTGATATTTCAGTAGAAAGTAGTTTTCTCTATCTGGAAATATTGTTATAGACAAAGGTAACTGAGTTTGAGGTTGAAACTTTCGGAGTTTTATCACACTAAAAGCACTATACTTCACCAAAACATTATTATTTATATTGTCTGATTCTACATGGCTCTATAATTTATATTTCATCAATCTCTGCTACAAGATGCTTCCTGCGAACCATCGTCCCGATTGCTCGGCGGGATCTAACAAACTGAACGGAATCGGACCATTGTCCTTATTTAATAGATATTAGCATTTCATTATATGAATACCTTCCTGAGCAATCAGCGTGTTAGCATTTTCGATGTTGTTTTAAACTTTACATTCTCAAAATCTTTTTTATGGTCTTTTGATCAAAAGCATGTTGAACAACGCTAGACTTATCTGCACGTCCATATTTTAAATGTGCTTCAAGTTTTTTAACTTGGTTTTAATTGTTCTTATACTTCGTCCAACATAGTTTTCACAATCATTCCTACTTATTTCATATATACCACTCTTATACTACGCATTCTATTCATTTTTGTTCGATTAAGATTTGTAGGTCAATTTTATGTTGACATTTTCGATTATTTTTCTAAACCGTTTGGTATCACGGATTGAAAGATAAAGAAACAAATTCTGTTTTGTTTTCTCTAGGTTGATTTAACCACAAACACAAGCATAAAAGTTGTTACATTAAACAAAAATAATATTTAAATGGAGTAAATGATTTTTAGTAGAGTATTGATCTTAATGACTCGATCCAAAAACATATTTTGCCGAAACTAAATACTGAAGTAGGGAACTCCTCTAATTTTCTAAGATTCTCATTTCTGATAATATAAGATATAAGTTAAGTTTGAGTAATCCTTCTTTTCGAAATTATATTTCTTTTCCAAAACCAGAAACCCAAGAGAGTAAAGCACTTTCAAGATTGCGAAATGGCTATCAAACGAGTTAAAAATTTTCAAAACATTTTTCGTGTTTTTCATTTGATATTCTTCAGAATTCATAAATGAATTCAAAGATATTCAATTACATGTTGGCTTCAAGTGATATTATTCCATTATTTTCAAGCAAACCTCTACCACATGTCCCAAACTATTTGAAGGAATATTATAATACGAATAATCTAGATTCCAGAATTTTCGAAAAGTTTCAAATTCTAGCCAAAAGTCGCATGGGCCAAATTTGTTTTCAATACAAAAATCAAATGTGAAAGCAATACTGAGGCACTGCCAAAGAGAATAGGTTTTTTCGTTTCATTGTCATTATATTCATCAGTAAATTTGAATTAACCATGAGTCCAATATAGATTTCTGGTACAGGTTAGCTATGATATATTTTTTGTTTTTGAATTCAAGAAATGGTTAATACCATTCGATTGAATTCTCATATTGAATGGGGAAAGATAGCCAGTTGGACACTGTCATCAGAAATAACTCATTTCTAAAAATATAGGATATAAGTTAAATGTCAGTCATGCCACCTTTTCGAAGTTATATTTCTTCCACAGAATCCACAAACCTGAGAGAGCAATGCGACCAATTACATCAGCAATTGCAACTACTTTTAAGATTGCGAAATGGCTATGACACGAGTTCAAAAAACATTCCAAACATTTTTCGAGTTTCTCAGTTGATAATATTTTACAATTCATAAATAAGTTCAAAGATATGTAATTGCATTGAGGAGTAATGTTGGCTTTGCTTGATAATATTTCATTATTTCCGAGTAAACCTCTACCACATGCTCCCGACGATTTGAAAGAATGGGTTAGTACGAATCACCTAGATTCCGAAATTGGATTCTGGCCAAACTCTGCATGAACCAAAATTATTTTCAATACAAAATTCTAATTTATAAACAATACCGAGGCACTGCCCAAGGAAATTGTCTTTTCGCTTTCAATATATACATCAGTAAACTTGAAACAACTATCAGTCCAATGTTAATTTGTGGTACACGTTAGCTATGATATATATGCTGATTTTGAAACAAAAAAGTCCATTAGGAAAATTTCCTTAAGAAGTTAAATGGTTAAGATAACCAGTTACCTTACTCGGACACACTGTCATCAGAAATAACACGTCCTAAGAATTTGATATTTACAGAAAGGCTCATTTCATTGGTTACTTTACATTTCCTAGTTCACAGAATTCTTAGCTTTCCTTTAGTATAGAAAGGTTTCAGAAAGAGAAAGATTTCAATAGGAATGTAGTTACTTTGAATGTCTATAAAGAAAGTTTTGTCGTTAAAATAATCAATAGGCGCAGATATAAGACAAATTTGTCGAAGGCTATTCTTTTTCAACCTGAACAACAGAAATTGAAATTTGTTTCTTTATCTCTCAATCCGCCATACACCAGAGGATCAGAAAAGCGAAGCGTTTGTCGTTTTAAAATAAATTTTTGGTGAAATGGTGTACACCTCTTGTGTTGTTGCTCTGAAATCATGTAGCTTTTAAATTTATTCGGTTTTTTAAATTTCTTTCGATTGACAATCGGGGCATTATAATAATCGCATAATAAAACGAAACAGTAGTCGTGGCTATTCAAATCATGTAACGGTTATTGTAGAATTCTGTAGATGATGTCAGTTCACAAGCCTGACAACCAATAGAATCATTCACTTGAAAAGAGTTACGACTTCGATTTTTCAGTTTAATACATCTTCGTTTCATTAGATTTAAATGATTGATCTACTCTCTTCACGACTGATTCATGGCATTCAGAAAGATTTCAAGAATGAAGCCTACATATGAGCACTAATTTGCAATTATTTTCATGAATTTCTCAATTAAAATTTTCTATTTATACGATCGAATTAGGATCAGACATCAAGAGTTACTAAGAAGTTCAAGTGATAAGCCCTTCAGTTTTCTCGGGAAACATTACTGGAATGCCGGAATTTAATGGTGTAAGACATTACCAAAATATTGCTTGTGCAAAGCAATAATGCTGGTTGAGTGGAAGTAGAACTTCGAAAACTCATACCGCTATTCACATAACGGCTGCACGACGATAGTTGAAAGTTGTTCAACGTTTTTTTCTGATGAGCAGTACCATCACTGCTTAGAATTTATTTTCATACAAAACTTTTGCGAGGGCATGAGGCATTGTTTCCAGGCACAATTTTTTTTGCTACATTATTTTCATAGAGAAGTGTAAACTATTCATCAATATAGTAAAGTATTTTAAATCTTCTTTGTAAATGAGCAAATATGATCCCGATATTTTTATGAGCAGTTGGCCCAATTTCAACAAAACAGTGAAATATTTCACGAGGTAATTATGATGAAAAAATCTTATAATTATATGTCCGAAAACGCTTCGTTATGGAAACACAAGGTTTTTCTCATAAATACTACATTTTTCAGATAATCAATTCAAAGTCGGTAGGTGTCGTTTTAAAATCAGAATTATATCCATTTTAGTTCGCCCTGGGCAATTAAATTTTTATAAATTTTCGATAAATTTTCTAATACTTCTCATATTTAGAATTTCATCCGTATCTGCCACAAGTTTCGTATAAAAACTTGATCAATTTTTTGAGTTTGATGAAAACATAATGTATAGGATGTAGATATGAAAATAGACTTCTTTAACCATTACACAGAAGTCTAGACGTCGACACATAGATCTTCGTATCCGATTGAAGATCCCAGAAGTATCTTTAATGACTCTATAGGAAATGATAAGGCGGTTTCTTAAGTCTTCTAAGTCTTGTACACGAGTCCTCTAAACCAAGGTTTGCAAATGTTCCCTTGTAGAAAAGTCTATTGGATTCCGATCAGGACAACAAGCTGGTCAAAATTGTGGTATACCTCGGATTATCTAGCGATGCGAATATATTTCGTTCAAATGTTGACGTGCTCTTTTACTAAAATGAGCAGATGCGCCGTCGTGAATGTACCATACTCCCGCCATATCACCTTGAGGAGTAGAATCAAGTAAATCTTGTAGCCCATCGGTTAATAACTGAGTGTATAGATCTCCATTTAATCTAGATAGAAGGAAATGTGGACGAATTAGTAGATTTCTAATCATTCCAATCCACACGTTCAAAGACAATTGTTCCTGGTGACGAGCTTCAACAAAAGCATGAGAAGTTTCTTCCGGCCCAGATGTGGTTGTTGTAGTTATTAATAATGGCTTCTCTCAAAAAAGTTGCTTCGTCCGTGAATAAAATATGCTCCAGAAATTCTGGTATCGGGTTGCTCAATTGAATTTAGTGCAGCTTCTTCTATTCGTGGGATTTTGATATCCCTGTGGCGACCACAATCATGTTTCCTAATTTTGAAGCTACCAGTTTCTTGAAGTCGTCCAAACAAAGTATAAAGAGGAGCGACACGTTGAGGATACATTTCAGCATATCTTCTTGAAGCCGTAGACAAAAATGCATGTCGGTCATTACTGCCTATCAGTGGAATATCGACGAGAGCGAATTGATAACAAATAATTCATCTATTTTCACACAGAAACTGTGGCAAATACGCAAAAAATGCAAGAGATAAAAAGATTGAAAATTAATTGATTAAAAAAAAAGTGTCCGGAGCGTTCTGAAAATGGTTGTAGGGGTAGAAAAGTGATCTCTGAAAAAGTACCACCGTGTGGATGATCTTAATTGTTTTTGTAATTCGATTATGTAGATTTTTAAAAGGCACCTATGTGCCTTATTCAAACTGAGTATGAGAAACACTGTACTAATCATAAGAAAAACTGAAAAATTTCTCAAAATTTCAACAGCCTGTATTTTTGTAACGAAGCGTTTGCGGACATGTTCATGGAAAGTTTTCGTCCAAAATGGCTTGTGGAATCACCACGTGAAACCTTTCGCATTGATTCATTTGCACCCTGTATATTTTTGTTCAATCTAACAAATATTCTCATTTTCGTAATATATTATCTTTTACACAATTTTGAGGGAATCAATATCCTCATTGAAAAAGTTAAAGATTCTTCCCTTTCACCATTCATTTTATTACTCCTGTTAAAGCAATTCATTAGTTTCAGGTATCTTGTTTCTGCGGCCATCGAGGGTATATTAGCAAATAAAAAGGAAACAGATCGTTCTCTTATACGTTAACGAAATCATTAAGGTGGGGCACACAAAGAAACTTGAAGGTGTTTTTATATTATGAGAGTTATGTTCTTCGCAAGAAAATAGTTTGTAGCTTTATGAGACTGCACCACATTTCGCCTCCCCGCTTTTTTCGTAAAAGCGGTGTTCAGTTCCTAATTATATATTTTCGCTCGGCTGGCTCTTTTCTTGTAACATTGAAGGAGTTTTTTTTGGTGAAGAATGGCTGGGCTCTAATTAGACAAAGAACGCTTTTCTACATTAGTTTATGTGCGGAACCTGTGAAAAGTCTCGAAATATAAATTCTCAGTTTACTAAACCTCGCAAAAATATAGTCATTTGTATCGAAAAGATCACGGTGATCCGTTAAAGTGAAGATTTTGGATATATTTTTGGTAATGAATTTTTTATGATCCTTCAACTAATTGATATCTCTTAGTACTGGTGCATATCGAGATGACTCAACATAGGGGGATTAATGCATTTGATGGTCTGAGTTAATGGTCTCGATGGCTCACACAATTATGAAATTATCGGAGAATTGTATTAGAACCGTGTATTTGATTTATTATCTTAAGGATTTATGTCATCAGAGCTTCACCACGTTCTCAAAATATTTTGCATATTCGGTCGACGACCAAACTTCGATAGTCCGATAGGATGACACTAAAGAGATTTCATTTTGTCAGTTATATTAGCGTTTCGAATAATAAGCATTTGTGAGCGGATTTTGCTGGACGTCTGGAACTAGCTCTCTGATAATAAATTTGTTCACACAAAAACTACTTCCGTAACGTGGCAACGAAAGAACTGATTCTTTCAAGAACCAAACACAAGGACGTTGGACTGAAAACCCGGAAAAGAAATCGACATTACACTATTTCCGTGAAAACATGAAAATAAATATATATTCCGAGGTTCCGAGCGTCAATGTTTTTTTTTTGTCTATGAGTTCTATGAGCGTCTTCGGTAAGAATCACTATGACTGCTCCATTCATTTGAAGAACATCAAATCGCGCGCGTCACGTTTTTCCATCGCTTTTTAAAAGTATTTCTAATTCACATATCGCCTGTTCACATAGGCTTATATCAGCCAAATTATAAATAAAAATTTTCTCGAAATTCGCCAATTGCAATTGATATACTGAATTGTTGTGATATGCTCGTAATCAGACAAAAATATCATCGAAGACGCGAGTTGCTATCAAAAACACACACACACACACACACACACATATATATATATATATATATATATATATATATATATATATATATATACAGTGTGTTCCAACGAAAATTTGACCCCCTATAACTCCGAAATGAGTAACATTAGCGAAAAACACCAAGACACGTCGATTTTGTTTCGAGGGGAGCATTTTCGAAATAATTCGAAACTTGTCAGATCAACCCCTACCCCCAGCAACCCTAATTTCGAAATTCATCATAGGGAATAAGGGTCGAGTGGCACCTTACTGTGAAGGTCTGTCAATTCTCCATTCTGATTTGTCATTTTCAGAATTTTAAATTAACATACAGGGTGTCCCAACCGAGGGTAAAGTTGAAATCCTGCAAATCCCAAATACTAAATGAAATCGATTTATTTTGGCATAATGCAAGCGCAGGTTTATGCTCGGTCTAGAAAAACGACCTACACTTGTGAATTTGGAGTTGGTGCAATCAACCCCTATTTCCAGCATCCCCAACTCAAAAATCATTCGATCGAAAATAGGTCAAGTGGCACCTCGTTGGAAAGGTATTTCAATTTTTCTTCGAATTTGGTATTTTCGAAATTCAGAATCAGCATACAGGGTGTCCCGGAGCAGGAACACTGAAAACCCAAATAACTTTTTGAAACTGGTTCATTTCGGTATAATACGAGAACATGTTTATGTTTGATTCGAGAATAAGACTCTCTTGCGTGAATATGGAATTTTTGCAATCAATCTCCCATTCAGCATCCCCAACTCAAAAAATCATACAAGTGATTACAGGTTGAGTGGCAAAGTTCCAGAAAGATTTTTCTATTTTCTGAATCACTGAGGCATTGGTTTCAGTTTGGCAATCGAGGTTTTCTGGCGTGAGGATCAGGATGAGGGGATGATGGAGAACCTGATTGGATGCTCATCTAAACAGGAAAACGAGATTTATTGAACTTGTATTCAATTGAAAACAAAAAACTAACTTGATTATTACAACAATTGTTCAAAATGACCTCCGCCCACCTCCATACAGTTATACAGAGGATTTTCGAACTCTCTTCTCACATTAGCGAAAACTTCAGGAGTCAAAAGTCGGCATTCTGTGATAATCCTCATCCGCAGCTCCTCCAGGTTTTCTGGTCTTGTGGCATAAACTTTAGATTTTAGATGGCCCCACAAAAAAAAATCTAGGGATTTAAATCTGGTGACCTGGCTGGCCACTCAACAGGTCCTCTTCTACCAATCCACCTTCCTGGGAAATTTTCGTCTAAATATTGGCGCACCCGAGCATCATAATGCGGAGGAGCACCGTCTTGTTGAAAACGCATTTCGTCCTCAGAAAGAGTTGGATCGTTCTGTAAAATTTCTGTCAATCTAGGATGTATGTGTTCCTCTAACAACTGTAGGTAGCCATTTCCATTCAGATTACCCTCAATAAAGAAAGGCCCAACTAGATGATTGCCAAAAATTCCTGCCCAAACGTTCAACTTCTGAGGCCTTTGCGTGTGGGCCTCTCTAAACCAATGAGGATTCTGTGTGTCCCAATATCGACAATTATGTCTATTCACTTCACCACTGAGCATAAAGGTGCTTTCATCAGAAAAACAGATGTTATTCAGAAAATTTGGATTAGCGTTTAGGTTTTCACTTAGATTTTCACAAAACTGTAAACGACGATCTGGATCATCTTCGTTTATTTCATTCACTAATTTTACCTTGTAGGGTGAAATTTGTGATGTTTCACGATTCTATGGACAGTTGTAGCTGATACACCAGTCAGACGAGATAGTTTTCTGATCGAAGTAGTATTCTCCATTTGTAGATGACCCACTACTGCCACTTCCGTTGCCTCATTTCTGACAGGACATGCCACTTCATGCTTTTTGTTTGCCACCGAACCCGTAGCTAGGAATTTGTCAACCAAATATTTAACGTACTGGTGACTGACTCCCTTCTCTTTCAGGATGGTTCCTATCGAATATCCTTGCCGTTTCTTTGGCACAACTGTTATTTCGAAAATACGTCGATACAATTTCGACCCTTTCCTCAGTGGAATAAACCATTTTCAGATTAATTTCAACTGACGAACAACAACAATAATGAGGAACTGATCTGAATAATAATAATATTTCATTGCAAAATGAGAAATAACAGATGACTGCACGCCAGATGGAAATGAAGAAAATGTGAACATTTTCAATGCAGAAATCAGCTTTATTTCTTCGTAATTGATGCTCAACACATCGTACCCCAATACTTTTAACAGTTTCGAATTAATTTTAGTTGATAATTTCAAATGACGATATTGAATTTTTCGAAAGCGACATCCTGTATGGAGAGCCGAACTGAATGAAATGCTTTAATCATTCTGGAATTCAAAAACCTTTCTGAAAATATGCCACTTGAATTATTTGTATGATTTTCAAGTTGGGGATGCTGAATGGAAGGGTTGATTGCAAAAATTCTATAACCACACAAGAAAGTCCTATTCTCGGATCAAACATGTTCTCGTATACCGAAATGAACCAGTTTCAAAAGTTATTTGGATTTTCAATGTTCCTGCTTCGGGACACCCTGTATGATGATTCTGAATTTCGAAAATACCAAATTCGAAGAGAAAATTGCAGTACCTTTCCAACGAGGTGCCACTTGACCTATTATCGATCGAATGATTTTTGAGTTGGGTATGCTGGAAATAGGGGTTGATTGCACCAACTCCAAATTCACAAGTGTAGGTCGTTTTTCTAGACCGAGCATAAACCTGCGCTTGCATTATGCCAAATTAAATCTATTTCATTTAGTATTTGGGATTTCCAGAATTCAACTTCACCCTTGGTTGGGACACCCTGTATGTTAATTTAAAATTCTAAAATGACAAATCAAGGTGAGAATTGACAGACCTTTTCAGTAAGATGCCACTGACCCTTATTCCCTATGATGAATTTCAAAGTTACGGTTGCTGGGGTAGGGGTTGATCTGAGAAGTTTCGAATTATTTCGAAAATGCTCCCTCGAAACAAAAATCGACGTGTCTTGGTGTTTTTCGCTAATGTTACTCATTTCGGAGTTATAGGGGGTCAAATTTTCGTTGGAACACACTGTATATATATATATATATATATATATATATATATATATATATATATATATATATATATATATATATATATATATATATATATATATGTTTAAATTTTCATTCAACTTTATAGAAATAGGTTCTATTCGGATGGAGTCTTTCCGGATAGCTCTCTCTGTATAATTGTTCAGATTGAACGCTATTTTGCCTGCTCTCTCCATATATAAGGAGCATATCAACTTTTGCACTGTTGGTGTATTGATTCATACTTATAACTGAATTCACTAATTCGCAATGTCGATAATTAGCAACAATGGAATTTTGACATGTCACACTGATATTTTATGGTCACAAAATATTATAAGTATGAACAAAAATTTTGCATTGCCAACCTGGTTATTTTTATTAGCGAATAGGGAAACTGCAAAAGGATGATAGTTTTGTTTTTCTTTAAAAACTTCGTCCGTAAGTCGTAGAATGAGATGCTGAATTTAAATTAGCAAGAAAATACAGGGTGTCCTATTTGAAAATCGAAAATTAGTACAGAATATTGTCTTCTATTTGATTTCCAAATTTCATCAAAATATTCTGAATAGAAATAAAGTTACAGGAGGCTCTAGTCTCAGTATATATATATATATATATATATATATATATATATATATATATATATATATATATATATATATATATATATATATATATATATATATATATATATATATATATATATATATATATATATATATATATATATATATATATATATATATATATATATATATATATATATATATATATATATATATATATATATATATGTTTTCACGGATCGATACATATTTATATGGCATACAAGAACATAAAAATTCGATAAAAACAAACAGTCCACATCAGCTTTGTTCCAGTACACGAAAGACTACAAACATTCAATCGACTTTGATAAAACAAAGCAACTGGCCAACATCGAACAATTTAATAAAAGACTGGTCAGAGAGGCAATAGAAATAGAACTACGAAACAATCTCAATAAAAGAAATGACACCCTGAACCTGTCGCAGTCTTGGAAAGTGGCGCTAAGCAACTACCAATCATCGAAGAAATCCCAAACACCAGCGGTCAACATTCCAGAAGGAGGAGTCGAAGTACGAACTCTCGATGAACCAGTTCCTCCACCACTGAACGCACAAGTCACCCACTACAATGTGCGCAGTCGATAAATTATATATAGGAGTGCCACACTGGTCTAGACGCATTAACGAAAACGTCAACAGGCTTTGAAGATGGTGCATGAGATTGCATCGAAACGTCGCCAAAACCAAAGTTTCGAAAGGAACTTCAAGGAAGTTCAAAACGGACGAATACCCCGAAGAGACCATATAATAAATATAAAATATATATATATATATATATATATATATATATATATATATATATATATATATATATATATATATATATATATATATATATATGGTCTCTTCGGGGAGTCTACATACTTATGTACGAGATGCTTCCTTTCTGGAATCGATAGGGTATACCGGTGTAGCTTGTTAGGATGCTGAGAAGCGATATGCGACACTGATGAGCTCCTAATGAGGACGAAACTGCAGTCTGCCAGTTCGTTTCTTGGCATCCTGCTTAGTTGCACTATTGTGGCTCTATATATATACACACACACACACACACATATATATATATATATATATATATATATATATATATATATATATATATATATATATATATATATATATATATATATAACTATACTCTAGAATCAACCGGATCCTTAAGGCTGAACTCAACTCGAAGGCATTATTTCAAGCCATCAACTTCTGGGCTATGCCGAGCATAGCATGTTCCTTTGGGGTGATCAAATGGTCGATAACAGACTGAAGGATATAAGAATCAGAGCGATGTTAACGGCACATGGGATTCATCATCCACACTCGTCTAAAAACTGCTTATACCTACCAAGAACACAGGGTGGACGAGTCCTTGCATCACTAGAAATGAGTCATAAGAACAACGTGGACCAACTTTATCAGCAAACACTCACCGTTTTATCGATCCATATGTGACGCGGACGAAAACCTATCGGCACTGCAGCTTTCGAATATAGAATTTCTTGTAGAATCTCATACAGTGGCCCAGCTGTCGGAGGAGTGGCACTCTGAAGCACTTCATGGTAGATATCCGAACCACCTGAAAAATAAAGATATAGATCGAAGAGAGTCGCTTACTTACCTGAGGGCTGGCTACTTATTTCCTGAAACAGAGGGACGGTTGTGCGCTATCCAGGATCAAGTAATCCTCACAAGGATGTACCTGAAATACATCACGAAACAGGATATCCCAACAGAGTAGTGTTGCAAGTGCGGAAATGAGCAGCAATCAATTCAGCATATAACATCCAGCTGCCCTATCCTAGCTCCTCGGGATTACCTTGAACGCATATATATATATATATATATATATATATATATATATATATATATATATATATATATATATATATATATATATATATATATATATATATATATATATATATATATAGACATACATAAATCCGTCAACGTCAGCTCTTGAATTCACTGTCTTAGGTTCTTTTTGGATTTCTATCATTTCTAGAATGTTTCTTTTAAAGTCGTTGCTTTCGGATGCAAGATCTCGTACATCAGCAAAATTAAATTTATTTAGTTGTTCAATGCTATGTTTCGCTAGGGCGGTACTTTTTTCATTAGATCTAACGGAGTAGTCGTGTTGGTATATTCTTTTTATGCAAGTATTGTTCAGTACTACCAATATAGCACGCTCCACAGTCCTGACAATTAACTTTGTATATACAGTATGTTTTGCTCTCATGTTACACCCTTGGCCTCAGAGTGGTGAAAAATTGTTTGCAGTAGTTGTTGGGTTTGTGTCCAATCTTGATGTTATAATTTTCTAGGCCTTTATCAATTTGTTGTGACAGTCCGGGTGTATAAGTGAGGCCGATGTATTTAAAATCTGTTTTTTCTTTTTTTCTTTGTTCTCTATTGTATATTTCATGTATTCTTTATGAGTGGTTCAAAAGAACTAGGTGGAAACGCGTTTCTTTTCAGTATGTTCTTCAATTTCTTTATATTTTTTGTTCTAAATTTAGGGTGTGATAGTTTGATAGCTCTATCAACCAGGCTATTGATAACGCTTTTTTTGTATCGGTTTGGTACAATTGATTCAAAATTTAAGTATCTACCACTCCATGTCGGTTTCTGATACCAATTTGTATATATTCCTGTATCGTCGTGGGTTAATTGTATGTCGAGGAAATTGATTGTTTTATCTTTTTCGATTTCATTGGTAAATTGAATTTTTTTGTGATATGAATTGAAGATTTTGGTTATTTTGTTTATTTTATCATGAGGAATACATGCTATACAGTCATCTAGACACCGTTCGAAAAACTGCACTTTGAATGTGATCTTTGAAAGTAATTGACTTTCAAGGTCTAGCAATACTAAATTTGCAATTGCTGCAGATATGGGTGCCATCGGTATTCAGAAAATTTGCGTGAATATATCAGACTCGAAAACAAAATATGTGGATTCTAGACAAAGTTTTGTTGCTTTAATAAATTTGTCTTGAGATAGTTCAGTTAAATTTGTGAGATTTTGCCATTTTTTACGGATGATATCTAAGGCTGGTGTACAAGGAACATTTGTAAATAAGGAAATTACGTCTAACGATACTAACATAAAACCTTTGGGAATAGTTAAATCTTTTATGAAACTATGGAAATGCCAGAAATCTTTTATGTAATAGTCATTTTCTGCAAGTGTGTTTGTTATTGTGTTATAGGTTATACGTGGGTGAATGAATATTAATAACAGTGGGTCTCAAAGGGATTGATCTTTCATGTAATTGAGGTAACCCATAAATGAAGGGAGCCCTTCCATTGTGACAAATGAGTTTGTTTTTCAATTTTTGTTCAATAATCATATATATATATATATATATATATATATATATATATATATATATATATATATATATATATATATATATATATATATATATATATATATATATATATATATATATATATATATATGCCAGGCTCCTTGAATTTATCACGAGAGTTTTTTGGTACGAGCATGTTGAGTAACTGAAGAGTCAGCATTTGCAAACTCAATTTTTCTTCTTAGGACTGAAAAATATTTGACTACGTCACAACTGCTGCTTTGATTTAAAGCATAGTCTGAAATTGGTTGGTAGTAATGATTCAGTGTGATGTGCTCTGTTCCTATATATTTGTAACATTGGTTGTACAGCGCGTTCCCAAATAGCAAGTTCTGATAAGTGCACGCAGAGAATCTCGGCCCTTAACACTAGAGCGCCGTCGTTCCATTTTTGTCCTACTCGCTACTTTCATCGTGAATAACTTTTTATTTCTTCTACTAAATAAAAACAATAGCTGATAAAATAATATGTTATTTATCTAGAATTGCCGCCGAGTCATTATTGTCCCGCCAAAAATCTATGCAATCATTCATGGAATTCGTCATTTCTCTGGTAGAGGGGAGACTAAACAGTGATCGTTTTTGTTTACTTCTTTGTCGATTCGTGTAAAGCGTGCTCACTTTGTTTATACAAGTGTTACAGATATGTATAGTCAACGTCGCAGAATATTGAGACCGCAAGAAATTGTAACCCATGCGAATGGTAGTTTTGAGGACGAATCAGATGTCGAGCCTTTGGAATATTCTGACGACGGCTACGAGTAAGAAAGAAGAAGTCAATTTCTTGTTCTGACAAATCTGATGACATAATTAGAGATACATACCTCTAGGTATGTATTTTACAGTATTACATTTTTATTTTACTATTACAGTAAAACGCTATTGATTTGTGGTTTCTTGTTTTATGTAATCTGTTTTTACTTTATTATATGAGTTTATCATTTTACATTATTGTTATATTTCAGAAGCTAAAAGTGGAATGAGAGGTTGTGACTGAAGCCGAAGGTCAAGTGCCAAGCCAAATACAAATACGAGGTCGAGGCGTTCAAGGTCGATCAATTCGTGGACGTGGCGGTCGGCGGTCTGCATTGACAAGCCCTCACTTTGGACAGTAATTGAAGCTGGTAATACACCTGGAGAGTTTAGTGGCTAAAATGATGTTAGCCTAACTCCATACGCTAAGAGCAACGTGGATGGAACTTGTAAAACTTTTTGTCAGTTGATACTTCCGAAAAATATGCTGCAGCATATTCCAGAGTGTACTATAGAAGAGGCTCGACGAGACTGGTATATGACAATGAATAATTAAAGGATTTCATTGCTGTACTTTACAAACGTGGTGCGATTGGATGACAAAACTTACTCTTGGATTTTTTCAGCTGATAAAATGGTGTCAACAATGACTCGAGATCGTTCTCGTGAAATAATGAAGTATCTGTGATTGAATCATAAATTCAGTAGACGAAAAGACTCAATTACTATAAGTTTGCTATGGTTTCGGCAATTCGATATGAATTTGTCGCTAATGCGCAAGCTTGTCACATAAATGGGTCGTACATAACTATCTACGAACAGCTTCTCCCGTCTAAGTGCCATTGCCGATTCACTCTGTTTATGAGCTCAAAGCCAGATAAGTATGGGCAAAAGTTTTGGATGGCTGTTGCCAAGATGCTGATTATGTAATAAATGCGTTTCTTTAGCTGCGAAAAGATGACCACAAATCTAATGACGAGCGTTTACGTGACTGGGTTGTAAAAAAATTGATGGAACCTTACATCAACTAAGGAAGGAATGTTACATGTGACTACTTCTTAACATCTTTTTTACTATCGACATAGTTGAAGTGTAAAAACACAAGAATCGTACTGTAAATAAAGTTGGGTGCGGAATACCCATTTCCATAAAAACATATAAAAAAGTGTTATATGAAACGTATCTCCTAAAAGCTGTTGACACTACTTCGACAGTTTATCAGACTGAACCAAATAAAAGGAGTTCTAATGCTTAGTACTATGCATCAAGATGAAGCAATAAGTTCTTTTCCAAAGAGAAAAACTGGAAACAGTGCTTTCCACAACAGCATGAACTATGGAGTAGATGTACATTCGATGAACAGGAAATATACTGTAAAGGCGCCTAGTGGACGTTGACCTGATCATACGTTTCATAGTCTGTTGAATTTGGCGGCTATAAAAGCAAGGGTATTATTTAAAATTATCAACAACAGCAAAGTTAAACATTCAGCCTTTTCATTGCAACAGGGTAAGGAATTGGGATTACAGAACATGAATAATGGAAAAACAGAGATTCTAGTAGAGTAGAAATTTCAGATCACATACCAGAAAGACAAGAAAAATGTACAAGGTGTCAGCTCAAGTCAAAATGCACAAGTAATAAGACTTCTGTGAAGTGCCAGTAGTGTTAAAAACTGTCTGTAATAAATATATTGGTGAAAAAATCATTTATGTAATATTTGCCATCTTGATACCAAATATCTTAGAGATGATTTGATATGATTACATTTAGAGGTCAAATAATTATTGTAGTTATGATGATTATTCTATGAAGTTATGAAAAGACATTCATAATTTATAACTTATAGATTAATGATTTGATGTGAATAAATAAGTAAATATAGTTTCAAGTGACTTAAATATTGTTTCAAAATTATTTTAATACTTTATGCTAATGAACGTTGTGAAAAATGTACTGGGACTAAATTGTCACAGCGGCGGTTCTAGAGGGGTCATAAGGCCTTCTAGTGTTCGAGCAATTTTCATACCAATAACAAGGAGATAATATTGTGATTTTATTTTGTTGGTCTATGTGTACATGTGGATCAGCAGAAAAGGCAGAAATTTTAGCCAGGAACATCCGTGGGTTATGGAAATGATATTTCGTTATGTCTGATGCTTCCTCTTTCTCTGCAAATATTTCTAAAATGGCAGACTTGATTCACATACAAATTTTGACGTTACAGTCAATGGGCTTATTCAACGCAATTATCATTTCTTTGATAGGATACAAATGTGGTTTGTCAGAGAATAGTTGCTTTGACGAATGCCGCCTCCTTTTCAATATACTGCCTGTTTTATGCCATATAATAGATTTTATGTAATTTTTACGAAGTTGCCATTTTTGTCTTGACCTGGCCAGACGTCAAAAATACCCTATTACTCAAATGAAAACCATATGCATATTTGAAAACTAGGATGATTCCTGTGTCAGACCATACACGACACATTTATGTGTATGAGTTTTTTGCAAGTAATCTCTAAACCTATTTGGGAACTGAAAGAATATATCTTTGAGACTTTCAAAACAGCCTGAATTATTTCGAAAGTCCGTGCAATATAAATCATAAATTTTTCTCTATTAGGATAAAAAGAAATAAGAACTTAACACTTAAATGGCAGCACGAGAGATCAGACATAGAACATGAGAGTAACAACTTAGGAACCTGATTAGCAAGAGGTAATTTACAACTGATGCTTGAAATGGCATCCCCTTCTACGAATCTTCTAGCTCTCTTGAAAATGGTTCCAATGGATCGTCGTATCAGTTTTACCTTATTGCTAAAATTCTCACAAGTTCTCGTTATCGTCTCGATCAAGTGACCGCTTGATTGTATTTGAACTATAATGACACTGAAAAAATTCGAATCCTACGACCGTCACGTACAAATTTCTATCGAGTTAGAGTGCATACTCATGAGAGGTCGACGAACTTCCACCATTAAGTACTTTATTTTGAGAAAGATAGAAATTAGGTACATATCAAACTACATCCAGTTTTCAATTGAAGCTTCACCGGAAACCAGAGAATAATTTTTATGTTCGAATCATGTTTTCTCGTTTATTTTTCCTTTGCGTTGAATGCGATATATTTTATATGAATGTGTTCGTCTTTCGACGAATTCTGTAAGCATGCGACTGATGTACCTATCTGGAACTGAAGCATTATTCTAGATCCTTCTTCATAAGTTCTTTCTTCATGAGTTACTAATAGATCTAATATTATTATTGTAATGATGACTAGACAAATGATTTATTCTGTTACTTAAAAAGACAAATACCAAAATTACAAACGTCATCAACCAATGTTGTTAGATTAGGTCTTTCAGTGTTCAAATCATTGTTAGTTCAATTGATTGTTTTGTTATTAAACCTATATTAATCGTTTTACATTATTGAATAACGAATATGCTGATATGGGATTCATTTATGGATTCTGTAATGAAAGTAGTAATGCAGCAAACTATTAAAGTTACTTCCCACAACGCAGAATGCCAGACATTAAAATATTCTCGAGAATTTTTCAATTCACAAAGGAACATAGAAATTTTCCAAGTAATGAAAAGAAGGAAAGAGTTCGGCTGGCAGATGAATTGCTTTATGAAGTTGAACGTGAGCCAATAACGACCAAAAGAATAATCGTATATGATTTGGGTCTGCCTGAAACAACGGCATAGAAAGTGCTTAAAAGAGAAAAGAAATATATATTCTGGATTGATTACGCATTAGAATTATCTTACAGGGGAACCATACTATTTTGCGTATGATTCAATAAACGAGTGAAAAAACCTGAGGAAAAAACTCGTTTCCCTGTCGCTATTGCACAAGCAATAGCTTGTCTGTTTATGTTGTGTTAGTGTCGTGTGTACATAAAGAGTACCAAATATTTTTTGCTTAGCAGCTCAAATTTTCATCTTGCACTCCATGATTTCCAGACGAACACAAGGGTGAAAGGAAGGTTTTTGACAGGAATCTGTAACAATGGAAAAAGAAAACCCGAAGAAAAATATTTCAACAATCATACATGACTCTTATATGTCTAAACACACTTGAATTTAAGAAAATATTTTACAATGAAAAGGACTAAGGAGATAATCAAAAAGTACATAACCTGCGATATTTTTTCTTTCGCAGAGATGTTCTTCTGCCGCAGTGTGAGTCTCCAGAAACATAATCACTTTCTTGTTCTTGCTCGCCAATTTTGAAGTGTAATCTCGCAAAATCCCTTCAATATTCAAACTCAACAAAACTATTCCCTCTCTGTTTGACCAAGAGAGCTCCGATGGCTAGGTTCGGTCATCTAAGTGATGCCGATTATGATCTATAAATGTTCTAGAATCATTATGAATCCAATAATTTGGGTTGACAACTCCCATATATTATTTCTTCGTGGTTCTTGTTTGATTTGAAAAAAATTTTCGAAAAAATTTTGATAGTCGTACATACACGATTCACCCTAACTACCTATCTACCTAGGAAGGGGGTACTGTAGCATATATAGAAATTAGCTTTCCGCACAAGAAACATTATTCAAGTCAAGGTTTGGCTTAGATTTAGCTAGGTTCTTCTCTATAATATCATTGAAGTAACTCAGTTATTCGAAATTGGGAGTTTACTGGTTGTAATGAAACAAGAGAGTTACATATGGTGCTAAAATTAACTAAGGGGTGACTTTGAATGTTGAAGCGTGGCACTGCATGTCCTCAGCATACTTTTCATAAGATCGTACGTAACCACAGATTGCTAATCACAATCTGATCTGAAAATGTTTCAGATCCTTTGTTTTCAGTTGATATATCATAAGTTGCAATTCCGTCTAGAATTCTTTTACTGCGCTAATCATCTCAACAATAGTTTTTCCTTTATCTTTGAGCTCCAAGTTAATGGTGTTTAAGTGCATTGTGATGTCGGTCAAAAATGCCAAATCAGTCAGCCATTTTCGTTTTTCAACATGTGTTATTTCGGGCAATTCTTGGAACCTTTCTATGGTTTTCCGCGATTCAACCACCTGACGTGCGTGGGAAGAACTAAAATAGTGTGTTCAGCTGACTCCCTATTTCTAACTACAACTCAAAGTGCCGTCGTTGCAAGTTACGTGCATAGATGGAATTCACAATTTATGTTGCAATGATCATAATTCCCTCTGTGTTTGCAAATTTTTAAAACAATACTTTTTGATGTATGAAGCAATAGAATGACAAAAATGAAGGTAAATCTTCATTAGCTCGACACAATGCCACAAAACCGTTTTTGTTTCCAGTCATTGCTGGTGCTCTATCGGTTGCGATGCACACTAATTTATGTATTGGTAGCTTGTATTTTTTTTAAATTGAAGAAAGCGTCATACATATCTTCGCCGTGGGTCTTTTCCTTCAGAGGAATGATTGTAAAAAATTCTTCCTTAGCTAACATGTCATTGAATACCACCAGAATAAAATTACACAGCTGGGCAGTGTCTGCCTTATCGGTGGATTCGTCGATCTGTGAAGAAAAGTATGTGCATTTAATGATATCATATTTTAGTTTATCTGCCATATCCTGACTCATGCTTTCAGTACGCCTTGTGACAGTCTGACGAGATAACTGAAGTTCTCTAATAGCAGACATGATTTATGTTTTACTTTTAAAATCTCCAAATAAAGTCTCACCCGCTTCAATAAATGCTTCCTTCACAACCGATCCATCTTCCAAATGGTTTCTTGTGTTTCGCCAATATATAAGACATTTAAATGACGC
Organism: Cryptolaemus montrouzieri; assembly: GCA_013387265.2. Taxonomy (NCBI): domain Eukaryota; kingdom Metazoa; phylum Arthropoda; class Insecta; order Coleoptera; family Coccinellidae; genus Cryptolaemus; species Cryptolaemus montrouzieri. Next base: position 58,617,692 of record JABFTP020000021.1, on the reverse strand, counting down.
GATCGTAGCAGCTTTTGATTTTTTGGCTGGTCTTGTGAACATGGTTTGTTTAGGTAAGGTAAGTTAGTTTCTTTTCTCAAACAAGATATCAAATCCGTACTTTTTGTTTTCTTAATTCACTCTGTGGCGGAAAATCTTTTTCATAGTTTTCATCAACCGTTGTATGATGCCTCTCTAAGTTACCACGCTTAGGTATTGAAACTGGCGCACAACAAATAAGACAAATGCTTTTATCCTCCACCGTACAAAAGAAAAATTCTTCCTCCCAATCGTTATTAAAATGAAACGTTTAAGATTTCTTTGCTGCGCTCATTTTGTACTATTCAATAATAAACTTTGTATCGACGTAGTATTGCCTTCAAGTTACAATTCAGAATGACTCCAATTCCTGCAGGCGCAACATTTATATCGGCGTGAACGAACGCCTCGAATGTTTTCGTCAAACGCACCGCCCGAAATTTCTAAAAAAAGCGGCAAGAATAAAAAACGCTGATTATCTTTTACAAGTGCCGCGCGTTCCTTTGATAATGCCGCCTTTTGCCGCTAGCAAGGTGTTATCTTATTACGTGATAAATTTTTGTAGTTTAGTTAGTTATTAAAAATTTTTTTGTTTTCGAGATCTACTCAAAAAGCACTCGCGATCGACGCACCCTTGGATTAGTCTATTGGTTTCCTAGACACAGGCTCTTTCATGAATCTTCACTAAGTTGCTTATCCTCCATAACTTTTGATCTGATCGATCTTGGTCGAACTTGGTGGAGGTGATCGATGGATACACGTTGACAATATATCTCTAGACTAGAGTCGTAATCTCAAAATCAATATTTATTTTGGTCAAAAGGCGAGAAAAATACCCTATACAAGCTTTTTGATATATTTTCGAAGTTCTATTGAACCACAAGTTGTTTGAAGAATTCTCTAAACAATCAAAATACTATCTTACTTAAATTTAGGAATATTCAGGATGGAAAATTGTCTATTATTATGTTAGATTTTTGGTCATTTCTTCGTATTTTCGAAGTCAAGTTGATTAAAATTGGCAGTTTTCAATTTTCAAGAGAAAAATATTTTCAGAACCATCAAAATCAAAATGAAATATGAATGGAAGATTCTGCTTGTAAATGACGAAGAAAAAACAGGTTGTAACACTGAAGTCAATAAAATTTACTTTCCTCATAATTTCTAAGATGTTTGGTCGTTTATTCATTTTGGTACTGGTATTACCTTAAACTAATTCTACAAGATGCGCATGATAAAATTTAAATTTAAAACCTGCTTTGGACAAATGCATTTCGACAGAAATGAAACAACGAAAATGATCTACTTATCAGTATTTGCCGATAATTTCAAACTATCTCAATCTATTTGAAAAACGCAGAAGAAAAATTTGTTCATGATTAAGATTAAGATCAAGAAGTTTAAGTATTGCTACTCTCTAAATTGCTGACTTGAGTGGTGTTCATGATATTTACAAAGCATTTTCCTTGATTTTATTGTAGTTCATTTAAATCTGTTTGAGACGCTTTATTAATACCGAAAAATAGTGCAATATTCAAGAGGGAAGTAATAAGATATAGCCTGATATGTGAATCAAACGATGCGATTTTATCTTGCGCAAAGTTCTTTGTGTGGTCGAAGAAGTTTTCTGAAACAATTTGGACATTTTCTCAAACTAAACAGCAGAATCATCAAAAGATGAAAACTTATTTGAATAAATGATTTAAAAAGTCCTGTCCAGAAAATTTAAAAACTCAGGCGTTTCACGCGAAAGATGAGTAAATAAGCAAATAATATTCGTATGCAAGGGAAAAACTATTCTTATATATAGAAAGAAAAAAGAGTATTTTCACTAACTGATTCAATAAATTATTGAATAACTATTTCTGAATTACTCGAAAAACAAAGAATCCGTTTCCTTTCTTTCAACAAAATGAGATGTATCCCAAAATAAGTATTCGTTTTGAACAGGCATTGTTTATGTATTTTTATGGAAGAAATAAATACAATAATGAGACTAGTACGTAAAATAACATTTTTGTTTTCATAAAGCACCATATACCTTGATGAATACCAAAAAAAATTTAATATGAGGCTTATAAAAGTAGAACTCAAGACCTTGCATTTAAGCTCTTTCAGATTTCGATCAATTTCATGCAGTCATTCATAAAGTAATTTCTTTTTAAGGAGTGTGTCATCCGATACGCAGATGCAGTCATATTGAATCTGGAGTGAATTTAGAATCTGAAAATTCAAATGCATTCATGAAGATGCATGTCTCCTGTTGAATTATTTTCACATATTCAATTAATGTTTCATTTTCGATCAAGATTATAATGTGAAAAACACATACTCTTACATATATGTCAGTATTGCGAAGAAGCCGTTCTAACGAATGAAGTCGAGCAAGCTCTATTGTAACAAAACGGCGACGATAGATAATGCTTTGTTCGAAGTAATTGCCTGACTTCTATTTGATAACTGGGGTATTTTGTCGCCGAGGTCTTGAGACAATATGGGCGTTTTCTGTTCGTATTAAAGCTATCTCGAACACTCCAGAAGCTGCAATCATTTTGATTGGGTGCCTCATTGAAACAATGAACAATGGGCACTGAATTAGCTGATGTTTACTCGGGCGGGAGTAGAAATTAGTGATTGCTACGATAAAGCTTCAATAGAATTTCTATAGAGGATATAATAAGTAAGATCCGAACATAAGCTGATTTTATGTGGCAATCTGTTTACAATTTCTTGCAAAATAAATATATAATATCAAATCCAATTCAAGTAGATTCTATACCTCGTAACTGTGATTATGGCAGAACTGTTGACAAAAATATTGGCTGTACAATTGGCAATCAAAGTTCATCATTCTTCGTGTTTTATTTCTACATCAAACGAGATGGCAGTTTAAGCTTCGACAACCTCCGTGTCAAGCGCTTCTATTTTTCTCAAATTTGTTCTTTTCGGAAGTTTAGAAAACTATTTTTGCTCATTTTTCCTACATTTTCTTAATAGTAAGAAGCACCCGCAAGTTGCCAACGTTCGCCACCAGTAGCAGGTCCCCATTTCCACGTGACATGTCGACGGATTGTCGGCGTCTGCACTCATCGTTTTTATACTAGTGGAGCAACTACATGTTTTTATAGATCAATTTGTTGTTTTCTTGATTCTAATAACTACGCATTTGATTTAATTCAATGAGGACAGGACTATGAAGAAGATCTTATATTTAAGGAAATAGTTCATTCATACTTTTCCTACCAGTTAACGAAATGTCATTATGAGAAAATTTTATGGGCCATCAATACCTCAAATGCTGAATAAATCGGTTGATAACTTGAGGACTCCTGGAACAGAAAAAGATGAAAATAATGAGAGGACGGTAGTACCTTTAGTTCTTGAAATATTATTTTTCATGATCATTTTTATTCTTGATAATGACATATGTCACTTCAGTTTTGGGAAAAGTCAATTTTTATATTTAGCTAGACATTTCCATTAGGTGAAAAACTCTTTTCCACTTTGTCTACAAGATATGTTCAACCATTTTTTCAACTTCAGAATATAATTTTCCATTATTATCGTGAAAGGGTCTGTTTCTCTGAGACCTGCTATACCCTATAGTGGGGGAATGTGGATAGTTCTAGCGATAAAGGATGTTTCATACGAGTAAAAATTAATTTGTTATTCCTTATGAAAAATTTAAGAAAATTTTCAAGATAACTTAAATTTTCGGTCGAAAAAGAAGCCTTTCTGATGTCAATTATTTTGGAGGAAATCATCACCCAATGCTACTGGGATGGGGTCACACACACGATGAGAACACAAACACTTATTGTAAACGTAAATATAAAATGAAATAAAAATACGTGGTTCGTTGGTAGACATCGGCGGTTTGGCAGTATGACCGATGGCGTGGGTACGTAAAGCAGGCTCGTGGCAACGCGTGCTGAAGCTGGTTTACTAAGACAGTGTGAATTCGATGAGGTCAGTGAAGAGAAAAAAGAGGGAGTCTCATAAATGCACGGATATTTAAACCGCCGGTCCAAGTAGGTCCAGAGTACGTTCTGTGCTCAGCCTGGTCGAATGGGCCTACTAGGTCATCTGTGATTGAGAAAGCGTGGTTACCACAGTAACACGCTTGGTCGAAGGGACCTAGAGCGATCTATGGTTAGATACAGTAGTGAACACGGTAACACCACCTTTCCGCACCTCTCAATATACGAATCTTGCTAGGTATGAAAGGTTGAGTGATACTTCTTCTTCTTGAGATCTTGAGTTTGAAAATGGCTCATTCATCTGAAAAACAGCGTATCGAGATTTTGTTATTTCTCGGTTGTGGTGGTGAACTCCTTAACGCAAAGCAAGCCTACATTTCGTTCAATAACAAATACGTGAAAGCTCCTCCAGAAAAACAATCCATAGTAAGCAAATTTGACATCAAATTTTGGAAAGGAGTTAGGTTATGTTAGATTAGATTCAACCTTGAAGAGGCCTGCGTTTATTCTATAACAAATACCCGAATGGGCCTCAAAAAAATCAATCTGAAAATGTTGGAAATGAAATCATATTTTGAAAAGAGGTTTCTAATAGCGATCGTTTCAAGTCAGACGTACCAACGTTCCTGATGATACAAGGCTGGGCTTTCTCAAAAACATCCACATCTGTCAATGAAACAATTGGCTTTTACTGAGCCGAAGATAGACAAAGTTGAAATATTTGAATTCATAAAACAAGGATCATCACAAACTTGTTCTTTTACTTAAACCAAATGAAGAAGATCTCAATCGCAGCTTATTCTGATGAAGGTTTGTTCACCCCGTCACCCCGAAAAGATATATCAATCGTCAAATCTTAAAATTTTGGGATATATATATATATATATATATATATATATATATATATATATATATATATATATATATATATATATATATATATATATATATATATATATATATATATATATATATATATATATATATATATATATATATATATATATATATATATATATATATATATATATATATATATATATATATATATCCATATAACCATATACATAAGTAGTATACAGAATACTTTAATTTCTTAATTTCTGCCTCATGTATATTTTGATACTCTCAAATAAATCAGGCGTAGGGTACATGTGTCTTTCAGAACAACCAAGCCTATTGTGCTCATGTCAACTAAAGAACGGACCAGCATATTGAGGGTTCTATACAGACTAATAGAACAATAGCAGTGAAACAATTGAAAATATATAGATTTATTCGGAGTTCATCTGTGTCGTAGCTCAACTTCTAAGTATTATATTGATTCCAGAAAGAACGCGTAATGTACATATACACGAAAAACGCCCCCTATGAATAAAGAACGGCGAACCTGTTACCAGACCACGACAAAATCGACAAATATAAACAGATGTGAGACCTTAAATTTTCCTCTCTAGGAACCTCTTATGCGAGCGAACTGTCCGCTCAAGTGTGGCGCTCTCTTGCGGTACTCCCGAGATAAACCACCTGTCGATGATTATTCGAATGAAAAGCTATCTCCCGAAGTGCCTCTCGCTTCGACTCTACATATACATGTAAAGCTGAGATAAGAAAAATTATGCACTAATCCTTAAATTATGAAATATCTTTTCCTGGAGAGCCTAAACCTGCGCACTTCTGCATGCCGCCGACTACAATTAGCACAGATGCTAATCTGATCTGAAGCCTAGGCATACTCAGTATCAAATAAATGGGAAGTTCTTGGAGGTAGTATTCCAAGTCAATTGAAAATCATCAAAAAGTTTTTATTGATGTTGTATATCATGTACTTCTTGTTTAAGACCTCTTTGTATGCATGCCCAATTGGCTACCACCGATTAAGAATGCCAATGTGAAACTTTGACTTATTCAGGTCCCTGAGAGTTGCCGTAGCTGCTGTGTGAGGAGCCGCTTCATTAGGAATTAAAAAAAAGTTTTTTTTGATTGCTGTATCATGAATTAGCACAGAAGGTTGAATAATCTGAATAACGTAAAAGTTTGTATTTAGAGAGTTGTTTAGCGAAAGAATCACTTCTGCTACCTAAAACTATCACAGTACCTCTTCTATAGCCATTTACTTGAGGGACTTCTCTAAACCTTAGAGTGTTATGTGATTGTCTCCACAGTCGCATTTGCCTAGAATCAGAGTGGAGTCAGAAATTCATCTGAAGACAGAATATTCAACTAGTCTACATGTCCCATAATTCTACAAATTTCTGCAGAAACGGGGGCGTCAGAGACGACTGTTCAATCTATTTTACGAGAACATAAGATCAAGTCCTATGTTTTCCAAACACTTCTCCAAAAACACGGCAGTGTTAGACGCCTCAAGTTTTCGATTATTTTCACTGACACAATGCCGTTGATTATATTCTTTTTAGAACAATCTTTTGATCTGATTAGTTTAGTTCAATAACAATTATTCTTTCAATAGAAATATTTTTAAAACATTGGGACGAGTAGAATTGAATAACACTTTTCAACGTAGATTGGGTGTCTGTTGCGCCATTTATTCGAATTGCTTGATAAGACCACTTTTCATTGTGGGAAAGTTGAATCAGAAGAATTATATTGAAATTCTCATTTGAACATTACAAGATTTCCTGATGATCGATCGTCATTTGGGAGAACGAAGTAAAATCTATTTCAAACAAGATCGTGCTACTCCTTAGAACGCAGCTTTTAATGTGAACTGTCTGATCAATGGATAAGGCAAATAATTTTGTTAGATGGCTGAGCTGCTCCCCATATGTGACCTCTCTCAATTATTGATTTTGTAGTTACATACAGGATCGACTTTACCTCACTCCAAAAGAAAATCTAGACTTGTCGAGGAAAATAATAAGAATAGCCTGTATAGAAATATCTCCAAATGCTGTTCTGATTGCAACACGTGCCGTATTCAAGAAGCGACATTTGAGTCATTTTAATACTAGTACCTAATACTTCTGCCTTTTAAGTATGAAGTCATATTCCAATGGTAAATTAAAAAATTGTTTTCATCTTCAACTCTTGGGATGAGGCGATGCCCATCATGCCACAGCTGTGGCCGCCAAAGATTATTCAATATTTATGGTCACTTCCTTCTTGAAGAGAGCCAAATTGTAAGTTATCGGAAAGATGTTCGATAGAAGCAAGATCCACAGCGCACTAGCCCTATGAACAAAAGAAGTTCCATAAAGGTACGAACGTTGCTGTACTCATTGGACCGTATGCTGATGGGGATTTTCCGTAAGCCTAGTTTTTCTTTGGAACTGGATTCATTCCGGGACCAAGCGTTTCTGTTTTTTAAGGCATTCAACATGGAAGTATCTGTAAGAAAAGATGAGAAATCAGCTATCCGCCACCTTTGACCCTCTTTTCTGGACACTATCCCATAGATATTACGAATGTTTGGATGCGGATCCCCATATATTGGAATAGTATTCAAGAGTAAGTTGCACTTCTACCTTGTATAAAAGCATTATATCTGATGCCGTGTGGTACTGTTGAGCCCTGGAAAGGAAACTGAGTTCAAGAGAAGCAGATTTGACAATGCCTGCCACATGCCAAAAAACTCTGGTGTTGACTGTGGTGCCGAGTAGGTGCATGTTCATCTCTGAGGAAATACGATGTTTTTTATTACGTTTTTTTTCTTAAAAATTGACCAAGTTTAACCAGCCCCACTCTGATATCCTGTACAAGTCTGAAGTCAGCGACTTGCATTGTCATTGTCTTTCCTTAGCTGTTCTAAGACACTAATCAGGAATGAGGACACTAGGATTGTTCAGTTATCCACATATTCAAATATTCTGTTTTCGGTGAAGTGGAACAGATCTTCACAGAAAATAATTGACGAGAGTGTGTAGACCTGAGGTACTCCTGCATTAACCTGAATAGATTCACTCGTTACACCATCAATTATCACCTGAATCGATCCTCTGAAGAGAATGCTACTAATCAAAAACGCAATTAATTGAAAGGTTCATATGCGATTAGTTTCTTCGTCGAAGCAACGTGCCAAATTCTGTCGGAGGTCTTTGAGATTTCGAGATCAATGGCTCCATTTGATCGTCGTCTACAGAAAACTTATTGTCGATCAATGATGATACCGTACTACCCCAGATATTTTATGAGCTCATTATTCATCACTCTTTCCATGACTTTCGAAATAATGGGCAATAATGCTATTGGACGGTAATTTTTAGGTAGCCATTTCATGGAATCGGTGGTACTCTCGCAACTTTTCAATACTCCGGAAACGCCTGGCCCAATTCTAGATCTGAAACAGACAATTTAAAGCAGGTGCTAAGTCTGGAGCACACTACTTCAAAACAGTTGGTGCTATGTTCAAGGGAGAATGAAAACTAGAAGTTGATTGCAAAATAAAGTGAGGTATAATGTCTTTGCTAACACCCATGATACGCCGTTGTTGATTTGCAGTTAGAAGTCGAATGCTTATTCAGATAATTGACACAAAGTTTCGCCTGTAGCATAAATGATGAAGGAGCAGTTGGTTGTTTCTGATTATGAGATTTTTCGTCGGTTCAATAGCTCGTCTTGAGTGTAGGTTTCAAGAGCACAACAAATGTTACCTAAAAAATCAAAAATTCATCATATATTGGAATATCTTGTGAATTCTGGGAAAGTTCTAAGCGAGATGCTGTGGAAAGATGTTACATTTTAAAAGTAGTAGGCATTTGTAAATTTTGAAGAACTTTCAAGTTTTCTAAAAACAATTCTAATGACTGAAGATCAGTTTGGTCATCTGAATGTTCATACCGTTTACTAAGGTTTCATAGGCAATCTCATAATCTGCCGCAGTCGTAGGTTAACTTTGAACCAAAGCGTATACAGCACCTTTCAGAGAAGAAAGCCAATAATGGAATATCGATATTGTGCTGAATGTTTCATTTTTATGTTCTACTACGTCGAACATATCAACTCAAGTGAGAAATTGAGTAATATTTCCAGAAAATGATTTCAATTCGAAATGACGCAATTGAATATTTAAAATTTTATCATTTGCTACGGTTGGTGTATTAGAAAATTTCGAATTTATTTGAAGAAAAATGATCCTTCATTTGAAATTTTTCTTCATTGCGTTTTTCACCTCGTGGAATCATGAACACCAACTTTTTCATTATGATAGGTGTAAAATTGTATTCGCAACATCTTAATCATAGACCCCCAAGATGGAAAATAATTTTTCAGCTTTCTCAACACGAAGAACAACTGTAAAATCTTTTTCCAGATATGAAACTTGAATCTGACGAATACTTTCATATATTTCAGTTACTCCTTTTAAACTGACATTTTGATTAAATAAATAGAGAGTTCACATGATTGTGTATTGAAGTGGTGAATGAAAAGAAAATGGAGTTAAAATTAAAATACTTAGGTGCACTATGAAACAGTTTATCCCCCGTGTATCGTATCTTACGGAAGCAGACGTGCGTTGCGAACTTTGTTGTTATCACATAAGATACACATTTGAATGCCGTTAAAATGAATAAATGAATAAAAAGTGTGAATGTAAATGAAGACTAGATAAATTGCAATATTTTAGCTGTAAAGCCGAAGGAAAATAACTTTAACTTTGAAAATTTGTATATGAAAAAACGAATGATCGAGCGGCGAATTTGTACTCTCTATTCAGGTTACCGCTGAAGGTTCTCGTTTTGATGGTGAGGTGAAACGGTGTACGCGGTTGAAAAGAAAACATGTGATTACAGGATGAAATAATGAGATGTTAATAACTGTTCTCTACACAAGACTAGACTGAGTAAAATGATTAATATGAAAGAAAATATATATTTATATAAAAGAATCTAAATCATTTTGCGGATCCGCAACATACAGTGAGCCTCCCACGATCGCCCCTAAAGTGTAAACTCTGGAAAATGGCGAGAAACGGGCGAACCATATGGAATGATTCAAGAGAATAGGGGGAGAAACATGAGGAAAAATCCGGTTCCGTTCATCGAAGATACATCCGTAACAGCTAGTCTGTGTGTTGTGAACAAAATATGGAAACAGAATTATTAGGTTATCGTTACATTCTTCAATTGAACTTAAATTGGTTGTTTTTAGATGAGATGACAGAAAACTGAAAAATGAGAGGAAAATCAGCTGAAACACACTCAAGTCAGTAGTTAGGATTCTAATGTATCAACCCAAACAAGACAAGATACCTTATGTATATGTTGAAAAGCATCTAGAAATTGAGATATCAGACGGTTTGAGACTAAGTGACTCATGAATTTCTCAGCCTCACAATTTGGACTATCTACAGAATTTCACTCAAAAATCATACTATTATAATGCCCATGACCTGTTACCTCTCCGTTATTTGCTTTTTACGGCTTTCCTGCTTATCAAAAATAATTACCCCAGCTAGTCTCAGTCTAGAGTTAAAAGAAACAGAGAATGATGAATGACAGACTAATTGACTCACTGCCTTCTACAAAGGGCTTTACTAATTTGACTACTAACTCAAACTAGTTATTACCAGCAATAAAAATAGCTGCATTGAGCACGTCACAATTTGGGATGAAACTCTTGGGCTAAATGAAGTGAGCTATCTTAATAAGATCCCATTTTTCCATAAGAAAAAAGAGACAAATGAAATAAAAAATTATAACCATTTTGAGAATATGATGAGTCCTCATAATCTCAACTCCACTCTGTCTGTGATCTCAGCTCGGTTCACCAATCAATAGGATGGAAGAAAATATTCCTAATACTCACAATGCAAGGAGAATATAATAAGAGAGAAAATATTCCGGCAACAAATGATGTATGGCGTCAACTTCGTATGTCAAAATAAATTTAATAAAATGGAAAATGTTCGGCGCACAGATGATGACTACCGTTTACTCCTTATGTGAGAGAAATATATATAATGAAAGAGAAAATATTCCGCCTACAAATGATGACAGGCGTTAACTATATATTCGAAAGAAAAATATCCTGAAAGAGAAAATATTCCGCCAAGGAATGATGACTGGCGTTAATTACTTTATGGTAAGAAAAATAGATGAGAAAAAGAAAACAAGAAAAAGGAGCTTATCTGTCACTCCACGATATTGTCTGCGAACAGCGAGGTTCTAACCCTAGAAAATCGACGATGCTACAGCCTCCCTGAATTAACCTACCATCACGCGTTGACCTCCACCCTCTGCCAAAAATGTTCTGTCTCCCAAAAGGGATTTGGCTATAGACAAGGATATTATTGTCAATTAGCTGGTGGATTGATAAAAAAAATATTCCACCAACAAATGATGGCTTGCGTTAACTATTTCATGGTTAGAAAAATAGATAACAGAAGAGAACAAGGAGAAGGAGCTTACCTTTCACTCCACGATGTGGTATCCAAATAGCGAAGTTCAAATCCTAGAAGAACGAGGAGGCTACAGCTTCAGTCCCGCAAAGGAATTTCTCAAATTGTGAATACTAATTTCGGTGAGTAATTCGGCCTGGATTAAACTATAAACACATGGAGACCACCACTTAGGGTTCTGTCTCCCAAAAATGTTTGTTGAATTTTGGCTGTATATAAGGATTTGTTTGTCGATTGGTTCGTCAATTAGTTTATAGAGTGGTTTGTAGATTGGTGAACTGAAAATATACCGCCAAAAAAATGATGATAAGCGTTAATTATTTTATGGTTAGAAAAATAGATAATGTTGAAAACAAGAAAAAGAAGCTTACCTGTCACTCCACGATGTAGTATCCAAATAGCGAGGTTCCAACCCTAGAAGAACAGGAGGGTACAGCTTCAGTCCCACAAAGGAATTCCTCAAATGGTGAATACTAGTTTCAGTGAGTATTTCGGGGATCGGCGAAAGGAAGAAAGGAGGAAAGCCGTCAGAAGGAAGTTTCTTCTGACGTTCGTTTCCTATGGGAATCTTCTGTCCGACAATCCTCTGAGACCATAAAGTCGAGCCGTTCTGTACCTACTTTTGAGCATTCTTTCAACGATTCTTCGATAGTGTTAATATAATCGTTCTAAATTTATCTCATCGTGTAGGTTGATGTTGAGAACACTTATAACCTTGGCCTAGCTTGAGCTTGGCTGAATAACCTACGGCTGCGACCATTGCAGGTAGAACTTGAGAGTGCATCACGCTCATTTGTAAATAAACCAAAAACCAGGTTATATAAATTTTCTAACCAAGAATTTGACGACGAACACAAAATTGTTTGTTTCTAAAAACAAGAAACCACAGTATTTTGGACAGAAGCGCTCCCCTGGTCGTCGATGCCCAATGCCAGCCGCGTAGAGTGATGAAGGAAAGACTATAAAAGGAAGAAAAGGAAAAGACAAGAAGAAAAGGTTTTATTACAGGGGTCACATTCGATAGAAAATACCCTGTGGATAGTGAACTTCAATAAACTAAACACCTCAAAAAAGTCTAGGGAACACTTACCAATATCTTTAAAATATGAATTTGATGCTTCGAATTTATAGAAATCTTTCGGTTTTTGTTAGGATGTCTTGTATATAATGTATTCTCAAGAAAACAAAATGATATTTGACTTCTCCAAAGCACCTATTATAAAAAAAATTTGAAATTTGAAAATGACGAAATTTGGTAGAACACAAAAAAAATCCTGAACTAATCTTTTCGAAACGATATGGAAACACTAATATTTTCCAGTAACCAGAAGGTCCACCTCTGTTATTAATGGCACTTTGGCATCGTCGCGGCATACTCAATATTGAATTGTCTATTACATTTTGGCCTAAGTCGTTCGAAGCTCCTGTTCATGATGGAAGACGTTTTGATGCAAGAGATTTCTTTTTAGAGTGTCCCACACACTTCACTCTTCAAGAACGTTCAAGACAACTCTTGCACGATGAGGAGGGGCATTATCTTGTTGGAAGAGTGGATTTTGGCCCATTGTTTGGAGATACGGTACCACTACAGGTAAAACTATCTCATTTGCGTAAGAATTTCCCGTGAGGTTTTTCTGTATGAAAACGAGGTCAGTTCTTCTACTAAGGCGTATACCTCCTCAAAACATCACTGATCCGCCTCCCTGTCTAACGACTTCTCGAGCATGCTAGAGACGGTTTTGCTTTCCAGGTTCCTCCATATTCGAATACTTCCCGAATCGGGATAATAACTAAATCTAGATTCATCACTGAAGAGAACTGTGGCCCACCTCTCTTGATCCCAGTTTACGTGTTCTTGGCAGCAAGCTAAACGCGCAGCGCGATTTCCATGGGTCAGTTGCGGAATTCTTAAAGGACGTCTGGAGTGGAGTTGACCTTCGTGCAATCGATTTCTCACAGTTTGGTCGGAAATTTGTACATTGTGAACTCGTGATAGCTCTTGAGCTAATTGGGATGCTGTGGTAGTACGATCTCTTCTGGCTTGTAAAAACAAAAATCGGTCTTGGGCGACTGCAGTAATCCTGAAACGACCTGTATGGCATTCTTCTACGCTACCTGTTTTATTGAAACATGCCATTCCACCATAAACGGTTTATGACACTTCGGCTACTTTCCAGAACCCTGGATACCTCTCGTTGTGAGCTCCCAGCTTGCAGCATGCCAACGGCTCCTAACATCTCTTCTCTAGTCAAATGTCGTCTTTCTATCACAAAACTTGAATCTTTTATTTGTGCTTACAACAAGAAGAAAATGCCAACTAACTGATTTCAAATACTGAACACATGAAATGATTATAAAGCAACGTCGCATCTGCTGCATTTTTGGTCTTTTATAAAAAAACTGAAATCTGTTGCGGCACTCTACATAATTTATTGAGAAATTGATGCAGGTGTTCATTCCTTGAAAAAAATCATCCATATTGATCGTTCTGGATACGATATGTCGATATTCAGAAGTGTTCCCTAGCCTTTTTGAGGTGTTTATATGCCAAGCTTCATATACTCCATGGGGAGACTAAGAAGTATAGAAACTCTAACACATTGAACGACCAACAGCGATCCGCCAACGACCACGATTATCTCCAATACTCTAATACAAAATTACTGTCTCTAAGGTTGGAAAACGGGAAACTTTAGTTTGCTAATAAGGTGGAAGAAAGTGAAGCTTGGCAACCCGATTGCACAATAATATGAAATGTATTTAAGCCCAACATAAGGAAGGATCAACGTTTTCAACCGAAAAAAGATATAATGAAGAAGCAAGTATCTCAGACGATTCAAGGTAGACTTAATCATTTTTCTGAGACCAAAACCTGCACAGAATCGCATCTGAGGTTGTTACGAAAGATTAAAAGAAGAACTAAAAACGTTACATGCCATTCCACACACAGGACTATTAGATAGAAATTGCATTGCACTTACTTCATATTATTACGTTCTCGTTCACCTGATGTTTTAGTTCAAATGTTTTCTTATAATAATGTAAACTGAACATTATACAAAGTGAATCTGAAGATTTATGTGCAAAACTTCGGAAATTGAGGCTATAACTAAAATTATGAAATTTCGTATAAATCTCTGTCTGAGAGGTCACAGTTACGCTCTTAAGAGATAGCAAAAAGTTGGTTTCTCTTTTCTATTTCAAAAACACACATATTATATTAAACTTGTAATCTGTGACTATAGTCCATGGAGGAATATTTATAATAATATATAAATTTTTATAATGAGAGAATGCCCCGGCTACTCGGTAGGGTCACGAGCACCCAGAAATATTACGAAGCACTTTCCTCTAAATCCTGAGTTGAAATTAAATCATTTCAATTTTAATTGTCACTATATTTGAAGAATATATATTAACAAGGTGTTTTCTTAAGTTGACGTATACAAAACAAAAGAAGAAAAACTTATCTAAATAAAATGAAGGGGGTGAAACAAAATCGAACTGTCAAACTCAGAATCCTTTAAATATCGGTTATCATCCTAGAGCAACTTTGGCTGTTAAGCGGGTTGTTATTACTTCCAGACGTCTGAATAGGCTTTATCTTAGAGCTCTTACCTAGGACTACCAATACAATAAGTGAAAAGAATTCTCACCCCCTTAATGCATCTGTTCTGTCTAATTACAATATAAAAAAATACAATATTTTAACTTACAAATAATTGAATAGAACGTGGCTCATTAAAGTAATATGCGAAAAAAAGAACAAGAGAACGAGAAGAAAGATTTATACGAGATAACGAAAATGTTGGGCTATTTTAGCTATTTTAAGGGAAATAAAAAAGAGAGAAACAACGAAAGAGAAGAATACTTACCCCGAGTTATAAACGGGTAAACTTACAATCCACTTTTCAAACTTGAGATTCATTTAATAAGAGCACATTTTCTTTATTTAACGGAGATATATTCTCAAAACCTCTTCAGTTCCTCAACTTTCACAAAAATCATCTATCTAGCTAATATCGCAGTGAAAATGAATCATTTAATTGATTCATCTCAACTGCGACAGAATCATCGGAAAATTGGAAGGGATACAGGAATATAGAATAATAGGGAAATTATAGAGATGCAAAAGGCAACAAAGGCGAATATGAGATCACGGTATAGTTTGATCGAAGCAAAGAAAATGAAACTAAAGAATTGAAGAACGATAGAAACAACATGTGATGTGTACTTAGCACGTTCCTCCCAGTCGAATTGAAAATTTGAAGTTGAGAACTTTTCAAAAGTGAAGAATAAGAAAAAAAGAAAACGGAAGCAATATTTACATATGTTTTTAATCAAAATTCTGAAAAATTTCAAAACCCAAATTGTTATATTCTTTATGCAATACATTATAATAATAAAAAAAGAAAAAGGAGCAAATATCTCTACATATAAACGTCAAGTTACAAGTCGGTTCTAATCGAAGGATTATAGTTCAAATTAAAGATGAGAAAAAAGTAAGATATTGTAACCAAAAAACAAAATTGTATAAGGCAAGTACCAAAAAATTATAAAGGAACGAGGGCGCCAGCAAGCCAACAGCTTACAAATGATAATACGAAAACGGTAATGTTCGGTAAATCGGTATGGAATTGTCGAATGTAATATTCCATGGTGAAAGGGGTCAAAATGAAATTTCTGAAATTATTTGGGACATACACGAAGAGGATTTGAATGGCGTATAGCCGATTACTCAGGAAAAATCATAAAATCATCCTATTATTTCCATACAAGAGGAACCACCCTAAGTTGATGAAAAGGTGGCTTGCATCTCATATTTTCTCATGATTCTCACAGAATGGTTTTGAATTATGAAACAGATTGTCAATACTTTGAAAATATAGCGCCACACGACATAAGGATCACACATTATGATATATCACATTTGCTTCATTGGTTGGATGGTAGCAGACAGTACGAACTTCGCTTACAATTCTTTCCAAGAATAAGGGAACCTGAAAAAGATTAAATAACGAAAATGTTTGGATATTTTACGAGAAATCGAAAAAAGAGAGAAACAACGTGGAATTGAAGGATAAAATTACTTTCCCCGAATTATCAACGGATAAACCAACTAACTAAAATCCCTTTCAAACTTGAGACTCAGTTAATAAAAGGACATTTTCTTTATTTAACGGAGACATATATTCTCAAAACCCCTTCAATTTCTTAACTTTCACAAAAATCATCAACTACCACCTTGAGGTATTATGGAAGTCAAAATGAATCAATTAAATTGACAGAATCATCGAAAAATTGGAAGGGATACAGGAATATACAATGCGTATATGTGAATACGTGACGTTAGCACGTTACATATTTCATTTGACATACAGTAAAATTTTTATATAAGGAATCACTGCTTGTTTGACTATAATTTCATATTGATGTGGTACTTTTTCTGATTCGCTTCATATCTCATAATACACAGATTTAAATCACAATAAAATGGTATTATTGAAAATAGTATCAATCAAATATTCAATTATTAGATAAAATTCCTACAACAATGAATTAATTGCTTGGTTAAGGACTATACGACAGGAAGAAATGAGTAGTCAATTTATACCAAAGACTCTATATTTCGCCTTCATATCAGGCCTTCATCAGGAGTACTACAAGAAAATTCAAATGTGAACAACACTCTTGTCAAAGCAAATTTGTTTCAACTTACGGTACGTTATGACATTATAAAGTTATGCATAATATGCAGGTCCAGGGGGTTGAGTAATTCTTAGTTGAACAGACGAAACATTTAAGAACAATTCTCGTGTGAGATAAAAGATTTAAAAGCAGAAATAAAATGTGTTCAAAAACGAGATTAAAATGTTTAAAAATGATTGAAACGAGTAAAAGGCCAGTCAGACGTTATTTAAAAAGTCGAAACAGACTCCCATCTTTTTTATTATTTTAAAAAACCAATGACAAGACAAGAGATACTGAAATGTGAAAATAACATATCTGTCAAAGAAGATTCTGCTATTCTTCGTTTTATCTGAATTATTCACATGAACAGTCAGGAAACCGATAATCAGGGAGTCTATTCCAACCTCACAATGACATGCGCAATAAAACCCAACTACGAAAAGAAAAATATTACACATAGTACATTGGAGCATGATATATAAAACAAACTGTGGGGGATAGAAAATGTGAAAAGGGGTCCATAGACATGAATTAATCAAAAGATCATCAATTTCGTATACAGTTGACGAAAAACACCTTGAAGAGGCAAAAGATTAGAGAGCCATCCAGAGAGCTACGATTGGAACTCATTCAAAACAGAACATTCATAAGGGAAAACCGAAACAGTAAGATTTTTGGAACTAATATATAGAAAAACTGAATCTAACCCATTCGTAGGACGCAAGTGGCAAAAGATCAGGAACACATCAATTTATTAAAATAAATATATAGCTATATAGATGTTGAGGAGATGTCAGTCGGACTGAACAACTGTGAGTCATTCATTACAGAGAAACCGAAAGAAAAAAACAGAGAAAACCCCACACAATATACACCATCATACATATCACAACATTCTGTAATCGAATGTTATTTATGATCCATCAATTGAGACCAAATAAAAACAATGAAACTATACCTAAGGTATAATTGAGACATTAGGTCACAAGGCCTAATCAGTATCCAAAGGTACATTTAACAAGGAATTAGGTGCCCCATTCGAACTCCCACGGCTAACTCTCCTACCTACAGTCATTGAAAAGCTATAAATAATACTGAGACCTCTCACGTCTGTTTTCATATTCATAGTATCATTCTCACTAATATGACACATCTCCAAAAAAAAGCCTTTTTTCATAGTTCTTCTCTGTATCCAATATTTTTATGTTGTCAAACTCCGTTTTATGACCTGTGAATTGCACATGACTAGCCAGTGCACACCTACCCGGTCTCAGCCTTGAATCACTTTTATGTGACGTCACTCTTCGTTCAATAGATTGAGAGGTCTGTCCCACATAAGAAAGATCACAATTTCCACATTTTATCTGGTGAACAACATAACGTTTCTTACCTACATCAACTTTTTGTTGACAAAAAAACAAGAGTTAAATTCTGAATTGTATTTATCAATTTTTATGTTGAGTTGTTCATTAAAAAGTTTGGAAACTTTGAGAGAGCCCTTCGATGAAGGGTAAACTTGCATACTCAACCACTTCTACGTTTCCTTGTCGTTCAGGAGGTAGGTCAGGTGGAACCTCTTCCTGTGGGTTAGAGGTACTAAAAAAGGGTTTTTTCAGGTATGCAGAAGGATAAATCTATTCAAGGATGTATGTCGAAAACTCAAATGCGTTATGACCAAAATTCTCTTTTTCATGCCAAGTATGACATGCAACTTCATATTTTCATCGTATGTGGTCATCAAAAGCATTGAAAACCTCCAACACTGCCTCATCTGCGCCAACAGGAATCGATAAAACCATATCATCCACATATTGGTGTATAAAGGCAATGCAAAATGTAAACGTGGGATCAACACTTTTATACACGTTGACACAACGATATTGGCTTAAATATGACTCAAATTGCTACCCATCGGGCAACCAAAAATTTGTCTATAATATTTCCTATGGAACAGAAAATAATTTGAGTTGAACAGAAACTCAAGAATTTGTATGAACTGTTCCTTATGTAAACTAGTATAAGGTTCAATTCGTTCCCTTTCCATATCTATTATATGCACGACAAGCTCCAAATAAATATTTGTGAAGAGAGAGACAACATACAAAGAAACCACCTGATAATTTTCTGGAAGCAACATGCCATTTACTTTCTCTGAAAAAATTTGGAATTGGGAACTGGAAATTCATTATAAGCCTGGACGTCTAAAGTCAAACACTCTGCCAACCATTTACTAAGTGCTGAAGTAGGGAATGAGATTGTGGACACTATTGGTCTCATAGCTACACCCTCCTTATGAACCTTAGGAAGACCATAAAACCTTGGTGCCAAAGAGTCATAAGCTGTGAGTCTCCTTGCCACATCATCTATTGAAATACCCGAAACCCTGAGTTCCTTGACAATTTCATTATTCCTTCGCTCCATTAAAGCTGAGGGATCTCTGTCCAACACGACATACACCTCAACATCACTCAAAAGTTCATTACATTTTTGATAGTAGGAATGAATATCCATAATGCCTAATACATTACCTTTATCTGATTTGATTAAATTAAAATTATTTTTCAAAAACATTTTTGCATAATGGAATAGATGATTGTATACCGAAGTGGAAAAACTGTTACTGTGATGAAAATTGGTTATGATTTTAGTAGCTAGAGCCCTTATCGTGTCTCTAGAATTTGGGTTTACAAACTTCAACTTCTGCCAAAAGTCTCTTCATAGAGATCTGAGAATTCAAGGAACGAATACAAAATTTGGGACAAAGTGACAACATTTTTTGAACATTTTTAGGAATTAGTACATTAGATAAATTCACAATTCAAGTCTCCTTATTTGCTATGGAATCAATATTGGCAGTTGAAAGAGAAGACAATTTGTTGATATTTCTGATTTTAATTTCTTCAAACTTTTTATTGTAAGAATTCTTTTGTTTAATATGGAAATTTTGAATGATATTATGAGGTAGAAGTCTTTTGGCTTCTCCTATGCAATGTTCCAATCTCTTGGTCGAATAATTGATATTTTTAATTGTGATTCTAATTTCTAGAGATAGTTTCCTACCCTTTCGTTGAATCTTGTCACTTCGTGACACGTTCCCCTTGATCCATCGAACGGGCCATACACCTACCTTAAGCCTTAGGTCCTATGCCTAATCTTTTACTAATCTTTTACAATTCAACAAAAACTCCTCCTTTTCCTAGCATTTGCCAACTTGATGTTCGTATGTGCCAATTCCTTGAGGTTCTTCATAGCTGGAGATCCATAATTTGTTCCTATTGAGGAATAAAAGCCCATCCTGTATATTGTAATGAAAATTAATGTCCCCAAAATCTTGATTAATTGCTTGGTTAAGGACTATACGACAGACAGAAATGAATAGTCAATTTATGCCGAAGACTCTATATTTTGGCCTTTTAATCATTTTTAAACATTTTGATCTCGTTTTTAAACACATTTTATTTCTGCTTTCAAATCTTTTATCTCAAACGAGAATTGTTTTTGAATGTTTCGTCTCTTCAGCAAAGAATTACTCAACCCCCTGGACATGCATTTTAGGCATAACTTTATAACTCCATAACGTACCGTGGGTTGAAACAAATTTGCTTTGACATTAGTGTTGTTCACATTTGAATTTTTTGTAGTACTGATGAAGGCCTACATGAGGGCGAAATATAGAGTCTTTGGTATAAATTGACTATTAATTTCTACCTGTCGTATAGTCTTTAACCAAGCAATTAATCAAGATTTTGGCGACAATTATTTTCACTACAACAATGAATACATCGGAATAATGCTTGCATTGCCATTGCTTTTTAAAATAAACCATCATGATGTATATGCAGTAGTTAAAACATTTCGCAGATCGAACATAGGATATTGAGTTGAAAACACAAATCACTCTTTTTTGCCACGTTTTTTGGAGACCACCACTCCAATACTGAGATATTTTCGAAAATTGATTCTGCTCAAACTTTGAGCACATTCGGATTATAAGTCTTCTTCTGTAGGTGTTGGTATATAAAAATTCCGGGACACCGGTATTAACTATTTTAATTATGCAAATGATTCCGAAAATTCTTTCTATATTTCGAGGACAAAACAACTAGTCGAATATATCTAAGATATATAAATCAATGTTTTCAATTAAATAAGCTTAATAACATTCCGAAGAGCTGCTAACACAACATCATCGATAGCCATTTGATGAAACTGCAATATATTTTCAACTCATTCCGTAAAATACCGTTAGAAAATACTCGTTCCTTCCATGTAAGCCTTCGAAATTTATAGTTCCGACTTGGAAGATAAGAATTGTCTTTTCTTGCTGCCATAAACTGAAATGAATTTGAAATCTAAGCTCTTTCTATGAAGTTATTGAGGATAGAGACGAAAATAATAGTGAGCCTCGAAGAAGTTACTCCCACCGAGTACATAAATGAATGAGCTCAGTACACAGCATGGTATAATCCTGATTTTCCAGATCCCAACTAATTCTCTCAAAACGTTCAACGTATAAGCAGAACAACAGAATTTTATTTACTCATATTCGAGGGGAAAGAGGTATAGTGTGATAATTCCTTTAAATACACTATTCCAATTACAATTTGACCCTCCTTTAACTCTGAATGGTACTAGCAAAAAACGCAATTTTTGATTCTAGGATAACTAGACTCGAGGCTGATCTGTAGCAATGAGTATTATTGATGACTATTTTATGGAAATTATTTTCAACGAAGATGAAGTAAAATATTCTTCACACTTTCCACAATTTGATTTTTACAAACACGACCGGTTTCGCCCGTCAGGCCATTTTCAAGAGGTCCACTACAGGAAATGAACTTTTATTTTCTCTCCTTTGTCATAATTGAGAAGAATTTTGATACTATCTAATGTCATTGCATGTTTCGTGGTTTTTATAAATTCACATATTGAAGACTTATTATCAGACGATAAACGTTCTCAGAATCTGGATTCGAATTTCCCACCTCTCTGCCAACATAAGCAATTTTGTAAATTCCTTTTTTTGTCTGTTTTTGTTCAGCAATGAATAATAATTTGCTGAAGTTCAGATCTCTTGAGAAAGAGGTATTTATTTTAAATTTACAAAAATAGCTGCTCAAGTTATTGGATAAAGAACCAGCGTAGTTGAAATAAGCGTATTTTTTCTCTTATAGAATATAATAATTGAGGTATTTCATGGTTTCCTTTACGTTAGATAATTTTGTTTATGAAAACTGGGGCAACTTCGTTATTTGAAGCAATTTTTCTGATTGTGTTAATTTTAATTTTGTCGGTGACAGTAGAATGCAAAAGGCTCAATGGATCATTGAATTGTAAATTGCTAGTTTGTGCTTAAATGGTTGAATTAGTTCATGGGAATAGTTGAGTTTGTGAAGGATTCTTTTCTGTAAATGCTATGAACGAAATTGTTAGTCGATTTTGTTATTGTTAGGTCTAATGAGTTAATCGAGTTATTGATTTCTATATCTGCAGTAAACTTAATGTATATATGAACTCCATTCAGAAATTGCAGAAATTCATCAATTTGCCTATATGAGCCCTAAAAACCCATCAAAATATCATGTACATATCGGTACCAGAACACTACATGTTTTTTCAAGGCTATTGAATAAATCTTCTTTCTAAGCTATCCATGAATATATCTACTAAAAGGGCGCAAAGAGGTGATCCTATGAGAAGTCCTGATGTTGGTTGGTGAAATTATGATTGAAATTAAAAATAACGAGGGACACAACTTCTTTCCCGAGATATGTGAATCAATACATTTCTCATATAACAAGTTTGCTAATTTACCTGGAGGAGTATTTATATGTGACACTACTGGCCTAAAAGATTTTCCTGCTTCTGCAGTTTCACTGGTCATTAGAGATTGAACGATCTTTGGAATCAGTTTTGTTTTTTCCCATTCTGTATATGCTAGCTTATCTGTATGTTACAACCCCTGTTTTATGTCTTTTTAGGAGGTATTTCCATCATGTTCAGTGTTTCGAATATATCTTGCTTTCATCAATATATCACAGTAATTTCAATGAAAAACAGATAGCTTAGTTAGAGAAAGGGCCAAAATTTACTCAAGATCAAAATTGAATTAAATAAATTAAATAAAACTGAAAGAATTATTAGAATCCAAGCTGAAGTAAATATTCAGAAGCACAAAGACATAATAAATAATCTCATTCTCCATAAGATTAACGAAATAATTACAGAATCCAACATTCGACCCAAGAAGCAAAATTTCATGAAATCATCATAATCCATATGATCAAAAATACAAGAAGAAGATATCATTTTTACAAAAGCTGATGTAGGCAACAGCATCGTATTCCTCAGTAAAGATCAATATAAAGAGAAAATGCAAGATATATTAGAACCACTGGAAAAAATGGAAATGAATAAGGATCCGACCAAATCCTTCATAACAGACATAAAACAAGGATTGGAACATACAGATTACCTAGCACATACAGAACTGAAAAAAGAAAACTGATTCCAATGAACCCTCAATCTCCAAAGTTATAATGGAAAATAGTGAATTTAATTAATACATAAGCATCCGACACAATCTTTCATAACAGACATAAAACAAGGATTACCTAGTACAAACAAAATGGGGAAAAATAAAATTGATTCCAATTAACGCTCAATCTTCAAAATTATACGGACTAATAAAACTGCACAAAGAGGAGAAATCCGCTGAACTAGTATTATCATATATAAATACACCTTCTGGTATATAAGCAAAGTTGTCAAGTCAGAATTTTCTTAACCTCATTAAATTCCAACTAATTCCAAATATTCATTCAGATGAATGCCCTCCATAGTCAGAGAAAGAAATCAAAAATCAGACGCTGCCACACATTGCTGATGAGATTTGTAACCTTCTAAAAACCTGCCTATCTCAATTTCAATCAACATTTTACCAGCAAACATCAAGACTGCCCATAAGAACACATATTAGCCCCCTTTCAGCCGATGTATTTATAAGTTAGAAATAAGAGTAATATTACTTAGCGAAAAAACATATAGTGTTCTGATACCGATATGTACATGATATTCTGGTATATTTATAGGGCTCAAAAACCGAAATTGATAAATTTCTGAAATTTTGAATGTCTATAACAACATTAGGTTTATATCAGAAAAACGAATTAATAACTCAATAAATTTATTAGACCTGACAAAACCTAAATCGACAAACAATTTCATTTATAACATCTACTGAAAAGAAACCTTCACAGACTCAACTATTTCCATGGACTCATTCAGTTATTCAATTCACAAAGTAGCAGCTTATAATTCAATCATCCATAGGGCGATGATCATTCCACCGTCACTGACAGACTTCAAAATTGAAATAGAGATCATCAAAAAAATTGCCTCAAATAACGAAATTCTCCCGGTTTCTATAGACAAAATTATCTGACGTAAAGAAAAACATCAAATAATTAAATTAAAAGAAATTTCTTTGAAGACGCTAGTTTCAACTTCCCTCGTCCTTTCTCCAATAACTTGAGCTCATATCTTTCTAAATTTCAAATAACCATTTCTTTCTCAAGTAGTCTGAGCCTGAGCAAATTTTTATTCAATGATTAGCAAGAAATAGACAAATTCAAAAAAGCATGAGTTCACAAAAGTTTTTGCAATGAGTGAACGGTATCTTATGCTGGGCCGACAAATAGAAATTTCGAGACCAGATTCGAAGAACACTTATCCCCTGAACTGAATATAGGAATACATTAAAATACCAAAGCATTCAATAACAGAAAATATCAAAATTCTTCATAATCGCGACCAAGGAAAGAAACTGAATCAGTTTGAATGTTTGGAAATCAATAAACTTTGTAAAAACCCAAGTGAAATCATTCTTGATAACCAGGGAGAAATTATAACCTCTCCACTACACAATATCACATTAGGCTAATATTGATATGATTAAGTTAATTTTCTGTACTTGAGCACTTAAAAAGACCTGGCGCTCAAAACAGGTCGTGCTCGTGAAAATAAAATTGTGCAAAGTATAAAATATATTTTACTTTATCTTCTTAGATCTAATGCTTGGTAAATCAACCCCCTACCCCTAGCATTCCCTGACTCCAAAATCGTTATACAGAGGAGTCGAGCGGCACATTTTTGACATCCAATTCTTAGGTCGAATAATTCATTTTAGAATAGTTAAACTATTATACTGTGTCCTAGGAACTATCATTCATTAAACTCGAAATACTTCTAAGAACTGATTAATTTCGGTGAAATATTAGGAAAGATCAAGCCCGTATCGAAATGAAAAAAAAGTGAATGGAATTCCCAAACTACTTTTGAATTTCATAAAGTAATTCTGTCTGCAAAGTCATATGGGCAAATATAGGTTTAGCTGCACCTCATCGAAAATCAATCCAATTCTCTGAATGTTTATTGCATAACTTGCAGGTTGGTTCTTCATTACAGACTGCCCCTATCGATTTCTTGAAATGATTCTGAAAAACTTGGCGGTATTCTGGTGGAAGAATGGACTGAAAGGAAATGAGGCAGTGTTTGGTTAGACATTGGTGTACTCAGTAATTAGAAGAAAATGTATCGTTTGTTTGAGGATCTGCCTTCAGAATTTTTCATTTTATAATAACGCCTCATTTCCCATTCTTTTCATATTATAAGATGAATGTAGT
The DNA here is from genome assembly GCA_013387265.2 of Cryptolaemus montrouzieri. Taxonomy (NCBI): domain Eukaryota; kingdom Metazoa; phylum Arthropoda; class Insecta; order Coleoptera; family Coccinellidae; genus Cryptolaemus; species Cryptolaemus montrouzieri. Next base: position 58,591,959 of record JABFTP020000021.1, on the reverse strand, counting down.
TATGACAGAATCCATATGTGTTAGTTTTTACAGGCGGAATTGGATTCATTAATTCCATCGAGTAATGATCAATCTTTTTTCAAGCATTTTAATTATTTTCTATACCGTTAGAAGATCTACCCGAAAATGGTTTCTTACATTGATTGAAACATTTTTCACAACTAGCTAGAGAATTGAACTACATTGCTCCAACTGTCACAACACCGTGAAACATCACAGATTCAATCCGTACAAAATGTAATTAGTTCTTGAATCCACCAGAGATGATCTTGATTATGTAATGCATTTTATTTGATGGAACATATAATAAAATATGAACCAAAATTCTTTTTCCTGTAATTTTGTATTATGAGTCCATTTTGAAACGAAAGCTTATGCCACGCATAATGAGCTGAGGATGAGACCTATCCTTATGATTATAACATATTTAACTATTTTTGGGTCTCCTTTTGTTCTTCTTCCGAAATAATGGCAAAAATCGTGAAAGTTTGATTTTGTTCGGTTTTCTAAGAAACTGGCAAAACGTCGTCTTATTTCCTTTATTCTTTTTCTTTCACCAGAATACCACCAAGTTATTTCACATCAATTGGGTTCCAAGATCACATGTGGAAATCTTTCTTTGAATACAAACTTGAATCTGTTTTGTTATTTCATCGAAATGAATCAGTTTTAAAAGTATTTCAAGATAAATGAAAAATAACTTTCACAGCGGTAGAACAGAGTGGATAATAATTTTACTCTGAAGAGAAAGGAGGTTGAAAACTTAAATGACCTTATCGAATTAACACTATGATGAGGTTTAGCTCTAATCTTAGTATATTTTCGTCATATTTTTATAATGTATAAGAATATATTTCTATATTGAGAAAAGCTGGTATTTTAATTTGTTTTGAGGGTTACATCACCCTGATGACGTTCTAAAAAGTAGGTATGCAATAAAATTTTATTTTTGACTGGGCCATTACAAATAAAAATAATCCTACATTTTATCTACACATGAGGGATTCATGAACAGTTTTCAACATTGAAGAAAAAGTTGCAGATAAAAATGGGTGAAATATGGGTCGTTCAGTGGGAATCTCTTCTAGAGTTAGATTGTGACGTACGGGTGAAATCAAAATATTAATTTAGAAGGAATAATTACTTCATTCAAAAAAATTTATATAGTTCATTTACTACGTAATTTGTCCATAACTTCGTTTCTGTTGAATAAATTGAAAAATTATTGAACAGAAAGTTAGGCATTAATTTTTCCATGTCCTAAAATTATTTTCAAATATTCATGGTGTTCCTTTACTGAAATTCATATTGAAGTTTAGTTTTATCAAAACGATTGCCCTATGTTTCTCATTATTTTCCTATGACTACTGAAATCCTATTGGAATCTCAATTTCAATACTAACTGAAGTATCCTGGAACAATGAGTGTTCGTTGATACATTTATTCAGGGTTATCTTTGACAATTCCAATTCCTATTGAAATGTATAATGTGTTCCTATATTTATCTTCAAGTGATTCTATTAAAAATAATTTTGTGTTTTAGGCTAGGAATATACATAATCATATGAAGTGTGTTAAAAGTATGAATTCAAAAAATGAAACGAACAAGAAATTTTTCGGTTCCGCGACCAAAAATAATGAAACAGAAACACCTCGTGAAGTTATGGAGTAAAACTACTTTTCTGAGATTGGCGCTAAGTTGGCTAGGCTAGTGAAGAGACCTCGTAGAAAAACTTATGAATCAAGACGGATCGCGAACTCTTTTGGAATAATCGGGACGTGTCTCGAGGAAGTGCAGAGTTTGATTAGAGACTTGAAGTGTGGAAGGTCGCCAGGTCTAGATGCAATTAGGGCAGAAACTTTGAAGGAGGTATCGCATCTAATTTCCAAACTATTCGCATATATTATCAATAGATGTATTCGAAGTGGTGAGTTTCCTTCAGTTTTCAAAATTGCTGTGATGAGGCCAATTTTCAAATCCAGTGATCCGTCACAGCCATGTAACTATAGACCCATTTCCTTACTTTCAACTTTAGCTGAGATAATTGAGAAGATTTCAAAGAAGAGAATCATAGAGTTTTTAGATAAGTGCCGGATTTTGTCAGACCAACAATACGGATTCAGAAAAGCTAGGTCCAGCGAGGATGCAATGGCAGGCCTCCTTTCGAAAATTTACGAGGCGATGGTGGGGTTCCCGCTCTCTGCATTTTCATTGATTCGAGTAAGGCTTTCAACACCGTCTCCCACGCCGACCTGCTTAATACACTAGAGAATATCTGGTTAATTCTGGTATATGGATATTCGCATAAAATATTGAAGAGTTATTGGAAAATAGGAAGCAGATCGTAGTGGTGGACGGGGTGGAAAGCTTTAAGAGAGTGATGGCGTATGGGGTTCTACAGGGAATGGTCTTAGGCCCGATATTGTTCAGTATTTACATCAACGATTGGTTTTACTTACCAACATGTGGTGAAATAGTATCATTTGTTGACGACACAGCAGTATTTTACAGAGCTTCTTTATGGAAATCCCTGAAATTTAAAGTAGAGGAGGATTTGATTTTGGGATGATCCTAAATTTTTTCAGTGGCAATCTACTCAACTTCAATTCTCAGAAGACAAATTATTTCTCATTCACCAGTTATGTCCCAAATATGCCTGAATTTACTAAACTCTCGATACATCTAGAAGGTCAAACAGTTGAGATAACTCAGGCTGAACGCGTTAAGTATCTTGGTGTAACATTTGATTGTCACCTCCGATGGGACGGTCATGTTGAGGTTCTAGTTCGAAAGTTAAGATGTCTGCTGCCACTGTTTGTTCTATGTGAGGGAATTTGCACAATCGAACAATTGAAATCCATCTATTACGCCCTTGTACAGTCGGTTCTGTTCTACGGAATCTTGGTGTGTGGTGATATAGAAAAAGTACATCTCCGGAATCTGGAGGTTCTGCAGAAAAAGATTCCTGAAAATCGTACATGGTAAAATCTCAAAGTCTTTGATATTAGGCAGCTGTATTTATTAAGAATCGTAACTTACCTGTTCGAAAATAGTAACATAAGTAGTCTGATTTCCCACGAATATGCCACAAGATACATCGATCACAGCTATGAATTACCAAGAATGGTGAAAACTGTAGGACAAAGATCGCTCACATATCTAGCACCGCGCACCTTCAACATTATACCTTCGGCGAATAAAAGATTGAAGATAAATTTTAAGAGGAAAATTGAAACTTGGATTTCCTCTGTGCCTAGATCTCAAGTTGCGAGGTATATAGATCTAAAAAATTCCTTTCTCGTATAGTTCTTCGTTCTTTTGATATTGCATTCTAATATTGTGCGGATGGCTTCAAGAAAGAAAAATGAATCCGTCTAGTTTGTTTCGTTTTTGGTTCAGTTCGTATTCTGTTGTTTATTGAATTAGTTTGTAGTAGTACAGTGCAAATTATTTTATTGTGAGTTGTGAGTATTCTAATCGATATCCACACACAATGTAATCTTTCGTGGATTCTACTAGAATTAAATATAATCGGTCAAGCAACATATAACTTTGTTTCGATTGCTATAGAAAAATTCTGTATAATTTCTGTGTACCTAATATGGTTGATTAAGGAATAAAGTCTATTATTATATTATATTTTGAACTAAAATTCTCAAACATGATCTAACTAGGGACGATATCTGAGCAAAGGAGTAACTTAAATACGCTATCAAAAATATGACGCAAAAAGTTCTGCTCACGTGATTGACATTGTCCAGAGAATTATTAAACAATGCGTTACGATTTTTTGCGTCATATCATATATACTTCGTCCTGGTAAACTTTAGTTTACAACGATACTGAAACTTTCAAAGAATATTCATGCTGCTCGGTAGTCACAAGTACTCTGAAATATTGCGGTGCGCCTATCTCAGATTCCTCTATTGAAACTTGAACAGTTTCAATTCAAATGACTATCATTTATTTAAATTATTCACAATCACGTACAAGGTGTTTTCAATTGACATACACAAAAAGAAAACACTTATCTAACAAATTGAAGGGGAGCAACAAAGGTTACATCTCAGTCGTAAGGAATCCTCTAACGAGATATCGATTCTTCTTCAGGTTGCTGAAAGGGTTCTTGAGACCGTTACCACTTCAAGACATTGTAGGTAGCCCTACCTAAGTCTAACCTACGATCTGAATTATTTACGGGTTAACTAACAATCCACCAAAGTTTAAACGTAGTTAACAAAGTAACACTATTATACGTTACACATTCCCTTCAGTCAGAAGAACAGAAGAAAACTTTGGAGTTGGCTTGACCACACGTTGCGCGTCAATTATAACAAAGATATGGAAACTTTAAAGAATGGATCGGCTGCTCGGTAGAGTCACGAGTTCCATGAAATATTGCGGACTACCTATCCCACAATCTTGGATTGAAATTTAAACAGTTTTTATTTAAATCCCATTATATTCGAATTAATCACCATCAGGTAGGAAGTGTTTTCAATTGACACACGCAAAAAGAAAACACTTATCTATCAAACTGAAGGGGGTGAAACGAAGGCGACGTATCTATCATTAGGAATCCTCCAACAAGTTATCCTCTTCGGGTTGCTAAACGGGATGTTTAGGTCGTTATCAGTTCCAGACGTCGTTGTTAGGCTTAGTCTTGGAGGTCTAAAATAGGACCCGAATTATTTACAGGTGAACCATCAATCCATTATTTAAAGTTTAAAATTATTATATATAGTTATCAAACGGTTATTTTTTTCCACCGAAGATTTCTTCAAAACTTCTTCAAATTTTCAATATTCACAAAATTACAAAATTAAAAATTAATCTACCTCCTTGAAACTATAACTCAATTAGTTGAATCACAGGAAATTGAGAGGATACAGGAATATTAAATGTTAGGGAAATTATGGATAGGGAGAAGACAACGGAGCCGAAGATTATAAAGTAATCGATTTACAAGTATATAATAAAGTGTTCTTAATAAACTTTCGAAAAAATCCTACTAGATTAATTTCTTTTTTGCAGAAAAAATTTCAATCTCGCTCTCTTTGAATCCGGAATAGGCTGAATAATTTTCTGTTCAACCGACCAAACATTCTGAGGCATTAATCGGTTCAGTTGAAATTAGTGCACCCTAAACATTTACTCTTTGTTGTGGGCTTTCAAAAAACACCGCGTAAGTTCATCTGGTCTGCTATTTTTGATACATCAAAGAACGAAGAATCTATTTCATCCACTCTAGCTTCTATAAAACTTTTATTTATTTCCGCTGGAATAAATTCCTCAAGAACGTTTTTTCACGTGAAATATAACTCAAATGCGGCTCATTAAGAAATCCTTCTGATAATCCATAATGTTTTCTCGTAAGCTATGCACGTTTAGGAACTGTCCGAACAACCTTCTCTACGGATAGGCCAAGCTGGACGCTTCGTAGCCAATAGCAATAGGCTTATTATAGCGTTGTTCCTCAACAGCGATCAATGAACAGTAATTACATATGTCCGCTGGTTAGCGCATAAAGGTTGTCCAGATTTTGCTTAGAAACCTTAAAATATGCATAGTGTTTATTGAAGTTTGTGGTTGGATCATTCGATCATCTGTGTATTCGTGCCTTGTAATGACGTATTTATTTTGTTATCAAATACAAATAGCTCAACAGGATATGAACGGTTTTCGGGTATGTCAATTCTTAAAAACGTTGAAATTAAGAACAACGGATAGTCCAAACCCGAATTGACTGTCGATTCCCTTCAAAAACCATACAAGCAAAAATATGATATAAACTGTTTTCTCTGCCTTTTTTTTGTCGACAGTACGTTTGAATGAGAAAACCAATTGTCATAGAAGAATACTGGAACAACTGATGTTACTTTTATTGGGGTACTATATAATAACAGTAGAAAAGCTTGTCCATAAGTCTAATTTTGTAATGGAAAAGTGTATCCAATATTTCGTTCCAGTAGCTTTTAGCTATATCTATCCTAAATGATGTATACTCCTATATATAGTTAATTAAATACTTAGTACAGTCTAAGACTTCCCTTAATGTCTTCCGGATTTAGAGCATATCTAAATGTTACTTCAGTGCGTCCTAATTATCAATAAATCTTCAAAATAATCGGTAACAGGCAACCGCAAATAAATTTCCAGTTTTGAAAGAGCTAAATTTCGTTCTTATGGAAGGATAACCACTCGCTTCTTCAGTGCCTTCCCCTTTTTTCAGAGAAATTTCTCTCTCAAACTTTTAATTAAATTTCTTTCCTAATAACATTCAACAACTTGAATAATTATACTATTATCGAATTATGACAGCTTCGTTTTCCACTTTCAGGATGACGAGGATCGTTTCAGAACGCCAAGTTTCATTCTTAGATCTCAATTATATTTTTGAGCATCAAACGGAGACTTTGCATTTTCCCTCTACTCGAATCAGAATCAATTTTAATGTCATTTTCTGATATCTGATGATGATTCTTGAAAAGGCGGTTTCGAGTACTATATTGACTTTCAATTCACTCAATTAAATAAGCACAACAATAAACTCAATCAGGAAGCTGGTATATATTTGCCACAGATGTCATTAGTTACATAGCTGTCACATCGGTGTCGCATATCATTCGATTCAAAAAAATTCTACCAGAACATTCTATTCTTAAAGAAGTTTGAAATAACCAATATGTTATTTCCATGTTAAGAAGGCAGGCAGTGGCAGTCGAATCAATATTACTCAAGACATTGCAAGTTTTTATTCGTCCGTCTAAAAATGAACTATTTACGTACGCAAATAGTATAAATATAAGTTAATACTTTCTACAGTTCTAATTCTTTACCCAATGATGAATACCAAGAACGAAACAATATCAGATCTTACTTCTGAAAATTCCACTCAGAGAATTGTCGGAACAAGGGTCCCGTACGAACAGTTCAAGCTGAACGCTTCACACCTAATGGAAGTAGGCTAATTATCGCGTTGTCCTTCAACGGCAACTTATAAAAGGAAATTATACGGGGTATAAATGAATAAGTGCGGAAGATTTCACGAGGGGATTCCTCAAGCAATTTTGTGAGGAATAATTCTAACAACATATTTCCGCAAACGCATCTTTAGCGAAATACAAGGTGTTGAAATCTTCTGAAATATTCAGTTTCTTTTTATGATTACTACAGTTTTTCAGATACTGAGTTCAAATTCGGCAAATAGTTACCTTTATAAAATCTACATTATCAGATCATAGAAATAATTATGAAAATCTAATGGGTGGTATTTTTCTAGAGGTCACGTGTCCTTTCCAAACCTACAACTTTTTTTCGGTACTCAATTAATTTCTAATCTTTCTTATTTATTGCAATTTTTCGTATTTGAAAAGGTTTTTGTGTAAAAAATTGATCAATTTCATGGGAACGGTGGAAACAATAATCATTCGGAGATTTTTTTCACTAGTATACCGCTGTTATGTTGATATTTTTCATTGACAACACAAAATTAATTATTATTAATTCACTTTCGTTAATATTTCGCTTATGGGCAGTGATAGTTGCAGAGATTCTTTCGAATATTCATTAAGATGGAGATTACATTTCATCTATGGCCTTTCTAACACTAAGAAAAAAACGAGAAGTTTTGCTGAAATGTATCCTTGATGTTTCATTCCTCGTCATACTTTATTTGGATGGCATCATCAACAACGAGAAACAGGTGGCTTCAATACTAGAAAACATGATTGTGGTGGCCACTGGGAGCTGTAGTTAATTTAATTGACAAGCAACCTGATACTAGCTTCAGGAAAATTTCTTCACAGCTATATGTTAATCATATGACGATATTTGCCATCTAGAAAGACAGCTCTTATATCCACAACTTGTACGAGTCCAAGCACAGCTACCTCAGGAGTTTCCTAACGCTCTTGCATTTCGCTCCAATATGATCAGACAAAAACATGAATTTCTGGAGCATAAGGTTTTCACGGACGAAACAAGTTTTTCGAAAGATGCCATTAATAATATCTTATCTAACCACAACAATCACACATGGGAGGAAGAAATTCCTCTTGCTTTCGTTGGAGCACATCACCAGGAATAATTTTCTTTGAACGTGTGGAATGGAATGATTAGAGGTCACCTAATTGGTCTACATTTCCTTTCACGTAGATTGAATGGAGATTCAATAATAAGAAACAAGTACTGTGTTTTAAGGAATTTTACTTAATAAATGCGATTCGTAACGCGTTTCACTACACCGTAGCTTCTTCAGACGAATGATTATGCAGAAAAATGTAAATGAGAATATAACTATAAATGTTCTTGAGTAATTAAAAGCTTATTGGTCGCCTCCTCCTAAGTGGTTATTTATGACAGGTATATCCAATAAAATTAAGGAATAGATTGCTCCCGAAAAGATTCAATAGAGGTGAAGGGCTTAAATCGACTTGTTCATTGATGAGTCTACCTGAGTGTTTGTATTTATTTATTTCTAAAGTTTCCCAAAGATCTACCTTCCAATATTTATTATCTGTATGCAAAATTTCAAACTGTGGGTCGAAAGAATGATTATTTTCTAAGAGATGATTCGCGTAATTTGAATCTGATTTTTATTTGAAAAACTGCGTTTATGTTCCGATATTCTAATATTAAAATTTCTATGTGTTCTACCAATGTAGAAATTATCACAGTCATTGCAATTCAATCTATAAACACCTGATTTATTGTTTTTACCTGGTTTGGTTATATTATTTTTATATATTTGCCTAAATTATTATTAGTTTGGAAAGCTATGTTGAAATTATTGCTACTTAAGAATGATTTCAGTTTCTCACTTGTAATGCCAACGTAGGTTAAGGTGTTGAATTTTTGTTTCAATTTATCGACAGGGTAAACTTCATTCAATGCGATTCTACTTTGTTTTTATTTAAAATATTATTTATTAGTTTGGGATTGTAACCATTATTTTGGCTATTTGTTTTATCAAATTTAGTTCTTTGTTGAAATTTTCTGGTGATAGCGGGATGTTAATCAATCTATGAATAAAACTATTGAATGCTGACATTTTATGTTGATATGGATGACACGACGAGTTATGTATTATAATATCTGTATGTGACGGCTTATGGTTAATTGCGAAAACATGTTTTCCATTTTCATTCGAAATTTTACGTCTAAGAAATTTATCGAATTATTGCTTTCTATTTCGGTTGTGAATGCAATTTTTGGATGTAATGAATTTATATGATTTTCGAAAATTTTCAACTGTCTATCTGTTCCTGTGAAGCAAATAATGATATCGTCTACATAGCGATACCAGTATAAACAATATTTACTGAGTGGATCCACTCAGTAAATATTGTTTATACTGGTATCGCTATGTAGACGTTCCTTAAAACACAGTATTTGTTTTTATTATTGATAATGGAATTTTACCAAGTAAAAGCCTCCCAAATTCAAATGAATGGAGATTCATACGCCCAGTTTCCTTTAGGTAACAGGGTGGTAATAAGGTACATGCACGATGGTGCTCCTAATCATTTAGTATGAGTCCAATAGACTTTTCTATAGAGGACATTTGAAAACGTTGATTAACAGGACTCATGTACCAGACGTAGAAGACTTAAGAAGCACATTATAATTTCTTGTAGCTTCATTCAAAATACTCCTGGGATCTTCAATCGGGTATGAAGATCTATGTGTTGACGTCTAGACTCCTGTGTAATGGCTGAAAGAGGCCATTTTCAGCACTCTTCATCATCGCTTCCTTTGAATTATGTTTTCATCAAATATTAAAAAATTTAAATTCAATTTTTCACACAGAAACTGTGGCAGTTATGGAAAAAATGCAAGATATAAAAAGGATAAAAATTAATTGAACATCATTAAAAAGAAATTTGAATTGCTCGGGGTGTACTGAAAAAAAGTTGAAGGGGTAGAAAAGAGACGTGGCCTCTGAAAAAGTAACACTCTGTTGAGTTTCATAAATGTTTCTATGATCTGATCATGCAGATTTCAGAAAAGCACCTATGTACCAAATTTTAACTAAGTATCTGACGAACTGTACCAATCATAAGAAAAAAACTGAAAAAATCTGAAGATTTCAACACCTTGTATTTCGGTAACGAAGGGTTTACGGACATATGGTATGTTCATAAGAAATTTTCGTCATAAAATGGCTTGAGGAATCACTTAATGAAATATACCGCACTATACACCATCTATATTACCGCTGGTTAGCAAATATGTTGTCCGTATTCTGCTAAGATACCTTATGTAAACAAAAGATGACTTTGTTGGATGGAATTACAATCGGACCTTCCCAACATTTGTTTCTGTATTTGTGCCTTTAGCTATTCAATTATTAAGTCATTAAGTACGAAGATTTCAATAGAATATAAGCAGATTTCGCCTATGCCCATTAATGGAAAATTGGAAATTAATGCATAACACAAACTAGAATTGATTTTCGAATTACAATCAAAAACAATTATTAGAGAAAGAACGAAAGTTTAATGAAAACTTTCATTGAAAATACCAATGTAGTTGTGGAATAAATCATATGAAATATACTACATTCCCTGCCTCTTTTTTGGAAGAAATGTAATTAAGACAAGTAGCGGTGTAAGTGACTTGATACAAGTGAAAAAGCCAAGTGTTCATGTCGAACGAAGGAACATTCAACTAACGAATTGGAGTTCACTTTGTTGGAGAAATATCCAATAATATTTGTATGTATTGTGCATAAGCCAAACTTTGATATGGAAAGTATGTCAGATTGATTGTGGATTTATTTATTTCATCCTAAATTATGAAAACCACTATAATTGGTTAATTTAATACTACCCCTAATGACTTACTGTTTTAAATTGATACTAGCTAGATGTTACTTCTGTGTATACTAATTACCAATAAATCTACCCAACAATCGGTGACAGGTACCCGTACATATATTTTCAGTTTTGAAAAGCTGAATTTCATATGGCAGACGATTTTTTCTACAGAAGAAACCTTCGATATGCTCAAAACCATATGTTAGGGGTATTCCTAACAGAGCCGAAAAATGGTTTGAACGCATGAAAATGATCACAAACGACGATATATTGTTAAAGAATTGAATCAAAAGTTTTTCATTCAACAAATTAGTGTTTCTTTACCGTTGGACAATATTTTGGTTCGAGAGGACCTGCAAATATCGTCCTGTGGGTTCTTTTGGCAGAAATTACTACTCGTTGGAGAGACTCATATAACCGACCATTGTGATTGAAAGAATTGAGTTGTTCAGTAACCCTAGAAAGTTTGGCTTCATCAGATTCAAGTGTTTAGTTGATCACGTAAAAGTTACTCTGAATATTCGTTTGATCTCGCGATCACATGCATGGGTACAGCATGAGTTATGACAATTTATTTATATCTTATACTTGATTAAAAATATAATATTTCCCCTATAATAATAAGTTCTGTAATTAATTTTTCTACCATTAGAATGATCGTATTAACGTGACATCTTTATTTCTCTAATAAATAAAATAAAATGGCATTCTCTCTACAACATAATGTTCTGTTCTAAATCTTGTATTTCTTAGATCACTGTTCACACTGATTGAGTCATCGAAATAACTAATATTCATATTCTTATTGTGATAATGATCTAATGCAATCGATAAGTCATAGTTATTATTACAAAAATCTTGATTTTATATGGAATCTCACAGGTTTTTGAGTGAAAAACTCAATTGCGACTCTTGGAATATTTTTCAATCTATATACAATAACCATCTCCTGAAGTACTGGAAGAGGAAAGATATTGTCTTATTGACTTTGATTAATCAAAATATCTGAAAATAATGCCACGGACTGACAAATTTTCATCAAGTAATATCGATGCTTTATTCATTTTATGAAGATTCTTTTCAACGAAGAAGAAGTAAAATATATTTTATACTTTCCGCAATTTTATTCTCAGTGTCATTTTCTAGTGGTCAACTACAGGCAACCTATTTATATAGATACTAGCTCAATCACAAATTTAGTAGGGGAGAGGTATTAAATATTAGATGGCTATGAAGAGTGATTTCACCTGGGTTTTTACAAAGCTTATTGATATCCTAAAATCCAACAGATTCATTTTATTTCCTTTGTCGCTATTATGAAGAACTTTGATAGTATCTAATGTTATCGAATATTTCGTGGTGTTTATATGATCACATCTTGGACAATTATTACCATTGAATAATTGTTCTTCAAATCTGATTTTGAAGTTCCTAGCAGTCTGCTCAACGTAAACTCCTGATTGTTTAAACTCGTTTCTTTTTGTTCAGCATTGAATAATAATTTGTTCAAGTTCAGGCCAATTGAGAAAGGAGTGGTTATTTTATATTTGGAAAAATATTTGCTGAAGTTATTGGAGTGAGGACCAGCATAATTGAAACTAGAGTATTTTTTCCTTTTATGGAATATAATAATTGTGTTATTTGATATTTCTCTTTACGTTGGATAATTTTGTTCATAAAAAGCTGTGGAATTTTGTTATTTAAGGATTATTTTCTGATAGAATTTATTTCATTTTTGAAGTTCGTCGGTGACGGTGGAATGTAAAAAGCCTTATGGATTATTGAATTATAAGCTGCTAATTTGTGATTTGACTGATTGAATAAGTCCATGGAAATAGTTGTGTAGCGTTATAATTGATGACTTTTTTCGGACTGTAATTGAGGTGAAGCTGATACTACTGATTGAATTCTAAAAGCGTATTTGTAGAAAAGAAAAATTGGAAAAAATAATGAACGAAACTGTCAAACTAATACTAGCTTACCTTTCGGGTCAAGGTGGTGAGAATAAGGAAAACTCGCACTCGACAATGTAATTGAGTAGAATTGATTCTTTTTTGTAGAAATCGATTTCAATCTATCGGAGGCAGTTGTGTCTGCAACCAATAGTTGCAGGTACTCTCCATCCGTTCCCTCTTCACGGTAATCCATCTTGGTGCGTAAAGGAAAGAAACAGGAAAACAGAAGGAAAAGGTAGAAGATAAATTTGAATTTTAAATTTGAACAGATAAATGCGTTATCTTGAAAAATATGATTTTGAACCGGAAAATCTTCAATTGGAAGAAGAAAAAACATATAAATTTTGAGCAAAAGATTGCATGTAGTAATAAGTATTAATAATATATAAAAAAAGGACATCACGAAACATACCCGCCCCACTGAAAATGCTGAAAATTTCGGAACTACAATTGAGGTAGGGGCACAACTGAACTAAGGGTCTTTTGAGAAGTCCCTTAGTCATTTTGATAGTAGCAACTCGTGTAACATTATCGTCGCCTGGGTGCAATTCAACAATTCTAGCCAACGGCCACTTCAGGGATGAAGTTGCTCGTTCTTCACCAAAACCAGAGTTCCCTTAGTAGGACATACGGTTGGAGAGTTCCTTTTCGACCTCTAATGAAGAGTATGTATAGACTCCCTAACATACCGATTCCAAAAGTCTTGGTGAAGTCTAAGCAACAACTGAAACCGAGTCAGTCGATTCAGAGGGGCATTAGCATGATCCAGATCATTCAATTCCGATAACAGCTCTTACGTAAGGAAATGTCCCGGTATGAGACTGTTTAGATCATTCGGATTGCTACTTAAAGGACATAGTGGCTTTGAATACAAAACTGCTTCTATTTGTATGGAAACCGTATTTACTTCCTCATTTATAAAAATTTGTGACCCTATGATGCGAATAAGATGTCCTTCGGCACTTTTGATGACACCTTCCCGAAGGCCACTCATATGAGTTGCCGCAGCAGGATTGAAATGCCACGAAATAGATTCTTCCTCAACAGTATGTATTATAATTTGTTTCAAGTACTTCGCACTAGCCACAAAATTAGTACCACAATCAGAATAAACATTTGTACATCTGCTCCGGCGAGCAATAAATCTCCGAAATGACATCAGAAATGTCTCAGCAGAAGGTCCGATAGAAGTTCGAAATGGACTTCCCTAGGTGCACAGCATACAAATAATGCTAAGTCAGCTTTTAATGTTTTCATTCCATGACTACGATTCATTGTTATGGTTAATGGACCTCCAAGATCAACGCCTACATTCAAGAAAGGTTTACGGTGCGTTCAACTTTTTTTGCAGAAAAAAACTAAAACATTTCGACTAAATGAAAACATGTAGTAATAATACCGCAGTGTAGAAATGTTGTATAAATATATGAAACTAACGATATAGTGAATTTGCACTTGCTATGTAAGAGTTTAGGAAATTTCTTGTCATAATATGATTTCAAATATGTCAGTCTACCGCCGACTCTCAAAAGACCTTTTACATCAATGAATGGATCTAACTTCTCTAACTAACGAGGTAATTTTGATCCTGTTTTATGTCGTTTGGTCATTCCAATTCTTGAACTCTTCTTATCACGACCAGTAAAGCCGAATGAAACTCCTAAAGCAGTAATGTGTTCCAGAGACGATACTCTTTCTCTGCTTCTCTTCAAAAACCTAATGAAACGCATAGAATAGGAGATTACTCGAAGTATTTTCTGCAATAACGAAAAATTATTTAAGAATGTATCGATTCCAGTTAGTATTTGAAGTAGCTAGAAAAGATAACTCAGAAGCTTCGGCAGCAACTTCTTCTGTAGGAGAACATATGTTATCATGAGTAGTCCAAGAATTGGTAGGTTCACGCAAGAAAGTAGGCCCTTCAAACCAGAGATTCCATTCGAGTAACTCTGAAAAAAACAAACCTTGAGTTCCTAAATCGGCTGGATTTTCTGAAGATCGTATATAATACCAACCTTCTAGTGGAATTTCCGATGTGATGGTGATTTCATACAAGAAATAGCAACTTTGGAATCCGACCAAGCAAATACATTTCGAATGAGAATTTCATCTTTGTAGGAAGTCAAACAAAACGTAATAATTTAGCAAGTTAAAATGCACTTGAAAGCTCGGAACGTGGCAACGTATGCTTTTTTAAAGGCGCTACTTTAGATTTGGAACAAACAAAAAATGTTCCTATAAACTCATCTCCATAAATCATTCGAACATATACAACTGCGCAGTAACCTCTTTCGGACGAATCACAAAATCCGTGAATTTCGCAATTGTTGGACTTTATATTCTCAAAACAACGCGGAATGTGCAATTTAGTGAAGCACTTCGTTTCTATTTGAAAATGTTGAAATTTTGAGATTATATCTTCTAGGGGGGAGGCGTCCCATTCAATTCCAAGAGACCATAATATTTGCATCATAATTTTCAGCAGGATAATACAAGGAGTAAAATAACCCAATGGGTGGAAAATACGAGCGATGTTCGATAATATGGTTCGTTTCATACAGGCTGATTCGCAAGGCATTGAGGCGTATATAAATGTGTCAGATGACGGAATCCATTTCTATCCTAAAACTTGAAGAACGTCTTGAGAATTGAAAGAAATGGTATTATTGATACAATACTCGCGAGGGATTGCTTGCAATAATTGTAATGAACCACGTTGCCCCACTTTCGAGAAATTCGAAACCTCCTCTGTTCAATAAAGAAATGATTTGACGTATTTTATCTGTAGCTATTTCCAAACTATCATCTCCGTTAGACACGTCAACATACGTATTCTCTAGAATTAGGCTAAAGGCGAATCGGTGTAATCTATAGCAAGTTGATGAGGACTACAAACCAGTCCAAATGGTAGAATTTTCAATCTGTATTCACAAATGGGTTCAGTAGGTCCACAATAAGCGCATAAAATCTATGTGTTATGGGGCTACTAATATCATTGTATACATTTGACGTATAAAACAACAAAACACAGGTCGATTAAGTTTGGAATTGAGTAAGATTTGTACGAGAACTATTTGTAATTTATGGCCTGTATGTAGCGCATGATTTAGAGACATTTTGTTAAGAGCTCAACTACTTCCGTCGAAAATTATCCGTACAGGCGTAGAGGAAGAGTTCTAACGAAATACGCACGAATGGGGTAAATAAAAAGTGTCGACTTCATTGGTGAAAGTCGTTATCAGAGCAATTTCCATATGATCATGAGTGATATAATCTTGAAATATATTTGAATATGTTTCATGTAATGAAGAATTATTGAGCAATATTCTCTCAAGATAGTGAAAGCGACATAATGCAACAGTACGAGAGTCGCCAAAATCAGGCGATGTAAATTCAAAAGGTAGGTGGAGCACATAACTACCTTCCGGCGTACGATATGTTGTTTCGCAAAATTTCTTTTCGCAGAAGGAATCTTCAGGGGAACACTGATCAACAGAGGGCACTTCCTTTATTGGCCAAAACTTACGCAAAGTATTATTTATTTAATTATTTCATCGTCATCTGCCTATGCTAAACCATTTTGCACCTGGGATGAAACCATCAATGGGGTTGTCCACATAATAATGTGACCTAGCGCCGTATTAATGGCAACTGGGTGATTGGATTTCCTCACGCAAAATATGAGGAAAAACATCTGCACCCAATAAAATATCTATTTTGCCAGGTTTTCCAAAATGGGGATCTGCCAAGAATAAATAAGAAAAATGATTCCATTTCGACAGAGAAAATGGAAGTGTAGGTATTTCGTTACAAACTTTATATGATGATTGCATCTGCAGAAAACAAGAAATCTTTGTTGAATATTGACATTTCTAAGTCAACACTTGATTTTGCAACTGCATTCATATGTATTATATTATTCAAACCTTGAACGGCAATAGAACTTCCAAACTTTTTCAAATTCAGTTTCGTAGCAGCTGACTTTGAAGTAAATGAGATTTGAGATCCAGAATCCGCCAATGCACGCATAGTATGTTTTTTACTAAAAGAATCGAGTATATCTATTTTGACAGTAGACAAAAGCACATGAGATTTAATACTGGTAGAAGTATCAGCCTCCGCAGTTATACTGTGGTAGGAATGAACTTCATTTTGTTGGAAGTAGATGTGGATTCTGAATTATTCTGACAGTTTGTAGAATTAATTTTATCGTAGGAAAATGTGAAAGTGTGTGATGATTCTTATTTCAAAGTTTGCATAGTTTTTCAGAGGTACAATTAGCAGATATATGTGAATTTGCTAAGCAATTCAAACAGACTTTCATTTTCTTCACTGCCTCAAATCTTCCAATATGTTGCATGTCAGGAAAACGCGGACATAGATAAATGATATGATTCGATTCGCACCGCAAACAACAATGATCTCTATAACTGTTAACAGATTTCAACTTGAGAGTTTCAGATAAACTATTGGTATTTACAAGAAAGGATTTCTTCTCCGATAAATTGCCGGGCTTATTGATTTTTATTATAACTGCAAGCCGACTTGGAATTAATTGAAATAGATTCTACAGCAGAGCAGTGTTTCAACAAAATTTTTCTAACATCATCATATGATGGAATTTCCGACGAAGCATATTCTATTTCGAAAATTCTAAGTGTGTCACTATCTAAAGGATCAATTAACACCTGCATTAAAATGACACTCCATTGATTTATGTGAAATCCGAGAACCTTCAATGCTGAGAAAGTGTCATGAAAAACATCCAATTGATTTCGCAGGGATTGATTATTAACAATAGGCTTGAAATTGTCAACTTCTCGCCAATAAGCAGTAGCAAGAAGTCTTTTGTTATCGTAACGATTTTAAAGCAGTGTAAGCAATTTTGTAATTACTATCCAGAAGTGGGGTTCATTTCACTAATGATAAAGCCGGTCCTTTCAGAACTGAAATTAAGTAGTTGAATATTTCAATGTCTGACAAATTCTTATTCCCATAAATGAGCGCATCAAACATTCTAATGAAACTAGGAAACTTTTTTATATCACCATCGAAACCTAACGAATGTACTTCTGGTAATCGAACATTGGACGATTGATTGAATTCTGACACTGATCTATTCAATCGATGTTCTTCTGGTTGTTCGAAAATATCATAATATAAGGTTTCGATGTTTTCAGATTTTTTCCGCAAGTAAGATGAATATCTTGCTCAATAGGTAACAAATTTCTGCTTCGTCATGAGAGGATATGATAGTAATGATCTCAGCATGGTGTTTTTCAAAATTAGTTATCCAACGTGCAAGATTTCTACATTTGACCTTAAATTGTGAGAGAAGTTCAGGAGAATCTCGAACATTTATCGAAAATATATGAAAAGAATCGATAGTAGCTAGAACCATTTGACGAAATGCTCGCGCTCGAGCAAGTTTATCTTCATCTACTATAATGAAGTACAATTTTTAGTTTGTCTTAAATGAATTGTGGTAATAATTTGTATGAACGAGTGTACGAAATGAATATAATGATGTAGGCTTAAAGTAAAATGTAGACTGACTACAGTAACAATAATAAGTAGCTCAGTAAGTAGCGATCCACAATGAACTGAAAGAAATGCCCTGTATGGTATTTATCAAATAATGAGTTTGATTTTAATACGTGCGATCTAATGTATATCCAAATCTTTTTAATAACAAATACTGATAAACTCCAGCGCGTCCGGAGCACAGGTGTTATATTTTTAGCGAACGGAGTACCAAAACAAACGATAATGCATGAAATATTCGAATGTGAGAAACTATTAATTCAATTTCAATTATCCAAATTGAAATTAAAAAAATATATGATTAATGAACATTAATAAGCATAAGATTTCATGTAGTAATAAGTATTAATAATATATAAAAAAAGGGCATCACGAAACAAGTTGAGTCTGTGAAGGGTTATTTTTTTAGATGTTATAATTGAAATTATTAGTCGATTTTGTTATTGTTAGGTCTATAGAATTTATAGAGTTTATAAATTCTATTTCTGCTGTAAACCTAATGTTGGTATGAACTCCATTCAGAAATGGCAGAAATTTATCAATTTGCCTGTTTGTGCCATGAAAATCTACCAAATTATCATCTACATATCGGTACCAGAACACTATATGATATGTTTCTTTGCTAAGTGGCTATTCAATATTATTGTTTTTGTATGTTATCCATGAATATATCGTCTTAATGGTGGTTGAGTGGTGATCCTATGGGCAGGTCCTTACGTTTGTTGCTGAAATTCCGATTGAAATTGAAAATAATATTGAGATAGACAGGTTTTAAAAATGTTACAAAACTCATCAGCAGTGTGGCAGCCTCTTATTTTTTGTCTGTTAGAATATTTGGATACATGTTCTTTATATCAAATGAAACTAATCTATGATTGTGTGTGTTTTCGAGCCTAGAAAGTTTTTGTACAAGATAAATAAAGTCCAAAATGGAGTTTGGAACGGAATTCTGTAAGTTGAATAAATTTCTGATTCAACAACTTTGCTAGCTTACCTGAATGTGTATGTATATATGAAGGGGGAGAGGTGGCTTAAAAGGGATATTTTCAATTTTGGGGCCCTGGTAAGTGACTAATAAAATATTTGGAACAAGTATGAGTTGAAAAGGAAAAGATTTATAATAAACTTTTGAAATGAAATGCAAATATTTTCATCAATCAGTTTTTATTTATTTATTTTAACATTTAAAAAATGTATATTTTGTCCCTTTCATAAACGCACCGTATTAAAAGGACGGAGTAATTTGTTGAGAGGACAATACCCAATTTCGAAGCAGAATATGTACCATATTTAAAAGTGACTGGATCTATTGTCTTCATTAAATTATATCGTTTCCATCTTAACGATTGATATATTTATGCACCTTATCTACTTGAACAGAAATCAACAATATTATAATTTTTGTTGTAGAAATGAACTTAAAATTGATTAATAAATTTTCTTAAGACACTTGTAAACATCAATGTCCGTATAATTACTTAACAAGAAGTAAAACGTCAATGTAAAATTAGACAAATCAACAATTTTCAAACAATGCACTTGAAAAATAATTATTGTTTCTTCAATAGAATTATAAAATCTACCACCTACGCGCCTTCAAAAAGTTTGAACTACCTACAGTCTCTTAAAAGTACTTGGATACTAATGCTAGTGACAGTAGATTTTAGTGACATAGTGAGCAAAAAAAATTAAAAACACCTTTAACGCCACAGGTTTCGTGTGCTCATTTAGAACATATTTTACACTAAAAGCAGTCTTCAGTGCTTTCTGAATATTTTTTCCTACAAACAGTACATTGTTCATCATCAGCTGTTTTATTTATTGCAGTGCTGCGATTTCTCAATCTTGAAGTGATTTCTCCATTTTCTGAAATATCATCCATTGAGTCAGAATCTTTAATTTCATATGACAACCCATTGCTGTTGCTGTTGCTACTACTTGAGAATGTTCTCTCAACCTTCTCCCTCTTCTGACTGGCCTAAGCACATTTCTATGTATCTGTTCTTTTCTTTTCAGCCTTCACGCTATTTTTAGTTTTGTTTGATTCCTTATTTGTTAAATTCCCTTTGAAAATTTGTTTGATATGTTTTAAGTTCAGTTTCTCAGTCTTAGGTGTTTTTTTGTTTAGGATATCCATCTTATTTTCTAAAAGCAATCTATCTTTTCAGGGGTTTCAGTTATAATCGTGGTTTTACCTTTACGTCGTTTCTCAATAGGTTTACGAGGTTGAGCTTTACGGAATGGTCTGACGGCTTCCGGGCTTATTAGAGGGTCAGCAGAATTTGAAGTTCTAACACGAAAAACTTCAGTATCTGAAGGTCCACCCTGTGACTCATCAAAATGAGAGGGTCCAGGCTGTGGCTCATTGAAAATAGAAGACCCAGGTGGTGTGTTTATTGAGGTAGATATTCCAGGTTGTGACTTATTCGAAGTAAAGGGACCTATTTGGAACTATTGTTGTGGTCCGTTCAATATAGAGGACCAAGCTTGTGGCTGACTTAAGATGAAAGGTGAACTGGTTTGTGCATTTGAATCATGTTCAGGATAAATAGGCAAGTCTAGGTTCACATATTCGTTTGTGGAAGATTCGGCAGAGATTACAGCTGAACCAGTGGTGGCCATAAGAGACTGTGGTGGTCGGTCTATTACGAAAGCAGGTAGAAAATCTTTATCTGAGAAAATGTTTTCCTCAATTGGCCATATCCCGGTGTTTTTGAAACCAGAAGTAATATTATTCATAATAAAAGCAGCATAGTAAGCATCTTCAGCAAAATCAGCAGCATTATGGATTGTGACAGCTTTTCCAGGGTTCGAAGTCATCCAATCATTCATGCTAGCTATCTAGCTATAAAGCTAGATTTGAAGGGCCGGAATACTGTCACATCGAGGGGTTGCAGGCGGTGACCGCAGTGAGGTGGAAATGTTAGTATCATAATGTTATTTGCTAGGGCATAAAGCAGCAAATTAACAGTTTTGTGAGTCTTATTGTTGTCGGAGACTATTAGAGCCGGTGATTCAGTACTAGGCTCGACGAATTGAACGAAATGTTGAAAAGCCTTTAGAAAGCTATCTTCGGTTATCCAGCCAGATATATTTGCGTTACCTAAAGCCCCCGTAGGCCCATTTTCAAGCATTGGTTCCTCATAATGAACACGCGGAGATATAAAAGCAGGAGAAATACTTCCACCAGCAGCATTTACGAAACCCAGCATAGTTACAAGCGACCCACGTTCTGTTGAACTGATTTGACCAACTGTGGTGGTGAACCTGTCTGAGCAACTATCTTCGGTGCATTATTAACCGTCGTACATGCAGTTTCATATAAGTTCAAAATCGTATTTGGAGGGAAATTATGCTTTAATTCATCTGCCAAAGAACATTTCTGGTCTCCCGTGAAAACTATCATATTGCCAATATTTGGTTCATAAACAAATGAAGCACATTGAGAAGCCTTAGATTTTGCAACCAACCTGTGCAAATGTGATTTGGCTACATTAGCGATCTTCGCAGCCGATCTCACGGATATGCCTTTTTGTATTACCTCATTAACTTTCTTTTCAATTTGGCGTGCATCGACACGTATCCTCTTCTAGGGTGACATTTTCAATCTAAAAAAGGAGTTAAAATAAATAAGAATACTTGTAGTAATAGCAGTATTGAAAGGGACAGTTATGAAGGGGACGTCCCTTTCATAAACGTTTCTTGTGTCCCTTTCATAAATAATAGGTAAGAAAAAATTGACAAAATTGAAAACATAACCACAAAATCAAAAATACGAAATAACATTTCACCTACATTATGTTCTTGTACCTGTGAATGTCCAGACTATCTTAAACAATGATTTACACACAAATAATTAACTTGCTCTTCTTGATAAAACGTTTCACAATTTCAACTGAAAAAATTAGATTCGGTCCTTATAACAATACTCGCACGAATCCGCCATATTTAAAATGACAGGAGTGTGAAGTTAGCTGCGAACGAACTTGCATCGAGGTTGCTATACGATGAAAATGATAAGAATAGAGTCGTCCATAAATCATTTCTATTTTAGCGGATATTTAAATTGTCCCTTTCAATACGTGTCCCTTTCATGCTACCTCTCCCCTACTACTGGTCTAGCGGATTTTCCTTCTTTGTGCAGTTTTATTTGTTCGTATAACTTTGGAGGTTGAGGGGTTGATTGTAATCAGTTTTCTTTTTTCCCATTCTGCATGTGTTAGGTATTCTATATGTTCCAATCCTTGTTTTGTGTCTGTTATGAAGGATTTGGTCGGGTCCTTAGGTATTTCCATATTTGGTTCAGTGTTTCTGATATACCTTGCATTTTTTCCTTATATTGGTTTTACTGAGGCATACGATGCTGTTGCTTTCATCAGCTTCGTTAAAATGAGATCTTCTTGGAGTTTTGATGATATGAATTTTATTGTTTCCATGTAGTTCTGCTTCTTGGGTCGAATATTGGTTTACAATATCTTATTTTTCTGGAGAATGAGATTGTTTATCAAGATTAAGCCGCTCGATCTTATCTATGTAGTAACATTTATTTCCATATGATCTCGAACACGTCTGAAACAAGAATGAGTTTATTCGACTATCAGTATTCATTCAATTTCTCTTCAGTTTTCACGCTGAATAAATGCAACTTTTCTGTGTTTCTTGTTGATTTTCGAATCTTTCAATTTGTTGTAATGGCTGCCAAACGTTCTGGACGCTATTTGACTGATCATGAAGTGGTAAAAATAGTAACACTTGTAGAGGAGGGGCGAAGCCAACGTTACGTGGCTAACTTATTGAATGTTAACCAAAGCGCTATTTCAAGAGCATTTAATCAGTACTACGAAACGGGGAAATATGGAAGAAGGGCCGAACAGGGAAGAAATCGGATAACAACACCAGTTGATGATCGTTGGCTTCATTTAACTGCGCTAAGAGTTCGGCACTGTACGGCTAGAATGCTACAAAATGAATTTGCACTTTCCAGAAATATGCATATTTCTTTGCAAACTGTTAGAAACAGGCTCAGAGAAGACGATATCAGACCAAGGGTGGCTTCTACCGGCCCGCGTCTCACCAGAGAGCATCGAGTTGCAAGACTTCAGTTTGCGAGATAACATGCAAATTGGGGTATTCCAGAATGGTCGAATATTCTCCTTTCCGACGAGTCCAGGTTATGTCTAAAATCAAATGATAGACGCATGCCTGTATACAGACGACCTGGGCAACGGTATCAGTAATGCAATATCCGGCAAACCTAAAACTTCGGAGAGGGCTCAGTGATGGTGTGTGGGGGCATTTCTTTTCATAGTCGAACTGAGTTAGTCCTAGTGAATAATGGAAGAATGACAGCGGCCAGATACATCGCAGATATCCTTGAGCGAAAACTTCATTTATATGCATGATAATGCTCGGCCTCATGCAGCTAGAGTAGTTACAGAATTTCTGCAAAATGTGGAAATTGATGTTTTAAGATGGCCAGCAAGAAGTACCAACTTGAATCCCATAGAACATGTTTGGGACAACATGGGGTGGCAAATTCAGCAACGTAGGATGCCTTGTAGAACACTCCATTAACTAGAAGATCTGCTTCCTGAAATTTGGAACTCAGTGACTCAAGACTACATCCGAAATTTGTTTGAGGGGCTTCCGAGACGTATACTCGCAGTATCTAGTGCCCGGGAAGGAAACGCTGGATTTTGGAAATGATTAATAACCATTCGATGCTAGTTGATTGGTCTCTTCGCGAATGTTTGAAGATGGTAGAATGTTTAAATTTTTCATTAACTCGAAAATTGTTGATATCTTTCATCATAAATTCATCTCTTTTGAATGCTATCTTCCTATTTTACACTTCTAAAAGTTACCAAGCGACTCTTGAATGACCAACCTAAAAGTTTATATAGTATTGTCGTAAAAGTAGGGTGTTGCGACAATTGTTGTGGGAGTGTATTTGACAATCATACTAGATATCATGTAGGGTGTGGAATAATTTATCTTGCATAGCTTTAAAATCGATCTTCATATAGTCAAGTACTTTATACAGTATTTTGAGCTCTTTCTTCAACCAAGTTTGTTCGATTGTTTGTTTTATTCTGTTCGTTGTTCTATTCTCGACACAAAATTTGAACTTGATGTAATTACAGATCAGTTCGCGTTTCAAGCACTCTTTGTTGAACTATAGGTTTAGCTAAACTCTGTTGTATTTCATTTGTAGTCTATAATACTCTAGCTAGCTAGACATTTATACCTCTCCACTACTAAATTTGTAATTATCTAATATCTATATAAGTAGGTTCGTTTCTTGTAATTGACCACTTGAAAATGACTTGCTAGTCGAAACCGGTCGTGTTTGTGAAAATAACATTGTTGAAAGTACAAAGTATATTTTACTTCATCTTCGTTGAAAATGAATATAAAGTAAATACAGCATCAGTATTACTCATTAGAATACCTTGTCGGGCAGAATTGATGATTGAGTATCAAAGGCTACAGATGAAATACAACATAGCTTCACTAAACCTATGGTTTAACTAAGAGTGCTGAAAACGCGAAGTGATTCCTAATTACATCAAGTCCAAATTTTATGTCGAAAATGGAATAACGAACGGAATAAAAACAAAAATCAAACGAATTTGCTTGAAAGAAGAGCTCAAAATGCTGTATAAAGTACGTGACAATATCAAGATCTATATTAAAGTAGTGCAAGATAAATGATTTCACACCCTACATAATATTGAGGTTGATTGTTCCGAATATAGAATCACTATGGAATTTATCCAGATGTCCAGAAAAAAATACGGCAATTTGCAATGGAAACTTTCTACCTTAGAAAATAAGAAATCCTCCAACTAAAACACCCAGCTACCAGTCACCTATTCAGTATTGCTCGAAACAATGGATACAACGTTTTTCCCAAGATTTGTCGATATATCAAACAGAAATTTCGAAGAAAAACACATAACTCTGTTAGAGAAAGGGCCAAAATTCACTCCAGAGAACAATAGAATTAAATCAACTGAAGCAATGATTTGAGTTCCAGCCGGACTAAATATTCAGAAGCACACAAACATCATCAACACATCTAAACTCCATAATCATAAGATTGCTGAAATAATTAAGGAAACCAACATTCGACCCAAAAAGCAAAATTAACCGGAAGCAATAAAATCCATATGATCAAAAATCCAGAAAGAAGATCTCATTTTAACAAAGTTGATAAAGGTAACAGAATAGTATGACTCAGTAAAGACCAATATAAAGAAAAAATGAGAGATATATTAGAAACACTGTACAAAATAGAAATAACTAAGGATCCGACCTAATCCTCCATAACAAACATGAAACATGGATTGGAACATACAGATAACCTAGTACATACCGAACGTGAAAAAATAAAACTGATATTTCAATGACCTCAATCTCCAAAATTATACGGACAAATAAAACTGCACAAAGAAAATTCCGCTAGACCAGTAGTATCATATAGAAATACACCTTCAGGTAAATTAGTTGTTGAATCAGAAATTTATTGAACTCACAAAATTCCGTTCCAAACACGCCTTTCCGAACTCTATTTTTCTCAATTTCAATCAAAATTTTACCAACAAACGTCAGGACTTCCCATCGGATTACCTCTCAGGCGATATATTCATGGATAAAATACATAATTTATATTGCCATACCCGACAAGCACAATATATGAAATAAATACAATAAAAAATATTTGATGCTAGCTGACGTGATGAAACAATGGGGAACATGAAAAAATATTCATTTTACCGATTATTATTCGGACAAAAAAATAATCAGTATTTTTGACGAAGGTCCCTACACTGGATTTTTCCGAGAAGGAAGTCGTTGTCACCACTCGTTGGTACATTGACTGTCATTGACTGATAATGATACAGTTTGAGTGTATTCGGGTTAATTGATATGTTTTGATGTTATCTAAATTTATTCTAACAAATAATCAGTCCAGGATATTTTTTGATTATAGTCATTGATTGGCTGTGTTAATAATTACGGGGTGTTGTATATTGTTCTATATCTAATAGTGGTATGTGATTGGGGAATTCAAAAATTATGTATGACAGTTATCCAAGAAAATCAATATGAAAGTCTTCTTTTATAGGAGAGAATTCAAAATGAAGATTAGAAGACCGATTATATTAATGAGCAAAATCACACAATGGCTCTAGCATGATTCTATTTCAAATTCAAATCGGTAATAAATATTGATGAAGCTTTTAAAAATATGAACAGAGTTTACTTAAATTCAAAATGACGCATAGAAAAATGTCAAAAATTTTTTTACCATAATATAGAAAAATTGTTAAAATCATTGATATATTGAGCAGAGAACGGAATATTCTAAATCTTCGTAATGAAACTAGTTTTAAGTTTGAAAAACAAATTGAAGGTTCAGAAGAATTCAAATTGAATGAAATTTCGATAGATTTTTCATTTTATTAATTTGGGATTGGCCAATTGTTAATAAACGAAAAATCTCCATTTCTATTGAAGACTGCGATAATGTTTGAAAACTTCAAATTTATTTCTCTTCTCGAATACAAAATGAACAGGATAATGCCATTCTGTTAAATGAAACTTTACGAATCCTCTGAATGATATAATAAGTCATTGTTCTCTCTCTATTTTAAGAATTTGTTTCAAACATCATACATAAACATTCAAAGGCTTTTATTATATTAACTAATTAGTGCATACAGTCGTTTTAAAAGGATCACAATATATATACATATGCATGTCGTAAATGTTCAGTGAGTGGTGGGGAGCCGGCAACACGTGCATCTTTTCATTAGACCTTTCTCAGAAACATTTATGTCTTTGGCACGACGTGAAATACGATAGTGTTGAATTCATTGCCGACCATGGATCCCAGTTTATATGCTACTAAAAATGGCGGGTAAGTAATATTCAATTACTATTCAACAAAAATATTTTTGGAACTCTATTGAAAAATTCCGACGCATTATGGTCTCTTGCATACAACTTCGATGTTATTTTCACATTTTCTCACCAAGTTTTTTTCTAATGCAAGTTTTTCTCGGCGATCCGCTTGAAAGAAAAATATGCACAGAAGTAATTTCTGTTTCCATTTCAGATTATTTCTGCATCAACTTTTGGACATGGTAGAGGGATGCTTTCTATGAAAGTAATACGAAAATATATCGAACCTCCCAATCGAAATAGAGCAGAATCTGAAGAAGACAGCGATGTTTCAGACCAAGAAGCTGGCGACATAAACCACCTACCCACAGGTATTCTGGGTCAAGGATGCGAAATTTCTTTCGAGAATAATGAAGATGAGGAAACTCATAAACAACTTTCTGCTAGAACTAATGGACTTCAACCTCAATCCTCCACACTTTCCCATTCATCGGAGAGTGATGATGAAGAAATAATACCACATTCTCTTATACTACAGCTTTATAGGAAGAAGAAAGGTAAAACTGTTCGAAGAAATAAAAGAGGTATTCATAAATGGACGGGGTACACCCAAATATTGTATGAACACCACTTGTGATCCTGTACCTCCATCTTGCGATGCACAGTCGGCTGAATCTCCAACCAATTTCTTCAAACTTCTTTCACAGCGGCGATTATGGAAAATATCGTTCATCGGACTACTTTGTATGGGTCACCAAAAAACATTTCTTTAAATTTTTCTTTGGATGAACTGTATGTAATCTTTGGAGCTTTATTGCTCAGAGGATATGACACGTACCCTAATAAACGCATATACTGTAATGCTACTAATGATACCCCTTCAATATTTCGGGACTCGATGAGACTCAACCGTTTTGAGCTCCTCTTACGTCATCTTCACTTCAATGATAACAACAATGTTTCGACAGCCAAACTTCACAAATTGAGACCACTTATTGAAAGATTGGAATCAAAAGTTTAGGCGGTATAGATAAGCATCTATCGATGGACGAGAGTATGATACCGTACTATGGAAAGCATTATGCGAAGCAATATATCAAAGGAAAGCCAATCAGGTTTGGTTTCAAAAATTAGGCCCTTTGTCAAAGTGGAGGGTATATGTTAGCATTCGAAATATACACTGGTAAATCTGATAATGAAAATTTGGTTTGGGTGGCGATGTTGTTTTATCTCTAATTCGATTAGCAGGACTGGAAGAGAATGAGGGCTATAAACTTTATTTCGATAACTACTTTACTGGTATTGATCTAATGTCCCATTATGTGCTACTGGTACTATACGCCAAAATCGTTTCGTTCAGAAGAATGTTCTTTTCCAGAAAAGAATGTATGTAATAGAGCAAAAAGAGGATCTTTTCAGTTTTTATCGAACGAGAAAATTCTGATGGCTCAATGGAAAGACAACAAGTTGGTAACGATGGCCACCAACTTCGAAGATCAATCTATGATGACCACTAGACGTTAGTGCAAAGAACATATCAAATTACAATAAATACATGGGAGGGGTTGATGAGATGGATGGATTAGTAGCTGCGTACCGATCGGGAATGCGGCAGAGAAAATGGTACTGACCCATTTTTCAGTATTTGTTCGATGTGAGTGTGGTAAATGGCTGGATTTTGATGAAGAAACTGAGAACTGAAGATCCAAACTGTGCAAATCTTCTAATGTACAGACGTCGCATAGCCGTGAGCTTTCTGTAAAAATATGGAATCAAATCAGTAATAAACTGCCGACAGTTTGTCAACAATATCGATGTTAGATTCGATAATGTGAGAAATTTGGTCAAATACCCTGAAAGTGACAGGAAATGTAACATGTGCCTTCGAAATTCGAAGTTCATATGTGATAAGTGCAATATTGGCTTACACCCTAAAAACTGTTTTTTCGATTTTCATAGGAAATTATGCCAAAAAATATGATATGGATGTTATCGTAGTTAGTTTATTCAAATGTGTTACTATCTTCAATATTTCATTCGTAGAAAAATTAATGAATTCTTCAACCAAATATGCTCTTATGCATATAGTCCTTTTAAACAGATCACCTTTTCTTCTAAACTGAGAGAGAAAAATTAAAATTGCCACAGAACCACGTTTCAACAGTAAAATTATATCCATTTCAAGAAAAATTATAATCTAATCAAAATTTTTTCCCACATGCACTAATGGGTTAAGTTAAGTTGATAAGTGGAAAGTTCGTTTATTTAGGATTATATATTTCGCAGTAATTATTTTTCGAGTGAATATTATAATTTTCAGTATTCTAATTACAACAGGATTCATTTAAAATGGTATTATTATAATGTTCAGTTGCTATACTCACTTTGGTGTCCATGTTGACACCACGTTGATTCCTAGATTCAAGGTAAAATCAGGAATATAAATATACACAAAATAGTTTCGCAAGCAACGATATTTTTATCAGGGATATCTAACCAAAGCCCTTTTCCTTTCATTTCAATTAGTTAATATCTTTATCTATTAGTTAATGAAATAAAGTTTTGAGAATGGTGAAGACAAAAATGTGGAAATTTTAAAAATATTCAAAATAGATTGACAGATGAAATTGAGTTTTTGCCATTTTAGCGACCTCTTACGTCGAGCGTGATAACGAATCTT
The DNA here is from genome assembly GCA_013387265.2 of Cryptolaemus montrouzieri. Taxonomy (NCBI): domain Eukaryota; kingdom Metazoa; phylum Arthropoda; class Insecta; order Coleoptera; family Coccinellidae; genus Cryptolaemus; species Cryptolaemus montrouzieri. The sequence goes on along the minus strand of JABFTP020000021.1, from coordinate 58,562,049 downwards.
TAAGATGATGAAGAGTTATACGCTCGGAGAATAGTTCATGAAAGGACGACAGGAAGATAGCGGAATGATTCTTGATCGTGCCCGGGGGACGCAGTGTTTTTCACTAGACGCGTGGGGACCAAACCGTTCACCGAAATAATGAACGGAACAGCACAACCGACTTGAGGATGTATATTCCCCTGACATGGGAGGCGAAGTCTTAGTACTGTGTTACCTTGTGTGTGTACGCCCACTCAAGGTTCATCAAGTGGAATAGTTGCGTCCAACATTTCCATTAGTTTTCCTTACCAATTGAAAAGAACAACGTCGAGCCAATTGTGCGCAGTGCTACCAAGATAGTGTCCTCGTAAAAATTAATATTGACATTTTATAAAACATTTACAGATGGTATTTAAAGTTTTGTACGTTCTTATGACAGTGATTGTATCTGAAGGAATATTTTAAACATATTATTGTACCATTGCTAGTATACCGGAGAGTAAGAGGGACGAATCGGACATCTCGTTCATACCAGGCATAGTTTCAAAGAGCTTTCCATATTATCGGCACTAGTTTATGTTCCCGTCTCTGGAAACAAGTACCCCGCTATTAGATAGTTCAATGATTCTACTTTATTTACTGTGTTACTCTTGTCATGTTGAGAATATCGCCCGTGTTTTACCTTCGATTTTCAGACATTTACCATTTGCTGCTGTGATGTTGTTGCTTGGTATTCAGTCAAGCGAAGAGGTATGAAATTATCGTCAGCCGTGCGCACTGCCAGTAATGAATTTTTCAAATATAAGATAATCTTGGTTTTTAATTATTCGTTCTTTTCAGGTGAGGACAGATCAGCTAGTGTTCGTCTTGTAAACACAAAAATACGGAACCGTGGTGAGTTGGAAAAATTGCATATACTTCAGATGAAAAGCATTGCATGCCATCTGTCGAATAATACATTGATTATAAAATCAGGGTGTCTACTTTAAAAAGTGTCAAATTTAGAAAGTAATAGTACAAGTTATTTGAAACAAAAAAGTCCTATAACGTTTTTTTCGGAAATTGGATAATTATCGAGTTATTTAACACTTCTTGATTTTACGAAATTTTTGCTGCTCTCTATAGAAACAAGAACATCTCTGCTATTCTTACAGCTACATCAAATCTGACCATTTTATCAGAAACAGCATTGAATTTGCTATGAGATAGGTAAGTACTAATGGTAAAAAGTTTCGTATACCGGCTGTTGTAAAAGTTTAAACGAAAAAATTGTGAAATGAACAAAATTACTGTTATTTTCTTGTGAACTGTAACACTGAGAACTGGTTGATAAGTAGCTGTTTTGTTTTGGAAAAAAACTACTACATTCAACTGGCTATTAAACGGTATATCAACTTTTGGGCTAACTATTTTTTGTCAAAAATATCATGGGTAAGAGTAATAAGAACATAAAATTCGAAAACGCAAATATCTTATAGTACTCAATGAAACATGAATAGGAACTAAACTCAGAAAAAATTATGGAATGATATTTTTACGAAGGAGATTTAAAAACTATAACAGGTGATCAAAATGTCTCCCTCTTTCTTGAATGCACTAAACTTATCTTTTTCATAAACTATCAACTACTGTTTGAAGTTCAATGTGTTTTTGTTTCATCAGATTCAAATACTTTCAATTAATTCTTCACGATTATTAATGGAAATTCTATAAACATTAGTCATTAATGTGCCCCACACATAAAAAATCAAGAGTCGTAAGGTCAGGGCTTCTGGGTGGCCATCTCACCGGTCCGAATCGACCTATCCATTTCTCTCCAAATTTCTCAGTCATCCAGTTCAGACCATTCTAGAGTTATGAGCCGGGTAGCCGTTCATTTGAAACCAAAGGTGCTGCTGAGTAGCTATAGGCATTTCTTCCAGAACGTTCATTATTTCGTTATTCAATAGATTTATAACTGGCCTGACAAACTAATCATATTAACTAATCTCGTAGAGTGGGACACAATAGTGCCATCAGGATTTTCTGTATCCCATATATAGGAATTTCTCAAACTTATCACACCAAATTTAGTAAAAGTTGCCTCATCCGTCCATAGAATTTTATCAGATCCCCACTCCTGTAATTTATTCATATACCAGCTACAAAATTGCAACCTCACCTAACTATCCACTGGAAATAGGTCTTGAACCTTACTCAATGTAAATTATTTCGCTTGAGAACTGTAAGAACCGTGGAATGATGAAGTCTCAATGTAGCACCAATTCTCCGAGTACTTGTTGCAGGGCCCTCGCGAACAGCCTGCAATATTGCAGGTGCTTGTCTCCATTGCTGAGTATTTCCACCACCTTTTCTAATTCTTGAACCACTGAATGAACCAGTTTCAACAGAGTACCTAAACACTTCAACGAATGTCTTTCTGCAAAGTTGCTGTCTGTTTGGAAAGCGCAATATATACTCCCGCACCGCTGCCCGGTAATTTCCTCCATTCGCGAAGCCATAAAAAAATAACATATCTCGATATTCAATGTTTGAAAAAGTAGGCATGTTTTCTTTTTTTGGAAAAAGAAAATGGAACTGTAGAAGAGGAAAATATAAACTTCAATTCATTCATTCATTGACTGACAGTTCCTGTCAATTTCGAAATATTTTCATTTGTTTTAAAATCAAGTAATACAAGGTTTCTGTGTTTTATACCTTTACGATTCATTTTTCTAATTTCTTCTTCTAATTCGAGAAAAATTAATTATTCCCAGTTTCTTAAACATTCAATATCCAGATATGTTATATATTTATCGCTTATCATTATTGAAAAGTCATTTGTAGAATTGTTTAGACTCTCCGATGAAACCAGCTCATTTGTGATCGAAGAATTAGAGAATTTAATGTTCTTACTCTTACTCATACGCATGATATTGTTGATATACTGTTTAAAAGCCAAATGAATGTAGTATTTTTTCACAAAACAAGCTTGTTTATTTCACATTTTTATCATTTACAATTACATCCGGTGTACCAGATTTTTTATCATTAGTACCCACCTCTCCTATAGTACATTTAATACTCTTTCCGATGGTATAGTCAAATTTGATGTTGCTGTAAGAATAACAGAGATATTGTTGTTTTTATAGAGAGAATCAAAAAATCCGTAAAATCAAGAAGTGTTAAAGAACTCGATAATTATTAACTTTTCGAAAAAATATTATAAAACATTTTTACTGCAAATGACTTGTACTATCACCTCCTGAAGATTGGCACCTTTTATATATATATATATATATATATATATATATATATATATATATATATATATATATATATATATATATATATATATATATATATATATATATATATATATATATATATATATATATATATATATATATATATATATATATTTGATTTATAACCTAAATCATTAATAATAATAATGAAATTTGATGACAATTCTTGTATTCCATCATCCTTAGGCATTCCAAAGAATCTAAGATGAAAGCATCTACTCAATAATTGTGGAAGTTAGTTAAATAAAGTAACCTCGCATTCACTGAAAAATTCCAAATATACATTTCTTTCCGAACAAATATTATTCTTTCATGCACATCAAAAATAATAATGGTAAAATTGAAAAAGAAAGAATATCTAATATTTACAAACATATTTGCGGAAGTTGTAGTTAAATGTATTTTGGTAGAGTTTTCAATATTAGAGCCTATGACAGTATCGTAGTTTCACCAATGAGAGAAATGATCCCCAATGAGTGAAACATTCAATTGAAGGAAATTCTTTCAAATTTAGACAAAATTACATTCATTCAATGAAAACTTGATTTCAATTTTGGAAATCCCATGAAATCAATAGATATAAACACCTCAAAATATAATTGAATGAACGGGTAGATTTCTAAAATAATGGCTTTCAATTAAGTTGGCGGCTGAGTGATTTTGATAATAATTCTGTGAATTTTCCTAAAGTAGTTTTACTCAATCTTTCTTGTTGTACGTAGTAAAGCATATATAATTTGTTGTACCCCAATTTAGTTTTCATTTTGTATTTGTCTCATGAAGCCACAGTGTCCTCGAAACGCGTTACAAATATAGTAAATAAATGTAAATAACAATCATTTCAGGTGTTGTTTGAAGTGAAATTAATGCTATTGGTTGAACCATTTTGATCCAGGAATTATACTTCATATCAATCTCTTGAACTTTATTTGAAGGGTAATCCGAAAGGATTATCACCTTTCACAGATCAATATTTTCCTTAAATAAATCATAAAAGAAAGCTCAAAAATTACTTGAAGGTTTATGACAATGTATTCATTCTGATCAATTTTTTCATGAACCCTTTGTTAGATATATAAAATATTTCAGAAGATACACCAGCAGCAGAGAATTTGTAAGCAAAATGAAATGAAATTTAGAAATTCTGAAAAAAAAAATTTTAACCAATTGAAGAGTGAGATATGATCTGCATTTTAACAGAGAAATAGGACCTCTTTACTGTCAAGGCGATTAAAATTGAGGAGGATACTCCATACGAAACTAAAACCGAAGTATAGTCGAGAACATACATAGCAACAAGGTGATATCCTGGAGAAGTTCTGGTTTTGTAGTGAAAAAGTTTCATCATTGGAGTTTAATTGAACGAACTTCATTTATGGAAAAATCGTCATTGTAGAGTTTGAGAATGATCCCAAAGTTGTTTATGAAAATTTATCTTGCCAAAGATGACAAACGCACATAATACTCTGACATTCAGTTTTTGAACAAATGATAAAATAATTTACTACCTCCAATTTCATCCAAATTAAGAAGTTCTAATGGAAATTCGTGAATGCAAGATCCGGGTGTTACTGAAGGTAGTTTGGCCAACCTGCTAAAACTTCCTATGCTTTGAAATTTAAACTATCTGGTATTTCAGAAGATTATAACAATCATCTAAATCAATAGCTATTGAAATTTATTGTCTTATTCAAAATTATAAGCGGAAGGTGTGCACTGATGAGTATAATTATATCCAACCTTCCATAATCATATTTTCATATGAAATAATAAACTATCCCAAAGAACGTCAGTTAGCTGACGAAAATTTCAATCACTCAGGACAATTTGATATTCTGTTTGGAGCCGACGTATTCCTTGAATTATTATAAACGGGAATTGGTAAACTTAGAAAGGATAATTAATCTTTCATTGCAAAACATATTTTCTTGGATTTATAACCTAAATCCCTAATAAACTTATTAATTATTTATGTGATCTTTCAATGCTGTCTGTTCGTACGGAATATTGATTTAATGTTTCAGGGATTCAAAAAGGAACAAAATTATTCCAGGAGTATAATACAGAATGAGCAGCTCGCGAACTATTTTTTTTAACTTGATAATTGAAATTGGCAATAAATTTCCTTGAAAACAAGAAATTTCAGATATTAAAGAAAAAAGTTCCTACTGAGGATTTTTGGTTCTAAGAAAAAGAGTGCAGTTATGTCCGCTGCATTTATAACAGTAATCCGAATTCGGAAATCGTTATATTGACTGGCGCATCATGCTGTGATAATGATTGAATGATGTAAAATTCACTAAATTTAGAGTTGGATCTGATAAAAGTTTGATATATGTTGACCCATGCTTTCGTAGAATGACTTCATAAAGGTAGTGTAGTTGTTTCAAATTTACTTTTCAACATACATTCTTCATTTTGAACGCACAAATACGGGATTCTTTGTGACAGCAAACAGATGAATCGCACGATATCAATTGATCCAGATTAAAGACCGCTGCACACCATTTTGTGGAGGGAAAATCCACATTCAGTGCTTGCGATTGCCCACTATTTTGCATATACTCAGAACCTAATTTTTCGCTGCGAGATGCTTGGTAGAGCTCAATCTAAAGCATTACTGAATAATACTTCCGTTTATATTAGCAGGCTGTAATACCATAAACGAAGTATTGACATTGGAGAAAGTTTTAATTGAAATTATTCAAATAGGTCCGTTCGAACACAACAGATAGTTAGCAAGTGATGTCAAAGTTACTTAACAATACCAAGCGTGTATTATAAACTTTTTCTTAGAACCAGCACAATTTAGTTGGCCAAATGCAAGTTGCTGCAAAATTGATAATTCAAGCTTTATATCGATTTCAACTAAAATGGGATTAAATACTTCATGATCATTTCAACATTCGCTTATGAACTCGGTGACATGCGAAAAACTAATTTTTCTAGTTTAGAAGTTTTTCTGATGTAGAGAAAATTCAGTTGATAGGTTACTGTAATGCATCGACACATGCATTTGGAGCAGTCGCTTTATTATGCTCCAAGTCGGAAATTATCCCATTTTATGGCGGAATTATAGTCGAAAAGATTGGGTCTCGATAAAGATATTACCTGCAGTATTATAGCTAATAAGATAATCAAAATAGTTGACTAAACCTTGAGTTCGGTAGTCCTCTATTCAGGCTCTAATATAGCATTTTCGAGGATTGAATCTGATCAAACCAAATTAAATCCCTACGCTGGAAATAGCAATACAAATCTAAAAGTTGAACAACAGTTTTACCCGGTTGTATACCAATATGAGTTATATTGTTTCATGGACCAAAAAATTAAATCCATACGCTGGAAATAGCAATAAGGATGTAAAAATTGAGCAACAACTCTATCTGGTTGTATACTAATATGAGTGATATGATTCCATGGACCGGAGGTATTATCAACCAAGAATTTGATAATTGAATGAACTCAAATTTAAATCTTCCCATTCCGAAAAACGAATACGAAAGTTCCATTACTCACAGAAATAGTTTATCAGAATATATTTTCCAAATGAACTTTATGAAATCTTGAAAACAGTCATCAAATAGTGAGAGCAAGATCATTTATGAGCAGAAATAACTGAGAAAAATTTACTCCAATATGGAAGAAGGCTGCAACGTACGAACATATCCTTCGATAAACAGCATCAAATTACTCTAGTCAACAAGATTTTCGTAACGCAAAACACATCATTTACCTAAAAATGGAAATATCCTTCTAAGAATAGGACAAATATTCTCAGAGCCCCAACATGTACCACTTTTCAATAGCTCAATAAGATCCTTTTACATTTGTAGGTTGTTAATGTAATGAGAGGATGGTTAGCTGGAATTAATTCAATCCCTGAACCGTATTGTTTACAATAATATACATAAGAATAAAATCATAAATCAGTTTCATGTTGAGTTTCGCAGTAAGACATTCTCTGTGTGTAGAAAAGAAAGTGTTTTAACTTCGGAAATGACGAGACAAACTCGCCGCAGTTGCAAAAATCTCACCTCACCAATTTCGTTATCTTTGTGGAGAGCTTATGATGAAATCATGACTCAGGTCATTTTCTGAGAATGTAAAGAAGCTTATTTCCTATATTTTGGTGTTTCAATTGGAGATCAAAATAAGCAATGGTCTCCCCATGTGCGCTGTGTTTGCTGTCTCGTATCATTGGTGGAGTGGTCGAATGGGAAAGGAAATATCATGCTTTTGCGGTGAGAACCCACTAATCTTTTAGACGATTGCTATTTTTGCTTGACAAAGACTGAAGGGTATTCCAAAAAGACTAAGTGCAAGATGGACTATCCAAACTTGCGGTCTGCCATGCGACCTGTTCCTCATACAGAATACAGATTCACCAGTGCATATCGTACCTTTAAATCCGCGAAATATTGCTTTGGAAGATACTGGTGAAGATGCATCATAAGGCAACTCCAAAGAACAGTGCACCGATCCCAATTTTTATCCAGGCCCTAGTACCGGCGAGCAACAATTGATTGCTCAAAGCAAGTTAAATAATTCAGTACGTGATTTGGGGTTATCAAAGCATCAGTCTGAACTTCTTGGTTCCCGTCCTAAGGAATGGAACTTATCAGATAATGAAACGAAAATGAGGACTCAGAAAAAGTCACGCTCGGTTTTCTGCATGCAACAGTATGGAGAATTCGTTGTGTTCATGTTCTGATATTGATAGTTTGTTTACTGCATGAGTGGCGTTTATTTATGGATTCGCCTGAATATAGTTCGGAAGCTGTATTATTGCATTATGGAAATATAAAACCCTCTATACCAATTGCCTATTCAGTAACTATGAAAGAAAGTGAAAATATGCGCAGTGTTTTGGATAAAATAAAGTACAAGTATAAATGGTAAATATGTGGGGATTTAAAAGTTAAATTTAGGTGTGACCTTATGAAGGATATACAGTAAATTGCTGCGTGCAGTGATCAGCATTATATATCAAAAATCTAGCCAAAAGGAAATGAATTTTTACTAGAAATTTCAACTCAAAATGTTAAGTTTAAACCTTTTGTAGATCCCAAAATTATCCTTCTGCATACTCTTCACATCAAACGATTGAATTGACGAAAAACTTTGTGAAGGCTACAAATAAGGATGGCGTTGATTCAAATACTTGGAAGAAGTTTTTCCCAAATTAAGCAATCCGAAGATAGAAAGGCAATTTTCATGAAACCACAAGTAAGAAAATTGTCGGACGACGTTGATTTTACAGTAAAGTTTTCTCCAAGATATTAGAACAATGGAAATTCGCTATCAAATACGATAGGATCCAGCCATGATCTGTGATTACTGCTGGTTTTTGAAAAAGAAGATATGACCTCTCTTAGAAGGCAAAAATAGAATTCAAGTAGTATTTTAAGTATATATTTCAATCTTTGTGTGTTTTCATAAATGTGTAGTACGTTTAGCAGGTGTGAAAGTAAATAATGTCAATACATACTGTTTTTAATTCAATAATATTTTTCTTTACACATCAGATAATGTAACATTAAATGTGGTTCTATTAATATAACGAGAAAACCTGTGTTACAACTTTTCCTCATTTTCTATTTGGATACGTTTATTCTACCATGATGTGCTATTCAGCTTCATGTTACATCCACAACAATTTTTTGTCGGCCAGCGCCATTCTTCCAAAAGGTTTCATAATAATGAATGAACATGAAATTCTTATACGTGCTGCCCATAGTGCATGTAGAGCAGTGAAAATCATAAATACTGGTTTTCAAAATACAAATAAAAGGATATGAATGAAATTCAATATTCATCAAAGTGAGATATTTTTCAACAATAAAAGTCGATGATCAACTAATGGATCCTTGCCATCAAATAGCGGTTATTTAGCCATACCTTTTCAGAATATAAACGCAAATATCTGAGGTTAATTTCCTACTTGTGAAAAGGAAAACCATCAGATGTGTATTGTGACAGTAGTTCAATTTTCAAGGATGCCGATAATAAAAAGAATCCCAAAGCGTCTAATGAGAATATGGACAAAACAAATAGAAAAATTCTTATTTAAGGTAGGCATGAAATTTAATTCCATTCAAAGCTACTCTCCAGTTTCTTGTAAACTGCCATCATATACATGATGATTCACGAGTGATCTTTCATAGCTTAACTGTAGTTAGAGTACACCTAGGATAGTTAGAATACAAATTAACGCTATTCGTTTTCGATTAACAGGATCTTTTATGAATTCGGTCAACTATTCTAATCGCAATAACTCTTAAACGAATAGACCGATTTCATCGATATTTCCTACCACAATAATTCCAGGTCCAGACTGGGAACATTTTTTTTTGCCGAAATAACTAAACAAATACATGACTCTCGAGAACTCTTGCACACGATCTCAATCAGCCAGAATTGCTCTCAAAAATGAGCCTACTGCGAAAACTGTCGCATTCCACTAAACTTTCTTATTGAGGTATGATTATGAGAATGACTAATTTTTTTTTGTTTTGGAAAAACAATTTATTGTTATCGAGAATACTTCAGCCAGTTCATTCCTCACAGAATGAAGTCGAAGCAGAATTACAGTGGTGTATTCCGAAAATTCTTCTTCAAGTTTTTATTGAAAATAAAAAATGGACAGTGTGCATTCACGTCATCTCTCAGGAAGTTTTCCGATTCAAGAGTTGCTGTCAATTTAAGTAAAGCCCAACCATTTGAAAAATCTCTGAAAGACATTTCGATTAGTATTTAGAAGATAATTGATGTTTCATTTGAAAGTTTTCAAAATTCTTCTTATGTCTCGTACACATATCTTCGAGGAACTGCAATATGCCCAACCTATTTTCTAGTATCATCCATTTCGAATAAAATCGCAACCACATTTCTTTGGATAAGCTGCTCCTGGTTAACTATCTTCATATCCAACCGATCGCTAGACAGCACAACGATATCATTGAAATTGTAGAGGACAATCCGAACATACGTACATGACGAGCAGCAAGTACATTGAATTTGAGTCAAAGTAAAGTTCGCTGAACTCTGAAGAAGAAAAAATGCATTCCTACCACTTCCCGACGGTCCAGGTGGCTAAACCCAGCAACAATACAATTCAGCCGCTGGCTTTTAAGAAATCACCCACTTATTTATAGAATTCTGTTCATTAATAAGGAAAAATTTATAAAAAATGGCATTTTTAATTTTCGAAACACAAAAGTCTGGGAAAAAGAAAATCCTAACTCTATAAGACCACGCCATTCCCAAGTACGATTGTCTGTCAACGTTTGGGCCTGTTGTACTCTTGTTGACATTGCTGACATCAACAGGAGAGGAATGTACTTTTACCATGACGGTACACTTTGCCATTTCACCTATGATGTGGTGAAAGATCTAAATAATATGTTTCCGCTACATTAGGTTAGAAGAGGGGGGTCGTCATAACTGGCCTATGCCGACCTCAACTGTTTTGACTATTTTGTGTGAAGAATTTTCTGGTTTGTTTAGTTATTTCTTAGAAAAATCTCTTTTTTGGTCCGGCCCAAGAATTTGATATTTTTCTACACAAAATATTGTTAACTCTAGCCATGTTAATTGAGGTACGAAATATCGAGGAAATCTGTCAATGCGTTTAAGAGTTATTGCGATTAGAAAATTCAATCCCACTCCATGAAAGCTTGTATATCGAAAACGAATCTTTAAACCTTGTACTCATTCAAACTCCCTAGGTGTACTCTAACTACAGTTGAGCTATGAACGATCATTCGTGAATCGCCCTGTATGCCAAAAATCACATAGAGCGCGTTGTGGAAAATAATAAGCCTACCTTCGCACAATTCAACAGTTAGTGGTTCAGGTAGAAGGAATACTAAATCCTCTAACAATCCCACAGATCCCAGTTATTTAATCCCTGGTCATTTTTCGAATACGCAACCAATAGTTTCTTTGGAAGAACCTAATAATAATAATACTTGCCAAAAAATAAAACCTACGTCATGTTTAAAATATATGAGAAGTTAAGTTAGTCTGCTTGAAACAAATTAATGCCACTTCATACAAATGACCTATGGAGTGCATAGAGTTCTTGGTGAATATAAAAGAGTCATAAATAAGAATGAATTGTGAGTTTTATATTTGAAATATAGCGCACATGTAGAATGAAAGGGGTCTATCTTAAAAGTTGTGTTTTTGGAAGTGCGAAATCAAACGTGCCATAGCAAGCCTTGCATAGGAATCTCTCTGTTGTTAATTCAGGGCATATAGCACTGATATGGAGCATGCTAATGTTCCTATTACACCCTCTGTGGATCAGTGGATACAGGCGCCTATTTTGATATGCCTCCTCTGCGTTCTAGGTGTGCGATTTATTCATTTAATTTTCTGAGCGTAAGGCCCTCTTGTACCTCTCAACCTCGCTGCAATGTTAACTTCATAAACACTAATTTGAAAATCTTCTGTTATTGATTATAATTGGTTTTATTCTATAAATTTTTCTTCAATGCTCCATATTCCAAAACAGAGAGCAAAATCCTTGCATGAACATGACAATTATCTTCATTGTACTGATTTTGAGACTTTCATTGTTATCTTGCCGAAATAGACTATAATTTTTAGGGTTCGCTAGGTACACCAAAAAAAAAACCAAACATTTATAGGGTCAGGTTGTTGCCTTCTATCTGTCTGTCTTTCCATAAAACCTTTTTCAAAGAAATGTTATAGTCAACACATCATTCAATTGACCTATACAAATGAAATTAAGCGAGCAACTATGTCTTTCGTCACGAATATAGGACAAACACCAAAAAATTCAAATTGGTAGTTATTTTTGATTCACTAATTCGCCTTTCTCTGGAACGTTTTAAGGTAAAGAGTTAAATTTAATACAAAATACCTAGGTATGCAATCTCTGGGAGCTGTAAAAAAAACACTATCAAAGGAATCAAAACATATAGGGCACTTTCACAGAATCCTGAAATTGAACGAGAAGCAATAAACTTTAGCACAGATAAGAATAACAATTCGAAAATTTGAAAATATTCGGCTATACTAAGGAACTCGTGAAGGTATGGAGTTGAGATTGCTAACAGATACTGAATTCTGATTTCTCTTCAATTTATGGAAATATCAAACCTTCAAGTCAACAAACCGAAAAACACAGCTGTTTGTGTCTCATTCTGATACATATTTCGACACTGCCAAGGAAACGAAAGCTGTAAGGTATTTTTCTGTTACTAAGTATCATGAAATTTGCCGATAAGCAATGTCTTATATCCTAAGTAAATGAAATAATAGGAAAGAAGTATAGTTGATTATGAATTTATCCATATTATTCACATTATTTTTATGAAGTCGCAGGCGCATCAAGTTGGAATCAATTAAGCATTCTTCTTGTCTTCCAATTACGAAATTTTGTTAGAAGCAATATCAAAGTACAAGTGGGAAGAAAACTTCTAAAACTATCAATTTTTAGTTACATGACTGGAAAATAATTTAAATATGATCAATTAGATTCCCCAGAGATAATTATGCTTCAAACTTGGCAATTTTGTAGATTCAAAGTTGAAATTTTAACTTTTCTAATCGAAAGTCATGTGGTGAATTACGAGTTTTTTCTAACGCTTATGTCAGCAGAAATAGATGATTGAGACATACGATATCAACGGTATCGATAAGTAGTACCTTCAAGCAACAACAACGCCTCTATCGCTCTTCCGCATTGTTTTATATAAACAATTTTTAAACGGAATTGTGGCAGGAAATTTCGATGATGATTTCTTCGATAATGTTCACGTAGGCTGATGAATTTGGTTTCAGTAAAATTTTGCCTTTCGTCGCTAAAACTGTTGCTCACAGAATTAAACATGGATTGGATGCATTTCGGCTGCACTGACTCACACGTAGATCACGTAGATTACGTAAGAAAAACGCGAGGATTAAAATTACTAGTTTGCTAGAATTTAAAAGTCTGATACAACAAATTTATCATGTTTCATCAGTACTATCAGCTAACAAAATAACCAATGAATCTATTGAAGGTATGAACCGCATGAAAAACATTTCACGAGGCTTTGCAAGTTCTCAAGGAAGAATCTAAACCAAAACAGAACTTGATAATTCTGCGTTCATGAATTCTTGTTGCAGTTGGCTATGATTCTATACCAGCCACGTGTTATAGAATATAAATCGTTTCTAATAGGTTCTTCCAAATGGTATGGAATAATCGAAACAGCACCAGATGTAAAACGAATATTGCAGAACAATAGAAGAGCCTGAAGAAGTTACAGCTCAAAAACCTCTCTATATTAGATGACAAAACTGCTGTACAGATAGACAGCCTCAAAACATTATGATCGGAATTTGGAGAAAAGGAAGCGAATGAAGAAAAGAATCTCACAATCACATATAATCCCGGTTTATCGAAAAGAAGTATATTTCCTAATTGAATACCAAATAGGTCGCTTTGTTCAATGACTCATCCCATATAGAAAGCATGCCTCCTGAATTCAATACTCAATGAATTTGTTCGTCGACATTTACTTTTCACATGATTTCTTCCTAAACTCTACAATCTCTTCACTCGATGTAGCTGTTCTTATTATGGATCTCATTGATTCCGGCTATATTTTCCAATATTATGAAGTATTAACGTGGCTTGTGTTTACTGAACACCTGGTGATTCTCACCTTGCTAATGATCTGATACTCATTGAAAATTTGCTTTATCTTTCGATGCTCCAAAATCTGAGTTCTGAAAGATTTCAATTTCCGGAAAATACGATGGCCTATAATGAGCCCACCTGGAGGAATTCTCGATTTCAAGAATTTATCCATGTTGTTCATTCGCGATGACGATCTTCAAAAACTGATTGCATAGCCTACCCGGTTCAGCATCGGTAAAAAACGATCCACTCTCGACTTTTAATTGACTATCTACAAAGTGCTTTAACTGAAGCCAAGGTTTACTCGCCCGTAGACTTTTCTGATGACATGACAGCGGCAAGCTACTCTGGAACATCCATTGCATAACATAGGCTGATACGTACCCTCAATAGTTTATTTCTCTAGTTCTAGCAGACATCTAATACTAAGGAGAAATAAAACGCCAAAATATAATAAAACCATAGATATATGACGGACAGGTGCCTTCAAATGAACAAAAACCGAAACTGTGGAACAAATATAAACGCAGTAATGAATAAAGTGATTCGAAAACGTGTGAGATATTCACAAAAAGAATATTGGAGTTGCACAGAAAAAATATGCAGACTTGATTACAGAAAACGGAAATTCCAAAATACTCAACAAGTATGTTTGATGTTCTTGAGTCTATATATTCAAGCTGAAGAACTCAGACGCAAGCTCTTTCTGAAGATGACTATGAGGCTACGGATGTTTTTGCTCAGGTTTTCGGAGTAATTTCCTTCTGAACCTTTGAGAGATAATTTGACAACAATTAGGATACTTTTCGTTAAATAGGCGCGGTTTTACTCTGAATTAGTTAAGAGTTAACTGCATAATCTCACAGATATCTTTTCACCCGGCCTTGATCAGTTTTCCCCTTCATACTTAAGAAGTGTGCATGAGGTAAAACCTTCCCTCTCATCATGTCCACCTTTTCTCGAACAAATATTCTGTGCCAATCTGGACAATGGCCTCAGTGACTTCTATACTTAAAAAATAAATTTGGTCCAAAATACTACAACCCCATCGACTAGAACTACATAGTTTCGAAAATGATGCAGTTTATAATTATAGATAATCCTATCCCCTTCTTTCAAAAGAAACAATATAATCCAAAAATAACACCATAAATTTGTTTGTGGTGGTTCTACAATGACCGAATTAATTTGGGCTTAAACGAAGGGTCGATTGCATTAGACAAAATAGTACCCGTAGACGTTATTCATTTAGAAACTGCGTTCTTCTATGATCGTTTAACAAGAAGAAGGCTCCTCTACAAGCTGGAACACCTTGGCATTGTTGGGTGGGTTGCTGGGCTGGATCCGCTCGTTCCTTATACACAGGTTTTTTTGTTGCCTCCGTTTTCGAAAAATAATTTCGAACATTTTTTTCCTTTAGTATTGATAATAATTCACGTAACTCATACTTGAAACTGAAGAAAAAGCCCTTCATTGAATCAATTACAAAAATTGCTCTGTAGTTTTCCCTGAAACAGTCTGCCTCTGAAGGTGGTCAGCGTGGTTAGAAATTTTTCTGAATTAGGTCATAAACTAAGTCTTCGAATAATAATTGATAACATTGATGGAAAGTGATCTCAGGCTGGTACTCCAAGGTGTGGAAAAGATTTGAATGGAAAAAATTGAAAAAAACTAGAGCAAGACAAAAAAACTACGAGTAAGTTCCCAATGAAACGATCATCAACATAAAGAAAGGAGAAGCAACTTTTTATCAGAAATTGATACATTTATTCGACACTGTTGAAATAAAAGACAAAAATTACCTAACTGATGATAAAAAATATTTTTATCAAGTCAAAGATCAGAAAACTAATTTGGTGTGATGGATAACACTGTTCACTCAATGTTACAAGAAAATAATGAAGTAGCTATGGTCGTAGATTCTGTTGATAGAATCTTGGTCAATCGCTAGTTATTTATCAATTTCTGTCTTAATTAAATTTCATCGATATTTTCAGATTCAAATTAGCCTGATGCTGATATGCTGTTAAACTCTCAAAAATATTATGTTTTTCAATCTAACCTGTCAGCGAAAACATCGAGTTCTATAACTACTGAACCATCTGACTTCAAAAGTCAACCCAGCCAACCGAAACAAACCCAAAACTTCTGTTTTAGGTTCTGCGTTCAAAAGAGTATAAATTGGTCTGTCAACACTCAATCGGCGTTACAGTACAATTAATCATGCACGAATTAAATGCAGGTCAGATATCGTTCAGGATAAAAAGTCACACAGATGAACGTTTTGAGGTGCTGTGGGATGGTAAAATTCTCAAGTACATTGTAGATTCGAAGTCGGTTAGACCTATTGCAGTTCATTTATTTGTTTCTGAAGCTGATCAACTTCTTGGCGTTCCAAAAGTTGTGATGAATTTGCTCTCAAACAAGCTTCAGCTATACATGACACGTCAAGTCTGTGGAAAGTGGCTCCATATTTCACAAGATGTTTTGATACGCCACCTGTCAATATTGGAATGATTCATTGGATATTTATTCAATTTTTGGTTGCTTTACTTCATGCAGGTATCCACAAACGTGATTTCATCAAAAGAGCACTAGATCGAAAATGAGTGTAGATTCCATGTCGCCACCAAATAATGAAATATTATTCAGAAGAGAGTTCTTGGAAAGCGAAATATGGGCCTTATGTTCAATATTCATTCGTTTCAAAAAAATACGAGGATCTGAGGGAAAATCTAAGAACAAAGATGAAACAATTCCAGTGATCATATTTGAATATAAATCATGAAAATACGAATACAGAATAGAAGAAAAATGAGATAATCCTATGTTTTTACTTCCAACAAATAAATTGAATGAACAGATAAGTGTTACCGCGGTTTAATCCCCTCGTTTTTCGTCAAACAGTAATAAAATCAAGTACAACTTGACATGAAATATATATAAAAAGGTCGTGATTTGGATTTGGAAGAACTAGATATGCAGATAACTACTATGAGAAGGGAGTTATTAGTTGAATACATCGAAAATTTGGGATTTACATAAATCAGTCTGGTGGTAAGTTATCTGACATGGTATTAACCGTGAATTTTTTTATATTATTATATTTCGGACAAAAGGTGAAAATATCGTGAGTAACCTTTCAAAATCGAAATGTAAAATAGCATTCAGACATCTGAAGGAATTGTCATCACTATTATTTGATGCTAAAAATACTTTAAGGAATTCCAATAATTCAGGAGTTATTTTGATCAGACTGTTATAATTTCTATATAAATCGAACTGGTCGTTCGTTCAGAATTCGATATAGAAATACCAATCTTCATTTCTTGAAAATTAATATGACTCAACATTAGTTAACATAGCATCCAGAATCGATATTAGTTTGATTTTTCTGTTGTTAGTACAAACATAATAAGAAATTCTATTTGTATTTTACTCATGCTTAATTACCAAGCAGTAACGGTTTAATCTAGTGTACTGTGATTATTTCAGTTAAATATAATCTGATTTATCATGAGTGAGAAATTCAAGATTTGATTATAAATTGACAACATTTCAGATTATTCATGTGAAACTTCTCACTTTTTTACCCATTGAGAATTCTAACGAACCATAGTTCTAAGAAAACAATTCTGGAATATATTCAGTCAAGGAATTACTTTTGTAATTAGGGGATCACAGTGCTACAGGACTGTTCTGCTTATCTTATTTAAAATCAAATTTCAGCAATCCATATTCGATTTACTTTATCATATGTCAAATTAAATTTTATTGGACTCTGTCAAGTAGAGTACCACGATATTTTATATTTCTTCTACGAGAAATTTCATCGTTTGAAGTAATTCAACGAGTGTAGAACTGCAAAGGATGACATTGAAAATGAGAGTCCACTAGGTGCTGTGATCGGATAATTTGAAATTCAAAGTAAAACATTGCATTAAATCTTGTTAGAGTAGAAGGTCTAATCGAAAAAATCTCACCAGCTCAAAGATTTTGTTACGGAATTGGTTTATGTAAGTTTTCCGCATAATATTTCACATTCCGAGCTTTCTATGTTTTTCAAATTACTGGAATTTTATCGATCTCAAAATCACTATTTCGATAAACTAGAATGATCCTCACCAATATTTCTGAAAACTCCGTTCATAATGCTTAAATAACTATCATCGCCTATTTCCTACTGAGCATCTTTGTTTTCCATCATTCGGAATTATCAAGAAATTATAATTTTGAATATTCGTGTTTTTCGAACTTTATATACAATAATTTGCGGTTAATTGAAATATTGTATGAACAAAATAGGTGATAATGGAAAAAATACTCATAAATATATTCAATTTATTCTTTTTGTCTACCGAAAAATTTCAATAATTTTAGTTGCATCCTTTTGTTCTATGATGACTCACAAATTATCGCCGAGTTCATCTCGGCTGCTAAGTTATTCGATATTCATTGCATCTAGGAAGTATTTAAACTCTAATTTTTTGTCGAAGTTGTCAAGAAATGGGACAACCTTGAGGATTTTTCAAAAAATACGATTCAATTATCGTCAATATGGATGCTTTGGCAAACCTCAACTATGGTCCATAACAGAGTTAACGAGAAATATGTGATCAAAGTTTTGATTATTGGAGCAGGAAAAAAGAAGAAGAAACGCAATGTAAGATGAAAACTGTAACTGAAACAAGACATATGAATTCACAGCTTACGATTAAAAATTCTGCTCAATTTTAGTATTCAATTTTCTGTTTTCTTAATATGTTTTTCCATAATTTGTTCTTATTACTAATCGTCACCTAGTTACGTTGCGGTAAACTTTTCCCAACTACGTTAAAAAGTTGATTTTTTTATTCGCGTAAGTATTATTACCTACGGCATATCTATATATGGGATGGCCGCCAAATATAGGACATTAGAAGTAAACGGGGAGCGGCTGTATGTTCACATTTCAGAATGAAAGGTACAAGATTTCGATATCAAAACAAAAAAAGAGATTTATTTATGTTTTTGGGAGACATAATCAATCGTAATTATTGATTCCATCTATTCCATTCACACTGGTTATCTCTATTCAGAATTCATACAATGCGTGAGATTGGTTGAACTACATTCCTATCCTGGGCAAATTCTTATACTCGATAACTGCTTATCGAATATGTTGGATGTAATTGTCTATGTGGATTGAATTTGCCATATCGGATCTGAAACAATTTCAGTTCCATTTCCACTCCTCTATCAGCATTTCCACGATTGAAAAGGATTTATTCGTCGGAATGGTAAGGAAATTCATCAATCTTGAAGAATTCTCCTTTAGCGTTTTTTATTTACTCTGTATTCAACGTTCAAGAAATAAGACACTGCAAGTAGAGTGAAGTATTAATTTATGGTGATTTTGGTGCTGCGAGAACAAAAACAGAACAAATTGATAAGTTATTGGTAATGTATATTTAACAAAATTATTCGCAGCATGTGATGTACAATCCAAACCTTTATTATTTCAAGGAAAACAGTTTCATCGATCTGATCTAATTCAAATCTTGATGAGGCATTTATCTGAATAAAAATTAAAATAACGATTGTTCCTTCATCTAATAACAAGTTAGAGTCCGGGATGTGAAATACAGTTTTCAAAAATGGAAAATTAAGGAAGTCTTATCATTCCCAAAACAATTGAATTTCCGCTCAAAATAATATATGGTGAAATGGCATTTCCACACACTCCGTGCATGCTTTGATAAGCAACGTAAAAAATTTAAAATAGACTTATAAAAAGAATGATTGCCTAATTTACCACCACAAACAGTATTGACCTTATCAGCAACGTGGCTCAGTGCGAAGGTTTTTTACGCTGAAAATTTCGAAGGCATCAAAAAAATCATCAATTAAATATCAGCTCCTCTGTAGTAGGTATCATCGAAAACTTTATTAGGAAATTAAAAAGGACATAGAAGTCTTGTATCTATCAAACAAAGTTGAAGCTTCATTCCTCATTCAATTTTATTTTTGTAAAACATTACCAGCTGCTTACCAGAAAAACAAACATCTTCTGCATTGAAGTGTTCTTGTCGAAAGCAGAAATAAGATTCAAGTATCCACAAATTTGTAAGTTACGTTATGAACCTTCATATATATTACAATGATGTTAACTATATATCAGTCTCAGTACAACTGAGTTTTGTAACTGTTGAATTACTGGATCCTCAACCCACATTCTCTTTCCAAATCTTCACATATATATATATATATATATATATATATATATATATATATATATATATATATATATATATATATATATATATATATATATATATATATATATATATATATATATATATATATATATATATATATATATATATATATATATATATATATATATATATATGGGTTGAGATATATAGTTGAGGATCAATCAACAATTACAAAACTCAGTTGTACTGAGAATGATATATAGTTAACATCATTGTAATATATTTGAAGGTTCATAACGTAATTTACAAATTTGTGGATACATATTTCAACGGTTGTCACCCCTGCTCCAGCGGTTGAAATTCGAGATGAGGATGGTACTTGATGTGAGTACTTGATGATCCATTGATTAGTATGGATCTGTTCGATATTACCTCACTGAAACTTGAATAGTCTCAGAGAAATAGTCTTACTTATCTCTCAGTTGCTCACCCTGTATCTTTTATAGTATTCAATCAAAAATGAAAAATTGGTTCAAGGCAATGTAGATAAAGATACCACCATTTTTGTGAGTCATAACTCGATTCATCTTTCCTATTCAAAATGTTCAGGGATTGCAACCCCCACCTAGGGGGTTGATATTTCAGGCAAGTTCGTACCCCAAAAGATGTCCCCTCGCAACAAAAATTGACCTGTTTTTGCGTTTTGATCAGAAATGAATATCTTGGTAGATATTGCCTCTGTTTAGTTTTCGTTGAAGCACCCTATATATATATATATATATATATATATATATATATATATATATATATATATATATATATATATATATATATATATATATATATATATATATATATATATATATATATATATATATATATCCTCAACCAGCAACATGAAGGTTCATAACGTAATTGGCAAATTTGTGGATACTGGAATCTTATTTCTGATTATTACAAGAGCACTTCAATTCAGAAGATGTTTGTTTTTCTGGTAAGCAAATTGTGTGATTTTTGTCAATTTGAAGTTGTACGAAATAGTTATGTATAAGGTGAACTTTCTATGTATTTAGTAGTGTTCCCTCATTTCATCACTGATTCCTCGCCTTTATCTTTTAGATATTCTCAAGAAATTTTAATTTGAGAAGAATTTTCAGTTTCTATTTCATTGATATTCTTGAGAAGTAATTCCTCCATCTTGCTGTTTCAAGCTCATATTTTTTTTAATTTTAATTCTGCCTCAATTGGAGAAAGTTGAGATTTTCAAATTGAATTGGGACAGTATTGAATAGTGTTCAAATTTGTATGGTTGATGAGTCAGTATACGTAAAACAATACTGGAAGCTGCGTTACCAAGAGGATGTGTTGAGCAATATATGAGAGAGTACCATATAGCATACAAAACAATTAAATATGAATGTCAGTGTATGTAATGAGACGTTCATTATAGTTAGAGCTGGATATGAAAAGTCTTTCAGTATATTCTGCGTTTAGTGTATTAGGCGTATATTTATATATATATATATATATATATATATATATATATATATATATATATATATATATATATATTTTCCTCAACCGTTACTGTTGAGTAATCTTGGTCATCATGAATACTGTTTCCTTGTTAGATGCTTTCATCTGTGCTCTGTAACTCATTGAAATATTAATCCCGAATATTTCTTCTTTTCCTGAAGAGTTTTCCCCATGTTGTTTTCCAATTATATCTCTGTTTGGTTTTTAGAAATCCTTAAAGTAGTTTCTCAATAGTATAAGATCCTTGAAATTTACGCAGGTCTCTTTTCCCTATTGGAAGTATAATGCCAATGCTCCAATCATATAAGCAGATACATTTTTCCAATCCTTTCTGAATATAGCTGTCAGGATTCTTTTTCCCCTATCTTTGATGCATTTCCTTATATCAACGTTGTTGTCACATTATACTGATATACCATTTTTAAAAGCTTTTGATACTCTTTCTCAGTCTATAATTTACTCCTCTCTTCCTAAGACTCCTCTCACTTACTACTCTTTTCAGAATTCTGCCGAAAGCTTTCTGCAGATCAAATATTTTGTCTTTTAGTCTGCTCTTCTCTAAAACTGGTTGATGGTAAAATGACAATCTCACAAACTTCTTGCATTCCTGAAAAGTGTATTTTAAGTTGTATTTCAATTTATCGTTTCAGTTTGGTTCCTAAAATTCTTTTGCAATAGTGTAAGTCTCCTTAGAGTTGCTTGGTTACTTTTTAGTATTGGAGCACATTTTTCCAGGTCTCACTATCATAAGTGTATAATTCACTCTTCTTTTCCTTACATTCTTTCAGTACTTTTCTCAATTCTCTGTCGAAAGCCTTCCCCAGATTAAAGAGTACCTCAAATTATATTTTGTCCTTTAGTCTGTTCTTTTCTATGAGCTGGTTGATGGTGAAAATGTAATCCAGAACATTTTTTTTTCTGATTGTTTCCTATGTTGTTTTCCAATTATATCTTCAGTTGATTTCTAGAATTCTTTCAAATAGTTTTTCAATAGTGTGAGTTCTTTGAAATTTGCTCAGGTCTTTTCTCCCTATTGGAACTATAATGCCAATCCTTCATTCATTCATCAGGTACATTTTTCAAATACCTTCTGAATCTTGCTGTCAGAATTCTTCTTCCCCTATCATCAATGCATTTTCTTATCTCATCATTTGTATTGTCACATTATTATGATATACCAATTGCAATTTCATCACTTGGAAGACTGAACCTGGCCATCGGGGCTCTCTCGGTCAAACAGAGATGGAATTTGAGGAAATATCGCAGGTTGTGTATTTTTTTTATTATCTCCTCAGTCCTTTTCATGACCTTCTTTGCTATGTAAAGTCTTTTCTAAGATGTGTTTAGACATATAAGAAGTTTGATTGTTAAAATATTTTTCTGCTGTTTTTCTTTTTCCATTGTTACAGATTCCTGTCCCAAACCCCTTCCCCTTTCACCCTTTTTCTGAGCTCACACTTGTGTTTTTTCTGACACACACCAAAATTATAGATACAAGCATTTATTGTAAATACCATTATTCAAATTTTATAAATCCTCTCCTTTCAAAAGAATATAATTATACATATATATATATATATATATATATATATATATATATATATATATATATATATATATATATATATATATATATATATATATATATATATATATATACCAATTTCAAAGGCTTTTGACTCTTCTTAGTCTCTAATTTATTCCTCTTTTCCTTAGACTCCTCCTTCATACTACTATTTTCAACATTCTACCTTAAACACGTTCTCAGTTTATAATTTACTCCTCTTTTCCTTAGACTCTCCCAACTCTCCCATAGTATTCCAGTATAGAAAACCTATAATTAAATTTTGTCGTTAAATATGTTTTCTCTATTTGCTGGTCTATGGTGAAATTGTGATCCTGAACTCTTCTTCCTTTCTTGAAGTGTGTTTTCCATGTTGCTTTTCAATTATTTCTCTAATTCAAAGACAAACATGTAGTTTGTATTGATGACAGAAAAATTTGGGAAGAAGTTAAACTTTTTCACATACTGTTAGAGAACAAATTAACACTTTGACAGTTATTTTGAAATTGATCTTTTATATCCCAGTAATTATGCTAGTGATAGTTGAAGGAAGAATGAAAAATGTCATGTATAAGGAACTTCCTACATACTAATGAAAGATTAAGTATTGAGACTAATATCTTACTTCACTGCCATCAAGCTAACTTGCTGTACATATGAACTGATAATAAAATATTGTTATTATGAATATTGCTGTCATTATTCTTCTTCTCCTATTTTCAAATCATTTTCTCATCCTAACATAGGTATTAACATATTATACTGATTTACCCATTTCAAGGCTTTTGATACTCCTTTTCAGTCTATAATTCACTTATAATAATATAATATAAAAGTGAGAGAGTTCTATGTGAAACAACTTAAGAAACTTAGTCTTCATATAAGGAAGAGGTATAGTCAGGATTCTCACCTTTAACCATCTTATAGAGAATAACAAATTGAAGGACGAGAAAATATTTATGGTTAACCCTCATCTGAAGAAGGCTTTTGACAGAACACTGAGAAGAGTATGAGAGTCGTAGGAAACGAGAAGTGATTTATAAACTGAGAAAGAGTAGCAGAAGTCTTATAAAGTAATTCAGTAGTATATGACATCAATGTTGATATTAGAAAATGAATCGAAGATAGAGGAAGAAGAAAACAGCAACTGCGCAAATTTTAAAGAACCAATACTATTGGGAAACAATTTGAAAGAATTCTAGAAACCAAACACAGATATAAATGGAAAACAACATGGAAAACACACTCTTCTGGAGAGGAGAAAGTCTTCAGGATAACATTTCCACTATCAACCAGCTCAGAGAATAACGAACTAAAGGACAAGAAGATATTCATTGCTTTTCTTTATCTGGGAAGGCTTTTGAAAGAAAACCGAAAAGAGTAAAATGGGAAAGAAAAGAATAAATATATATATATAATATATATATATATATATATATATATATATATATATATATATATATATATATATATATATATATATATATATATATATATATATATATATATATATATATATATATATATATATATATATATATATATATATATATATATATATATATATATATATATATATATATATATATATATATATATATATATATATATATATATATATATATATATATATATATATATATATATATATATATATATATATATCTGACGGCAATATTAGGAAGGGCTTGCCAAAGTTTAATGTAATGTAAAATGAAGAGTTAAGAGCTCTTGTTATTATTGTTGTGCTGAAGAAATACATCCAAATGATATTTATACTTCACATATTTTCAAAATTTTTCTATATATTTTCGAAGAATTATTACATCTACATGTACATATTTTCACATTTCGGCCTGACATCAATCCGCTTCTTAGTCATAATATTCGAAAAATAAACTAACATTTTCAAGGCGCTGCTGCAGTGTAAACCATTTTCTGCTAAATCACTGTTATTTCTGTTTTGAAAGCTATGCAAAATACTACCAACATAAGTCAATAGTATTTTAATGGCTCAAAAAAACATGGAACAAAATTGGAAATAGTTTTCAAGCATGGAAAGATTGATGTCATCACATTCCATCAAAATGCAACATCTTATTTATTGACCTAAATGGAAGAAATCTGGCTTTTCTCAAAAGAATTATATTGCGCTCTCTGTTTCTATTCTAGATCAGCAGAATTATTAACTCTTTGCGACAAAATGGACTTGTTGGATCTCTAAATATATATAGCATATGTCTAAAGGCTTGCTCGATCCTTGATGAATTTGAGAAAGATGCAGTTAATCGAACAACCTTTCATAGAGGTATCACACTCATAAGGAAATTTTCGGGGTAGTAGTTGACAAGGATAGGAAGATTATGCGCTGATGTCAGAAAGAGAAAGTAAAATTTTCCTGAGCCATCAGAATATATATGGATGCTATGATTCTTCATGGATGTATCCGTTCAAGATGAAATTCAATTTAATACTCAATATGAAAACACGAGTAACAAGAATCTCTGATCGATCATTCCTGGAATCTAACCTGAAGTTTCTGGAGGACACTCTAGTACAGAATGGCTTTAACAGAAAATTCGTAAACAAAGTTTTACAAATCCAAGACCAGAAGATGCTTTACAGGTGCAGGACCAAGGAGACAATCCAGAGGCTTCAGAAAATACGAACAGATACATTGCATCCCCGTTCTGAATGCAATTTGAGTTACATTGGAGAACTTTGACCAAAAGAATCACGTCACACCTAAGTGATTATAGGAGAGCAGTAAACACATGCACACAGGCTAAACATACAACACCAACAGGGCACCAACCAAACTATGCAATTATTTCCATTTTTGATCAGGAAAAAAAACCCCGGTATGAGAAAATTTTTGGAGATATTTCGAATAACACAAGAAGGTGGGAGAAGTATGAATGCAAGAAGAGACATTGAAAGTTTAAGTGTAGTTTATGCAGACCTGGTAGAAATAGACATGAAATTGAAAAATAGAACAAGAAATAAAATGCGAGGAGATGATCAAGACCTTAGTGATGAAATTCGACACTCACAAGAATAAGGGTCCTGGTAACGAAGAATAAGGCAAAGACAGAAGCAGACTAGCATACAAGGGAAGAAGAAGATTGGACCACTGAAAAGAAGAATAGATCTTACTCTAACCTCATTCAATTCGTTGACATCTGAAAAACGAAAAAAAAAGAAAGAAGCATGTTTCAGAGAAATGTGACTAAATTTTAGCAGTTTTCCGTAAAGAAATTTCAATGTGAAATGTGATGTTATGTAATTTGTCCAACTTTTAACTAATATCAACTTCTGTAAGTTTGAGTGAATTCTTTCATGTAGAACTGAAAATCTATCAACTTTTTTCTTGTATTACAGTGCTCCTGTTGCAGACATGAATAAATGGCATCACTCGGTATTTCACATTATTGATTGTCTTCAACCACGGATCTTTGACTACTTGTAAAGAATGAGGGTTTTTTGTTGTAAAAAACCTGGATAGTATGATAAGAAATGTTGAATTATCACCTCATGTTCGGGATATTGTACTCAGTCGTCACTGAGATTCAACTGTGAATTTCAAAATTAAAAAATGCCTATAATCCTCCTCTTTTTGAAGAAAGGGTGACAAAAAAGCGTATAGCGGACACAATGGGGTTATCACAGGGTTTGATCTTAAAAACCTACGCCCAATACGTGGAGGTACAATTTGTGCAAAATAGCCTTAGAAGAAGTCGTAGGAAAATCACTTCATACTCCAAAGGAAATTTCTGGAAGCAACATTCATTAGTGTATCAGTCGAAACGATACGTCAAAGACTTCGTTCGAGGGGTTTATACAGCAGAAGGCCCTTAAGAGTTCCAGCGCTAATTAGACAACAATGAATTAACAGAGTTAATTGCTGTATCGAGCACCAAAATTGGAATATTGAAAATTGGCAAAATGTTCTTTTTTCGGATAAGACCAGAATTGGTGTTCGATCAGATGACTGCCGCATTCGGGTTTTAAGGAAGACAAGCTAGACTCCAAGCAGCACGACAAATTCCGAAATACCAAAGGGACAGATATGATTTCGCTTTCTGCGAGTGTAACGGCTAGAAATTACGTGGACCTAGTGCTAGAGTCCATAGTGGGACTCTGGCAAGGTATCCACGGTAAGAATTTCACTTTTATGCAAGATAATGCTCCGCCGCATACCAGCAACCTCGCGCGACATTATCTTGAAACAGAAGGAACCGCTATTTTGGATTGGCCAGCTTACTCTACAGACTTGAATCATATTCAACATTTATGGGACATTCTCAGAATAAAAATTAGATCGCGCCAAGATAATCCAAGAACCACACAATATTTCATCCAAGCTGCCACAGAAGAGTGGCATAATATCCCTGAGGTAATATTGAAAATATCGGGTGGTGATTCCATATATATATATATATATATATATATATATATATATATATATATATATATATATATATATATATATATATATATATATATATATATATATATATATATATATATATATATATATATGTATCTGAGACAAGACGAATTATTCAAAAATCCGTAGATCAATGAATAATCCCTCCTGACAAGAGCTAGTTTCCAAATCTGCCCGCCATGCACGCAGCCCCCAAGCGCCACAATAGTGCAACCAAGCAGGATGCCGAGAAACGAAGCGGCAGACTGCAGTTTCGCCCTTATTAGGAGCTCATCAGTGTCGCATATCGCCTCTCAGCATCCTACCAAGCTACATCGGGGTACCCTATCAATTCCAGAAAGGACGCACCTCGTACATACGTACGAGAGTCGCCCTCCATGGACCGACACGGCGAACCCGCTACCGGACTTCGAGAAAGATACGAACAGTAACAAACAGATGTGGAAACGTTAAAATTCCAAACATTTGGGAGACATCTTTCGCCGTTCCGTGAATCATATCAACGGTAGAAAACGTGCGAAATAATCCCGCTGGAATAGTGCTGTGCTTCCGAGATAACCCTCTCGTCGGTAAATATTTGGTCAGATATCTTCCGCGATAAACTTCGCGTGGAATATATGTATGTGAATCTGAGACAAGACGAATTATTCAAAATCCGTAGATCTCAGATTTTTTGAACACTGACATCAGTTTGCAATCGAGGTTTTCTGGGTGAGAACAATATATTATCATATATATATATATATATATATATATATATATATATATATATATATATATATATATATATATATATATATATATATATTTATATGTACGAGGATGCACTTGTACATACGTACGAGAGAGAGTCGTATGTATATCACTGAGACGGTGAACCCGCTACCGGGCTTCGGGAAAAATACGAACAATAACAAACAGATGCGAGAACGTTTAAAATAGTTGCGCTATTGTGGCTCTTGGGGGCTGCGTGCATGGCGGGCTGATCTGGGAACTAGCTCTTGTCAGGAAGGCTTATTCATTGATCTACTGGTTTTGAAGATTCTTCTTGTCTCTATTTATTTAGTATTTGGGATTTAGTTTACATATATATATATATATATATATATATATATATATATATATATATATATATATATATATATATATATATATATATATATATATATATATATATATATATATATATATATATATATATATATATATATATATATATATATATATGAGGAGCAGCTGAGGAACCTCCTGAAAATAGTGACATCTATTTGTATTTATATATATGTAAGTTTGAGACAAGAAGAATCATTCAAAAGTCAGTAGATTAATGAATAATCCTTCCTGGCAAGAGCTTGTTTCCAAATCCGCCATAAGTCCGGTAGTGGGTTCACCGTATATACGACTTTCTCTCGTACGTATGTACGAGGTGCATCCTTCCTAGAATGGATAGGGTACCCCGATGTAGCTTGATAGGATGCTGAGAAGCGATATGCGACACTGATGAGCTCCTAATATGGGCGAAACTGCAGTCTGCCGCTTCGTTTCGCGGCATCCTGCTTAGTTGCACTATTGTGGCGCTTGGAGGGCTGCGTGCATGGCGTGCATTTGGAAACTAGCTCTTGTCAGGAAGGATTCTTCATTGATCTACGGATTTTTGAATTACTCTTCTTGTCTCAAGTTTACATATGAAAACGCTTCGCGAAGTTTATCGCGGAAGATATTTGTCCCGTCATATATATATATATATATATATATATATATATATATATATATATATATATATATATATATATATATATATATATATATATATATATATATATATATATATATATATATATATATATTCTAATTAACATAATTTATTTAATATATATTATTTTAATACAAAACAGGTGAAAGTATAGATTAAATTGTCCGACACTATTAACGAAGAAGAACATGCAGTAATTAGATCATCATGAAGTGTTTGAAAAGAATTGGCTGCTGTAGGTATATTGGAACATTGATTATCTTTGTTTTACTGACCGAAAACATCCCAGCTATGAGTGGGAGCTTTCCAATGGCTCGATTCAACATTAACGCAGGTAGTCATCCATTCTACCTTTTCGGGTCCATTGCTTATTCAGAAATATCAAGAGACAATTATTCTCTTTTTGAATTCATTCGCTCATAATTTCCGTTCCGAAAGTCAAGAAGCAGACGCTTAATTAAAAAAGGAAAACATGAATTCATTGAACAATTCGTATTTTATTTGTTCTTGTTGGCTGATTCCCTTTTGGCCATTTTACTCATTTAGACGAATAATTTCCATTTCCGTCCAGAGTGTTCAGATCAATCTGCTTATGAAATTTGAAGAGAACGACAACATCTTCTCATTCTCTGAATACAATGTTATGAAAATTATATGAATCGAAGATGAAAACTCTAAAGAAAATTGAATGATTTGAAAATGAAGAACTGATTGATTGAGATGCTATTCAACTTTTCCTGGTTTTTGATAATTAGTAATTCCTTCGTGTCGCCTTGTAGGTCGAAAGTGGAGAGAACGAAAATTGATTTGAATTATTTTTCCTTCCCTTCTGCTAACAATAGAACAAAGTTCCGCAATTGAATTGAGTTCCAACTCAAAATTTTCACTCCCTCATAGCTCGAACGCCGAATCTGAAATCATACATCAAACAAACATTGACAGCTTTGAGAAATATGCGAAGCATACAGACAGATATACATGCAAGTTATCTGAGAAAAGCTTCGCACACTACTCATTAATCATTCATATATTTGGCAGATAATTTAGATTTGTGTATATTTTGAAAGATTGATATATTTGCATAATAATTAAAGTTATGCTAATAATTGACTATTCTATTATTCTTGGAAGTATTATGATTATAATCATTACTTAGCAGAACTAATAATAACCGGGTGATCAACTTATACTTTTTCTATATAAATATATATATATTTAATGTTGAACACATTGCAATTCCTCAAACAGGTCATGATGAATTGAATCGAAACATTCTTAAACAGTTCATGATGAATTGAATCGAAAAATTCTAGAGATAATTGAAATGAAAAAAAGAATCGGGAACAGTCATTTTAAAATTAGACATCGATGGCTTCACGCACATATATAACAATCTGATCTTCAATCACGAAGAATTGTAGCAACCAATAATAAAGATCAATGCAATTGAAGTAAAGCAAAGATAATCATTCAATGTTTGTTGTTTTGAATTTCTTACTCAGTTGATAAGAGAATTGTGATAAATTGGTTCAGCGTAGGATTTCGATTTCGAATTTGATTTTAATGTTTCAATATTTGTTTCTCCATTTTTAGAATTTGCTGATATGGCGAAATTCTATTTGAAGTAGGCTGGAGCCGAAATGCGTCATTGACATATTTTTATAACCTTAGTGTAATTTTATGTATGAAATTATTCAGAATATCCAGTGTGTGAATTATTTCTCGTGAACATATTTCGAATTATTATTGTAGAATCTCATTTTATTCCAATGTTTTGTTTCGAATTTTTTTTGTTTTGAATATATTGAAACTCAGACATATATAAAGAGAGCTTTGATTTTGCAAAAATCTTTATTGTTAAATTCTGAATTGACTCTATTCTGGATCTGATCTCCATTTCAGACTTGAAGCGATCACGTTTTGCTCTTTAAACTTCTCAAGGAAGCTTAATGAATGGATCAAACTGAGTAACAGGGTTAAGCAAGTTACTAAAGATGAGACGTCCACCCGAAATAAGCTGTGAACGCAGAAAAAACAGGATATATGGAATGAACTGGATAAAAGCAATAAGCATGATACCAACAGAAGCCAATAAGCAAGATATTGTTCCTGACTCTAGCATCTTTTTTAAACCATACAACATATACATACATTCTAATTTATTTGAAATTACTCGGTATTTCACATCATTTATTGTTTTTATCCATGGATTTGTGAATACTTGTGAAGAATGAAGTTTTCTGTTGAAAAAGAACTGGATAGTATGATAAGAAATGTTAAATTATCACCAAACGTTCAGAATATTGTACTCAGTGGTCACTGAGATTTAAAACTGTGAATTTCAAAATTTAAAATAGCCTATAATCATAATTGAAAAAGCCTTAAGTTTAATTGTTCGATATGCAGAGGGGTCGTATAATTGCCGTCTCGTTGAAGAAGGGGTGACACAGAGGGATATAGCTGCCACAATAAGGGTATCACAGCGGGTGATTTCAAAAATCTACGCCCGATGCGTGGAGCTACAATCTCTGCGAAATAGACCTAGAAGAAGTCATAGAAAGATTACTTTTGAAGAAAAAGACCGCTTTTTGTGCCAAATTGCAAGAAAAAAGGCCTAGTCTAACCTAGTGCGTCGCACCCCATACTCCAAAGGCAACAGGAATCAGTGTATCAGTCGGAACGATACGTGAAAGACTTCGACCGAGGTGTTTATATAGCAGAAGGCCCCTCAAGAGTTTCAGAGCTAACCAGACAATAAAAAATTAACAGACTTAATTGGTGTATCGAGCACCAAACTTGGAATATTGAGAATTGACGAAATGTTCTCTTTTCGAATGGGATCAGATTATTAATGTTCGATCAGATGACCACCAGATTCGGTTTTTAAGGGGTCGTGGAAGATAAGCTAGACTCCGAGTAGCAAGACAAGTTATAATATAACTTGTCTTCATAATTATATAAAAAATAGTAAGGGGGCAGTGTGATATTTTGGGTTGGCATTACGCTGGGAGGGAAAACAGATTCGATTTCGTTTCTTGAGAGTGTGACGGCTAGAAATTACATGGATCTAGTTCTGGCAGCTTGCTCTCCAAACCTAAATCCTATTGAACATTTATGGAATAATATCGAAAGGAAAATAATATCGCGCCAGGATTATCCAAGAAGCCCACAATAGCTTATCCAAGCCACCACAGAAGAGTGGCAGAATATCACCCCAGGGAAGGTCGAGAACCTAATCCAAAGCATGCCAAGACGGATTCAGGATTGTATTAGAGCAAGAGAAGGTAATACAAGCTACTGAGGGCGAGAAAAGAACACCTACTCCGTGAGAAAACAATTTTTAACTTTCTTTCTACATGCGGAAAGCGTCTCTCATCTTCTTTTTTTTTTGTTTCTTTCTGAAAATAAACCTCAGTTCATTTGATTTGTCAATTGAAATATCCCAAAAAGGATCAGTTCTAACACTTCTTCAAAATTTACATAATCCCCGAGGTAATGTTCAAAATATCGGGTGATTCCATATAAATTTTTTGATCGGCTCTCAAACATGATCGATCAAAATCCGAATTTCACAAGAATTGTTTGCTTTAGCGATACGAGCACTTTATTTTCGATTTGATGGGGCAATACTGGACTGATGAAAAACGTTATATCACCAGAAAGGAACAAATGAAATTCCGCCGAAATTAGTGGGCGCTCAACCTCGGAAATCGAGTCATTAATGAAAATCTAAAATGGCAAACTTTATTAAAATATTCTAGAAAATTTCATCAATATATCCATAATTACCAAACAAGTGGAAAATCAGCTTGAAAGCGATGGCAATTGAAGACGGACGAAACATAACCGTTCTCTCAGCATAAATAAGAACGCACCTCTTCACTATGCTTTGAATATACAAAACTGGATGAATATCAGATTTTTTTTAATGACTGGACTTGTAGGCGAAACACAATGAAAGGATCTGCACGTTCTCCAGATTCAAAGAGTTGGACTTCTCTCCATGGGGACATCTAAAATCTATCGCTTATAAAACGAAAACTATTAATATTGGTGATTTGCGATGAGTCGAAAGTGTAGAAGGATCACATCAGAAACTTCTCACAACGTACTGAAGCAGTTTGGGTCTCGTTTGTATAAAGGTGCTCCATTCAACATTTGTTTCAAAAATAATTAACAAGACTTTCAATCGGGAACTTTTGTTTTCCCTAATGTGAGTAGAATTTTGTTTAAAATGTAAATTTTTAAAACCACATTCTAAATGTTAACATGTACTACATAGTTGTAATCTGGATATCTAATGATGTCACAACATATTCATTTCCAAATCACATAACAGAAAAAACTGAAGGTCACGTATTTCTTCAACTTTTTGGAATTGCAATGAAATTTTAATTATCTTGGGTAGGCACTTTTCAAAATATCGCCCTGTTTGATATTCGGAGAACATTTGGCTTTTCAAGTTTATCTACTCACATATCTCCCTTGAAGAAATACTCTTTATAAAACTCCGAATGAAACTGGTTATTATCATGTGAGTAACATAAAGCTTCAGCCAAGGGAGATATCGAGCAAATATAGAGGAAAAATGAAGCAAATAAAGAAGATGTATGCTAGCAATACGGGAAAATTGAGAAAAGTAGGGAATATATGTAGAATTCGGAGAATTATTGTTATGGTGTAACTATACCTTTCGAAATTATTCGCATTGATATATTTCACCTCAAATAGAAATTTCCAAGATTTAAGAGAGCCAATAATCGTAGTTTATTGCGTGGAAAACAATAATCTTCTTGATATTCTCGAAAATGTTTTTCAGTTCATTATATTCACGAAAGATTGAATCAGTGTCTACAATATAATATTGGGGAATAGAGGACTGAATGTCTTATCACAGATCAAATCATAGCGGTAGAAAGAGAACATAATTGATTAACTGAGTCGCACAAGAACTTGCCATATAACCGATTTCTTCTTTTTCACGAAATCGCTTTGATTACATAAACATATGGCAAATTGTCGGGGTTAGTTAAACCTAACCCTTTTTATATTAGAAACGTATTTAGCTCAGTGGAAATATAGATTGACCTCTCTATCCCTGGGAATGACTTAGATGATCTGTTCAAACTTTTTAATAACAAAAAACAATTGGCGAACACATTTTTTTTGGGATTTGAATCGTTTTTTGTTAATAATATTTTTAATAAAAAACAAGTACTGTGTTTTAAGGAATTTTACTTAATAATTGCGATTCGTAACGCGTTTCACTACACCGTAGCTTCTTCAGAAGAATGATTATGCAGAAAAATGTAAATGAGAATAAAACTATAAATGTTCTTGAGTAATTCAAAGCTTATTGGTCGCCTCCTCCTAAGTGGTTATTTATGACAGGTATATCCAATAAAATTAAGGAATAGATTGCTCCCGAAAAGATTCAATAGAGGTGAAGGGCTTAAATCGACTTGTTCATTGATGAGTCTACCTGAGTGTTTGTATTTATTTATTTCTAAAGTTTCCCAAAGATCTACCTTCCAATATTTATTATCTGTATGCAAAATTTCAAACTGTGGGTCGAAAGAATGATTATTTTCTAAGAGATGATTCGCGTAATTTGAATCTGATTTTTATTTGAAAAACTGCGTTTATGTTCCGATATTCTAATATTAAAATTTCTATGTGTTCTACCAATGTAGAAATTATCACAGTCATTGCAATTCAATCTATAAGCACCTGATTTATTGTTTTTACCTGGTTTGGTTTTATTATTTTTATATATTTGCCTAAATTATTATTAGTTTGGAAAGCTATGTTGAAATTATTGCTACTTAAGAATGATTTCAGTTTCTCACTTGTAATGCCAACGTAGGTTAAGGTGTTGAATTTTTTTCAATTTATCGACAGGGTAAACTTCATTCAATGCGATTCTACTTTGTTTTTTATTTAAAATAATATTTATTAGTTTGGGATTGTAACCATTATTTTGGCTATTTGTTTAATCAAATTTAGTTCTTTGTTGAAATTTTCTGGTGATAGCGGGATGTTAATCAATCTATGAATAAAACTATTGAATGCTGATATTTTATGTTGATATGGATGACACGACGAGTTATGTATTATAATATCTGTATGTGACGGCTTATGGTAAAATGCGAAAACATGTTTTCCATTTTCATTCGAAATTGTTACGTCTAAGAAATTTATCGAATTATTGCTTTCTATTTCGGTTGTGAATGCAATTTTTGGATGTAATGAATTTATATGATTTTCGACAATTTTCAACTGTCTATCTGTTCCTGTGAAGCAAATAATGATATCGTCTACATAGCGATACCAGTATAAACAATATTTACTAAGTGGATGATTATGAATTAATTTCTCTAAGTTATTCATGGAAATTTCTGCTAACAAAGGACTCAATGGATTGCCCATAATCAAGCCGTCTTCAATAGTATAATATTTGTAATTGAAATGGAAATAATTTTGATCTAAACAAATTTTTAATAATGAAAGAATATCTGATTTAATGATAGTATTGACATGATTACTTTCTAATAATTCTTCAACTATGTAATACGTATCTTTTGGAGGAATGTTGGGAAATAGATTCTTAACATCGAAAGAAATAAGTTTGGAATTAGGTGGTATAGTGGTATCTTTGATATTGGCAATAAGTTCGTATGAATTTTTGACCGAAAATTCAGATTTAAAATTGCAATGTTTTATTAGCAAGTCGTTGAGGAATTTTGAAAGTTTGAACGAAGGTGCCGTTACATAAGAAACAACAGGTCTAATAGGGTAATTAGGTTTATGAAGTTTTATCAACGAATATAATTCGGGGGATTGTGGATTGGAGTTAATGAATTTATATTTTTCTTGGTCTGTAATTAATGATTTTGCTGTCGAAATTATGTTTTTAACAACTTTCTGAAATTTTGCGGTAGGATCCTTAGTTGATGTTATATAGTTTCCGGCAGTTAAGAATTCTTCAGTTTTAGAAATATAATCGGTTTTACTAATCGCAATGACGGTGTTACCTTTATCTGCTTTAGTGAATACTAAATCGTTCTTGGTACTATTTTCACGAATTGTTTTATAATCTTATAATCGGAATTGCAATGAGGTGATAATTTCGAAAAGTCTTCTTTGATGATTTTTGCTGTTTGATGTTTGGCTAAAATATTATCTTTGTAGTTTTTGAGAATAATTTCGGAGTCCATGCCTAACTGTTCAAAATTAGTTTTATTATGTTTTGGATGTAAATTATGTTTGAATCCTTTTTCTAGTAGATCTTTTTGTGGTTGTGTAAAATCGGTATCCGTTAAATTAGTGAATCTTTCAAAAAATTTATGGTCTGAAAATTTATCAGTTGAAGGTTTGGGTGGAGAAATTTTGAATTTAAGTGAATTCAACTTTTTCTGTTGTTGCTGAAACTTTTTATGAATTAAAATTTTGACATCGTATCTGGATTCAGAGTCTAAAATATCAAACTCAGCAGGGTGCAATCTAAACAATAATTCCGTATGGATTACCTTCAAATATATGTTTGCAACGTCCCTCCTGTTGTACTGGATCTTCATATCCTCTTTGAGCCATATGCGTTGGCCTTTCTCAATTGCTCTTCTTGCTGGTCCACTGTTGTTATGTGTCTTCAACCGTATGTAATTGGGAATCAACCTGTTTTTCAAGCACATTGAGTAGAACCATATATTTAAGCCCTTCACCTCTATTGAATCTTTTCGGGGAGCAATCTATTCCTTAATTTTATTGGATATACCTGTCATAAATAACCACTTAGGAGGAGGCGACCAATAAGCTTTTAATTACTCAAGAACATTTATAGTTATATTCTCATTTACATTTTTCTGCATAATCATTCGTCTGAAGAAGCTACGGTGTAGTGAAACGCGTTACGAATCGCAATTATTAAGTAAAATTCCTCAAAACACAGTACCTGTTTTTTATTATTGATAATGCAATTTTACCAAGTAAAAGCCTCCCAAAGTCAAAAAAAAAATAATATTTTTGTTGTTTATAGGTAAGTAATTGATTTTCTGACCCAGGAAACAAAAACCTTTCTGAAATTTAGTTTTACTGGCTTTGGGAATGTTAATCGTCATTCTACTGAACCTAGTATTAAGATAATGCTGTATCAAATTATCCTTTTTCACAAATTTCAACAAACTGAAGCAAAATATTTGACGTATGTCTCAGCATTCTGCTAGTTCAAACAATAATTCAGCGGGATAAAGTATGCTCTTCTTGAAAATGATTTTTAGTACCCATGTCTGCTGAATTTCAATTTTGTCGATTATATTCGAATATGCAGCGCCCCAGACAAGCAATTACACAGATACTTGAATCTTGGCACAAAACCTCTAAGTTTTTTTATCAGGGAGTTCGCATGAAAGTCCCATCGCAAGTGAGAATAGAGAATTGCAGCATGGCACTACACTTTTCAGGTCATCCAAGTTAATATCCAACTTGAAATCGTTTGAAGGAAGGGTGCGTTAGTCAATTGAAAAAGGAATACATTATATTTTTTCACGTTCATTGAGAGCTGAACTTATCCAGTTCATTTTAATAACCATATCTTTTTCGGCATATACTTTAAGTGTTTTCCATTGGCTGCCCCTGTATAGCAATGCTGTGTCATCTGCGAAACTTATGATTCTTCCCTTCGAGTTTAGATTCAATAGACCATTTATATATATAGTGAAAAGAATTGGGCCCAATACTGTTCCTGGAGGCACCCCGCGATCCATAATGCTGGCACTACTGTAAACATTGTTACCCACTCTGACTAACTGTTTTCGAAGTGCTAGATAGCTTTTGAAAAGTTTGAGTTCATTGTCATCAATTCCAACTTCTTTCATTATGTCCAGTGAAATCCTATGGTCAACAGTATCGAAAGCTAAGTCGATCAATACACAAAGAGCTTTCTCATTTGAGTTGAAAGCCTCATACACACCTCCTACAATTGCAGCAACAGCATCACTCGTTGACTTCTGCTCCCTGAAACCGAATTGATCCTCGGAGAGCAAGTTATTTTCCTCTAGGTATATACCAAGTTTAATTTTGATAATTTTTTCAACTATTTTAGCTAGGTTAGGAATTAGTCAAATTGGTTTATAAATACCTGTCTCGGTGTTGCCTACTCTGTAGAATGGCATGCATACTGCGGTTTTTAATTGACTAGGGAAGATGCTACCATCAAGTATCATGTTAGTCCAGTGAGTAATAGGAGCCACCAAAATGTGCCTTGCAGGTTTAAGAACTTTCACAGGTATTTCATCTTTTCCGAAACTCTTGCTATCTTTTAAGTCCAAAATTGTGCTACTTTCTTTATTAATATTGGTGTGTGAAGAGAGGATTTTGGTTTTAGGCGAAATCAGTTCTCTTTTTGTCTACCACTTTTTGGAGTATTCTTAGATTATTCCTTTCCAACATTACCAAAGTACTCACCGAACGTCTAACCTATTTCCTGAGGATCATTAACCATTAGACCCGTAGGAGTTTCAATTGCGTTTATTTTGGTTCTCGAATTTTATTTTGGACAGATTTCAGTAACTACTTTCCATAAATGTTAACCGCTATTACCATTTAATATCTGACTGGCATAATAGGCACTTTTGGCTTTTTTCATAATCGATTTTAGATGATTTCTATAATATTTGAACTTGGGAGGCTTTTACTTGATAAAATTCCATTACCAATAATTAAAAACAAGTAATGTGTTTTTTGGAATTTTACTTAATAATTGTGATTCGTAACGCGTTTCACTACACCGTAGCTTCTTCAGACGAATGAATGTACAGAAAATAAGAATCAGAATATAAATATAAATGTTCTTAAGTAGTTAAAAGCTTATTGGGTTGATTCTTCTTAAGCGGTTATTTACGACAGGTATATCCAATAAAATTAATCAATAGATTGCTCCCCGAAGATTCAATAGAGGTGAAGTGCTTAGATCGATTTGTTTATTGATGAGTCTACCTGAGTGTTTGTATTTGTTGATTTCTCAAGTTTCCCAAAGATCTACCCTCCAATATTTATTAGCGGTATGCAAAATTTCAAACTGTGGGTCGAAAGAGTGATTATTTTCTAAGAGATGATTCGCGTAATTTGAATCTGATTTTTTATTTGAAAACTGACTGCGTTTATGATCCGATATTCTAATATTGAAATTTCTATGTGTTCTACCAATGTAGAAATTATCACAGTCATTGCAATTCAATCTATAAACACCTGATTTATTGTTTTTACCTGATTTGGTTTTATTATTTTTCATATATTTGCCTAAATTATTATTAGTTTGGAAAGCTATGTTGAAATTATTGCTACTCAAGAATGATTTCAGTTTCTCACTTGTAATGCCAATGTAGGTTAAGGTGTTGAATTTTTGTTTCAATTCATCGATAGGTAAACTTCATTCAATGCGATTCTACTTTGTTTTTATTTGAAACATTATTTATTAGTTTGGGATTGTAACCATTATTTTTGGCTATTTGTTGAATCAAATTTAATTCTTTGTTAAAATTTTCTGGTGATAACGGGATGTTAATCAATCTATGAATAAAACCATTGAATGCTGACATTTTATGTTGATATATCAATACCTTAACCTACGCTGGAATTACAAGTGAGAAACTGAAGATTTTTACATTTTGGAAGCCCAAATTTTATATGAATATCATTGGAATAGTTGAAAGTAATCTCAAGTAGACTTTTCAACTGAGATCTTGTTCCGGAAAATAATTTAATATCATCTAAATAAATTAAATTTTAGATTTGAATTCAGTTGAGAAACTAGTAGCATTTAATTCATGAGATAATGGATTAAGGCAAAGACA